>OZ030011.1:116007247-116482247 GCA_964023405.1 Apodemus agrarius | reverse complement strand
CATCTAAGGGAGGAAATACATTCATTTCTTTTATTTAAAAGATTTATTTATTTACTAAGAATTATTCACCTTTTGGGAGGGGGGAGATATTAAGTCACCCAGCAACACCCTGTAGTAATTTCAGTAGCAACAGCAACAGCCATGCAGAAGTTTGTGTTTCTTGCTGCTGTACTGGTACTATATACAGGATCTAAGTGTAAGTACTTCACTGTGCCCCCCAAAACAGCTGTATATGGATATTTACATTTTAGACATTAATCTATTATAAATTATTTTCCTTTTATTTCACATTCATATTCATGTGCTCATAGTTTTAACTGTTTATAGGAAGATTATTTTATTCATTCATCATTTGAAAAACTTTTGAGTTTTTATGTTGTAATCGCTATTCCAGGCCCTTTGGATACATCAGGGGGAAAAAAAAATGGTTCTTAACACTCCTTCTGGGAGGATTAAGAGCTAGGCAAGGAGCCAGGAATGGTGGTACATGCCTTTAATTCCAGCTATCGGGGAAGTAGAATCTGAAACAGGCAGTTCTTTGTGAGTTCAAGGCCAGTCTGAGATACATAGTTAGACCCTGTTTTTAATAACTAACTAAACAAAGACTTTGAGGTATGTTAAGTGAAATAGTTAAGTATAAAAAGACTGAAAGGCCAAAGCTGGAAGGCAGTATCAACCAGCAGCTTATCCAGACCCAAGTAAAGAGGAGGTTGGGGGAAGTGGGGCTGCAGATCATGGTGTACGCACCCTTAGTCCTTGTACTGTAAACACTAGGCCTTTACTGAAATGGGACAGTATTGCAGATATGGTTCAAAAGACACGAGTTTTGAGCCAATGACACAATCTGACTGGAGTGTAAGCCCCTGCTTGGTCTTTATTTCCGGGTCTAAGACTGAAAATGACAACCATGCTGAGCAAGTACAAACCACCATCAACTGACTTACCACAGTCTGGAAAAACAGGTTCTGGTCAAAAAAAAAGGCACAAGTTTTCAATGTTGCCATGTTGAGTTTGGAAACTGTTCATGACATTCCAATGAAAATACTAAGCTACTGCCTGGTAAATTTGAGTTTAGGAGAATAGTCCTGGATCAAGATATTTTTACTGGTTTTGGTGCAAGAAGTACTATTTCATAAAATATAATACAACTTGTGTATTTTACACACACACACACACACACACACACACACACACACACACAAATGCTTTAGAAATTCTTCAGTGGTGAAGAAACTTTTGAGGCTGATGTTGAAGTAGGATGTTCTGGCAAGCACCTGTAATCCGACACGCTAAAGCCAGGAGGACTGCAAATCTGAGGTTACCCTGGCCTATAAAATTACTGTGTAACTAAATAAACAAGGGAAGACAATTGTAACAAAAAGGAAAACATTACATGCATATCACTGAAAATTAGCTCCTGATTCACACACACAGCCATTCTTCCTTACAGATGATTGTGGCAAGGGCACACACTAGGGCCTCTGCACATTAAGCATGATCTATCAAACTCCAAACCAAGACATTTATCTCTAAATGAAGTAAGAATGATGGAATGGGAACCACACGAGTGATAAGATTTTGAGAGTCAAAACTGTCTGAAATTGTAAAGTTAATATTGACAGTCACTTTAAAGGTGATTAATTCTACTGGGGATTTTGAAATACTCAAATTCCATCTTGATTAAGAACACAAAGCTAAGTAAGAGTGGAGGTCACTATTCTACAAAGGATGGGGCATCCTGATTAAGAACACAGCTAGGCATGAGTGGAGGTACAGTCTTATTTCACTATGATTTAAAGGGAGGATGGGGATGGTCCTAATGCTATTGTCCAAGGAGAGCACAAGGAGTAGGAAGGAGGAGGAATGACTACATGTGATAGGTCAGGGCATCCAACAAGCCAGGCAACATTCAAACAATCTTCTTTCCAATTTAGTTTCTAACTTTAAATAACATAACTCTTCTGACACTACTTTTCACAAAGTTGCTAACGTGACACTTTTGTCCCCTGCTAGCTAATGCCCTCCCCTCCCTGTCATCATTCTCACTCTCCCTGACCCAGCTCTCCTTTTATTTCCTCACACTAACGCCAACATGTCTCTCTGACCTGACACTTTTCTTCCCCCTCCATTCTCTCTGGACAGTGGCACTGACACCACCTTACTCTCTCCCTGCCTTCCACACAGCAATGGTTTTAAAATGTTTATTTGCAGCCATCTACAGTAACTCATGCCTAGAAGCCAGCACTCAGGGGGATGAAGCAAGAGGAATTCTTGAGTTGGTAGCCAATCTGGATGCATAATAAGTTCCAGCCAGACAAAGTTACACTGTAAGACTGACCTCACAAAAATCGTGAAGAAAAAAAATTATGCTTATCACCATTCAAGCATGTATTTGTGCTCTAAACCAGCAATGCACAATTAAGATATATAATGTAGGCCATATATGGAATCTAAAAAGTAGTAGCTATGTTTAAAAAAAAAAAAGATAAAAATGAAAGAAGTAAAATAAATTGTAAAATATTTTAATATAATCTATTATGTTTCATTAGATAATCAATATAAAATAATCATTATTAAAGGGTTTTTGTTTCATTCTAAGTGAATCTGTGCATTTTATACTGGCAGCATATCAAGTCACATTATCCATACTTCATTGCTCAGTAAATACATGTGACTAATGCATACATTTTTGAAAGGTGCAGCCCTTTGACATATCTAAAATTGAATTAATGTATGGTATATTCAAACCCAGATTCCTTACTTAAATATATTAGTTACTTTTGACCAAATGGTCTTCTACTAAAATGTACAAAATTGATATGAACAAATCACGGGCTTATAAATATATAGAATCTTAAAATAACAGTGACTTAGATATCATCAAGACAAGCAAGGACTAGAGAATTGAAATGACCTGAGGTCACACAGCAAATGACCGACAGCCCTGCCGCCCTGAATATTCCTTAAAATATACCCAAATTTACCTACGTGACATTAAATTTTAAAAATTTAAAGTATAACTATCAATACTTTTAAAAAATAAGAATATAATTACATTTTAAAATTTTACATTTAGAAAAATAAGGTAAAATGTAACATTGGAAAGCTCAATGGCCAAAAAGAAAAAGAAAAAACAGATAGTAGTCTAAATATCTACAAGATGAACAAGGGACAAAAGGAGAGAAAAGCAAATTACTTGTACTTATAAAAAGTATTCAGTTTTCTTAAGGTACGTTCTATTGTAACCTTAGTAGACACAGCCTAAAAAGACAGACATTTCAAAGTGAATATGTTGAATGAAAAGTGAAAATATAATTCAATATATAACAGTAAGACTTACAGAAGGTTTTAGAGAAATATACCAAAACTCAAAACTACAAAATATTAAATGACTAATGTAGTTAAACTCACTTTAAGAGATTTTGAAAAATCTGGAATAAGGTGTAATTCCTAACAAAACATTCCTGAAAATTTAAAAACATTAAAATGATGTAGTTGCAAAAAAAAAAAAAAAAAAAAAATCCTGTAGTCTAGCAGACAACATTTAAGTTTGCTAAGTTACTAACACCTGTAATAAATGTATGCCGTCTGACTCAGAACACAGGCTAATGGGAGAGTATTGTGCTATATGTGCAGATGCCTGAGTTTAATTTACACCAAAGCAAAAACGAATTTTTTAATTTAAAAAAAAATTAAAGGGCTGTAATGTCCTTATATCCATAAGTAAAAAGATGATAATTGAAAAACTGGAGTTTCAGTCAAACATTTATAATTTTAGATTATAGATACTTTATTAAGAAGTTCATAAAATTGTCACCATCACTCAACAATAATAGTTTGGCCTATTAAGAAATCAAATCCAACTATTAAACACTAAGTTATTTAACAAACTTCAAAGAACAATAACATAGTTCAAAAAGACTTGAAATAAGTTACTTCAGATAGCCATCAAATTAAATAGGAATTACAACCAGTATACCCATCCATATCCTGCGGTAGCAGCTTAAGAGAAACCACAACATAACACGCTGCTGCCCTAAAACGAAATAGTTCTCCAAAAACACAATCAAAATGTGTTTCTAATTGCTCTTAAATATTCGTGTAATCAAACAGAAGTATGCTGAAAGGAAGTTCTTAGGGGAATTATTCATTTGCAGACACATTACATTTTGTACTTTTAATTCAAGAAAGGGAAAGAACTGTTAGCCCATTGCATATTTTAACATATTAAGTCTCAAATCACTAATCAAGAATTAAAGAAAAGGATTTAGAGCATTAAAACCCCACACCTGAAAGACTTACCATTTTATCTAGATGCTCAATGGATCTATAAATCTCCCCCTGGGATTCATCATAGTAACTGTAACGGAACCTTTGACCTTGAAACAAATATCATGTACAAAATAAAATAGGGAAAAATTAGAAGCTAAAAAGAATGCAAGTGCTTACCAAATAATTTCAGTCCTCACATGAGGCACAAGCACAGCTTAAGCCTCTGCAAGAATCAGTTCCCAAGAGTCCTCAACATAAAGATAAGAGGCATATTTGGGAAGGTTATAAAGAAATGATACATCACCAGAATTTGAAGATGTTAAAAAACTATTTCATACTGCAGAAACTTTTAAATCACCAACAATACAGGAATAAGGAAACAAAAGAGCTTAAGGTTACAAGAAGCATTGTTAAACATTCTGTCAGTCTGTAATTGATGATATACCCAAAAAGAATGACTCAAGAAAATCTGTTTAAGCAGTGTAACAAAACAATGCAAGTTTATCACTGTTGATCTCTCTAACAGAAGCAATGTGTGGAACAGTGAAACCTGTGGCCTACGTGACTTTTATGATCATGAGCATTTTAAGGAAAAGGATTGATACATAGGCCTTGTGCAATGTGAAGAGAATTCACAGAAGAATAGGTCAATAGCCCTACACTGAAATGATATCCCAATTAAGAATAAAAACAAGCACAAAACAGTCAATGCTCAGCTGTTCTACAGCACAAGTTAAAAGGAAACTTCAACACAGTAAACAGAAAACAAAGATTAAGAAAATAAAATGCTTCCTACTATAGTAATATGAAATCCAAAAGTTAATATCCATAACTAATTACAGATTACTTAAATATGATGTATATCAGATACCCTTAATTGTTTTCAGCAATGTGGTTCTTCTTCAATGTTTTCTTTTTAATTTTTAATAACTTTATGTGTGTGGGTGTTTTGCCTGCATATACTGTCTGTTTACTACACACAAGCCTGGTGCCTAGAGCAACCAGAAGAAGGTGTTAGCTTTCCTGAACTGGAGTTACAGTTGTGTGCTGGGAATAGAAGCTGGGTCCTCTAGAAGCTACTACCAGTGTTCTTAACCACTGAGCCCCCATTTTCCTAATTTTTAAAGCTTTACCAAACTGCATTTCTAACAGTGTTAGGCTTCATGTCTATAGCTCTACAACTGAGAAAGCAGATTTGGTTGGATTATTATGATATTTTTTTAAGTTTCTTGTTCATCTTATTGAAAACAATATCATACATAAAATGCTCAGGGTGAAATTATGAAACTCTCTTTGATAACATTTTTTAAAAAGCATACTATAAAAACTCAGTATTCCTTATGTTGGTGCTAATCTTTTTGCTTACTTTCCTTTCATATTTTAACTATTTACATTGCCTCCTGTGCCACTCAATGTAATAACTATTAACTTCTCACCAAGCTATTACTAATGTTCTCTTATAACTGATAGCTTAGAATTAAACAAGCTGTGAGCTGGAGTCTGCTTTCTGAATGTAAAACAAAAATGACTGCGCACTGCCATGGTATGAGATACACTATCTTCTCTGAACTGGAAGAACTCGTAAAGACAACAGTGATCACCTATCACCCAATGCTTCTATATTTTAACTCATTTTTGTGTGTGCACAGACAAGTGTACACATATGCCACAGTGTGCAAGTGGAAGTGAGGGGACAACCTACAATGTCAGTTCTCTCTAGCCATCTTGTGGATCCCAAGGATCAGATGCAGATTTCGGGCTTGGTGGCAAGAACATCTACTCATAAGGACAACTTGCCAGCTCTTTACGCCTTTATATTAAATAAGCCATTTTTTCAAATTTCTTAAAAGGCAGTTATAGCTGTGCTTTTGTTTCAAAGGATGTGTATTACACAAAGTAATAAGGATTGTTCAATTGTAAGGATGTATGTTACAGTAATAAGGACTGTACAACCATGAAGACGTGTGCTACGCACAGTAATAAGAACTGTCTGACCATAAAGATGTGCGTTACATATAAGGACTGTAAAATTGACCCCAGTTTTCCTCACTGGCCAGAAAGTTGTGAGAAAACTGTGTAAAGAAAACTCTGTGACTGAGCCAGTCTAGCCTACAGACTCAATCCATCAGTACTATACTCATATCTACCTCAAAGTTCTTTTGATAAAGCTGGGCATCTTTTGTCAGACAATTATGAACACCTTAGACAAGAAAATTCTGCTTCTGTACCTCTCTTGTAAAAATAATATTCTATAAGAAATCAAAGTACTCTTTCTCAACAATTTATAACCTGGACTATTTCAGGTTTATTCAATTGTATTCTCTTTCCCCTGCTTCTGGAAACAGCTGTTCCTTTTAGCTATTTGTGAATCTTATTATCTTATACAAAGACTTTCTATGCCTGGGTGCTTTAAGACAGTCATTTGCTACTTAAAAGTCCTTTCTGCTCATTTCCAAGTGAAGTGCTGTTTTTCAAGTAACACTATGGCTAGGAAAGCAAGAAAGGAGTGTAACAGTATGTTTAAATGATGTCATATCACATGTATGACCTTTTATTTTAAAGTATTTGTAAACAACATCACAGTTGCTCAAAATACTTTAAAATACTTAAATCACCAAGCAATTTAATGCAATGAGAATACACATAGGGAATGTTTACTATTTTGCTACCTGCTAATTTTTGTCATCAATTCACATTTAGTAGCATAAAAATTAAATATAAATTGTTGAATAGCTCAATAAAGAAGCTAAATTTTCAGTACATGTAGCTACTAAATATTTTACTCATAACAGCTAATACTCTTATCATGATAATCATTAAAACTGTACAAGTATTTTCAAATTATTTGACCAACCCATTCTAGTTAATAGCGAGACATCATCTAATCTGAAGTATAGCTGCCTTCATCTTATTTGGCCTGGATGTATATATGCATGCATGTACACAAGCATCCACGTGCATGTGCATGCATACATACAAATAAGTCAACTGTTGCTTGGAAACTGAGTAAAGATACTTTCTTCTTTCTTGTCTAAAAGCAAATTTCTCAAGATTTCATTCATTAATAAAGGAAATAACATTTCTAGCATAATACATTGGTCATAAATATGCCTTTAGTTTTGAATTGTTCACTTAAAATAAATTTGGATTCTATGTATCTCATGAGGACATATTTTACTGTTTTTACATTTCTGGCTTTCAGGGCAATTATGAAGCTCACTGAAAAAAACCAGCCGTGTCCACAGCTGGAGGGTGGGAATTGCGCATCCTTTTCTAAGTATGAATAAAGCATATCACATAGTAGAGAAAATTACTTACCTGAAACTTATCCTTTCAGAAGGTACACTGGGAAAATGGATTCTTTGAGCCCCTGTTTCAACTTCAAGTATGAGCTTTCTAGCTTTAAGAGCCATGGACACCGCCCTAGGGGCAGGACAAGCTCTGGAACTCCCTAGTGAGTATGTCAGTGGTTTCTTCAGGTGCCTTCCCTCAGTTCTTTTCAAATTCAAAAGATGAGAGGAAAAATAACCCAAGGAAAAAAAATCCTGTAAAGCAGAAACCTTACTCTTTGAGGGAAGGAGGGTAGCTCATTTGTGAATCCATTCCAGAGCACGCTTTCTGAGAAAAAGAAATACAGGTAAGTAATTTTCCCATCTCCAAAGGTGACTGGTGATTAATGAGTGGATTCACAGAGTGTGGAGAGTAAGCTCCAAGGATGTCTGTTTAACACACGACAATCAACTAATGAGGACAGACAACAATGAATGGCACAAGAACCAATACTATGTTTAAGTATCTCAAAACAAAACAAAAAAAATTATAAACCTCAATATTATGCTATACACTAGACTATGAAATAAGCAATGACCTAATAATGTTCACCTACAAAACCCCCAAAATATCAGTCAATAGGAAAGCCTTTCAAATACATGACAAATAACAACTGTTCTGTGTACACTTACTTATCACTTACTAATGGCGAGCCATTGTTCAAATGTTTGAATCCTTAAACAAATCCATCAGGGACATTACCAGGCCATTCTACAAGGATGTCCTAACCTGGAACACCTATAACTGAAGCCATAGTAAGGAAAAAGATGTATTTCTCAAAGGAAATACTGTCTAGTCCTATCAAATGAGATCATCCTTTCTACCAACTAGATGCTATCATCTGTTCATCTTGAAGTCTGTTACAATGTGAAAGTATCAGTCTTATTATAATCAATACTGCAAAAGATCAAAAACCTAAACCTGTAATATCAAGATGTACAAAGACTTGAAATGACAAACATTCAGGCTTGGATAAGATACATTTTAGAAATTAGCTAACATTATACTTCAAACTTAAGCAGTAGGAAGGTCTCTGTACTAAAAAGATGAAAAATAGTATATATAAATCATTTAATGAATGGTAAAGAGTATCTGAACATAGTATAAATTTTATTACTACTTTGGGTAAGGTCACTTTGATTAAGTAACTACAGCTTCTAAAAAAAGAAAGAAGTGACATAATTCTAAGCATATTTTAAATTGCTGAAGAGACTGCAGTGATTATATTTGTATTTTAACAAAATATTGTCATAAGCACTTACTTAGCTACATTGGAACTGATCTGTAAAGGATCACTATAAAGGAAAATTAATAGAAGATTATTTCCAATGTGTTAGGTACAATTTTGTTTAGAAATTTGCTAGTAGTTTATTAAGTTATGATGAAAGCTGTCAATAATTTAAACTTATAAACATCAAGTCTGAGAAAACATGAAACAAACAGTAACAGTATATATGGAGAATATTAGACTTGAAACTTGAGAAGCAGAATAAAAAGTAAATTAACTGAAGGAAGTCCAGACAAATTTCTCCTACACAGACCCATCCTCTGGGATGTTGAACTTACTAAGTATACTAAGTATTAACAGAACTTGATAAATATATTAAGTATTAAATCTTACTAAGTCTAGATAAAAATCAAAAGCTAGCATCTAAGGTGAAAGGAGGATTATTATTGCACACTACAGTCCTGAGGCATCTTTTGTCTACGATGACAACAAGATGCACAGCACAAACTGAAATGCAGAACTACACTTTAAGGAACTCAACCAAGGAAACAGAATGAGATAACAGAATACAGGTTCCTGCCTTTCCATGCCTTGTTCCAATCCAAAAGAACACCAGAATAGTCTAGTCTCTCTACATTTATGCCTCTGGTGTCTCTCTAAAAATGAACATCTATTAAAGCAAAATATATTTTTATAAAAATAAATCAGTTTTATAATGGGATACCAACTGATAAAGCCAACAAGAAAAACTATACTTCCAATTTGTATGTCAGCTTCCCAAGCAAGGTTTTCACTAATTCTACAAAAGCTGGACAAAGAAGAAAATGAACTAGAAAAACAGGGTCGTAACTACCAGTAGCCTAATTCAATAGAAACAAAGGTTCACCGTGCACATGTATCAGAGTAGCTTGTAAAGTACACCATAACCAATTAAGCAGTTTTACCTCAAAACCAGCTTCTTAGAATTATGCAGAGCCTAAGGCAATGAAACTTTTAAGACTTCTGTGTACTAAAGAGCTGAATCATTTCTCTGAAATTGACAATTCCACAATTATAACTGCCATATATCATGTATCATGTACCATATTTTAACAAGTAGGAAAAAAGTGCAAGATGCAGTGGTACATGAACGTGACCGCACTTAGGGGGACTGAGGCAGAAGGATGCAAAATTAAAGTCCGCCTGAGATGGCAAGATTCTGCAACGGGAAGAAAGAAGGAAGAAAAGGAGACGTGAAACAAAACACCAACCTTCATAAATAAAGAGGTAAACTGTTAACACAGAACATAAATTTGAAAAACATAAAATTTGACTCCTGAGAGCTTAACCTGTAGTTAGTTGGCTAACCATTCACCTTCATAAGCATGCAAAAAAGAAAGTGTTATTTATTACTTTACAAAGTGTCAATGACTACTTCTTATGGTGTCAACTTTTAAATATTATCCACACCACACCTAACACTATCTCCCATATTGTTGGCCAAAATACTCAGAACAGTGTGTGCCTTCATGTCAAGTGAGCACTAATGAGACTATGAGCGACAGTGCTGACTAAACAGAGCATCTTTAATCACAGAAGGGAGACACAAACAGGCCTGGGCACAGCTAGCATTTACCTGCCTTAGCAAATGTTGAGGGTTTTTATTTTCCTTTTTCAGTTATCACCTAGAAATCCTATAGTATTTCTTTTTTAGAAACTGCATGGGTAACTTTCTAAGAATCTGTGATTTCTAAGAATCGCAGATTTTTAGAAAGAATATCATCCCTCTCTCAACTGTAGAGTAAGATGTGTTTGCATTAAGAATGCTTTATTAGCTAGGCAGTGGTGGTACGAGCCTTAGTCCTAGAACTTAGGCAGAGACAGGAGAATCTCTATGAGATCAAAGCCAGCTGGGTCTACACAGTAAGTTCTAGGACAGCCAGGGCTACAAAGAAAAACCCTGTCTAGAAAAATTATTTAAAAAATTATTAGTGATGTAAAAAAGGATAACCCACACACAGGCATAACTATTAAATAGGCATGGTAGCACATGCCTGCAATCCCAACACTTAGTAAACAGATGCAGGAAGACTATAAGTTTAAGGCTAGCCTGGGCAACACAGTGAAAGCTTATCATAAATAAATAAATAAATAAATAAATAAATAAATAAATAAATTTGGAGGGAGGGAGAGAAGGAAGGAAAGAAGGAAAGAAGGAAGGAGGGAGGGAGGGAGGCACCACACATATTTTATGTGGGTTTTGTTGTGGCTGCACACATTGCCAACTTAGAGAAAGCAATCAGGAAAACAGCATCAAGGGAACAGCATTTAGCAATTTATACAAAGCCTTCAAAAAGAAAAAACTACTTGTTTCATGATTTTTATTTCTAAAATATGAGCATGTTACTGTCAGAAACTCGCAATACTGAGAAAAGTAACCCTTTATCATAATAGTACCCCTTACTTTTAAAGATCAACTATGACTAAATCTGTAATTCCTAAGAAAGGAATTCCCTTCTCAGCTTCTATTTGGGCCCTAGAGTGTAAGTAAGATAGTTACATGAATAAAAAAGTACTTCTGCCAGAAAGAAGAGTGTAAGCTAGACAGCTGAATGAGTTACTGAAGATGCTCTGGGTTTAGAGGGTTTAGAAGGAAGCTCAGCTAGCTACACCCTGCCGGGTTTCTGGCCTCAGCAGCACAGACATCTGTCTTCTCATGGGGAGGCGGGCCTGTTCTGTATACTCCAAGATGTTCAGCAACTTCCCTGCACTCAATTTATTTCATTCAGAAACCATCCTCCAAAATCTATGAGGTTTCCAGGTATTTTCAAACCTTTCCTAGGAGAAAAATCAACTCATGGAGAACTAATGAAAACCACAGTGTTGCTAATTTACATATTCTAATATATATATATATATATATATATATATATACATACATACATACTACGGAAGAGCGTAGAGCTGACCGTATAACTTAAGTCTACTCAGTGAAGGGTGCAACAGAGAACCCAAGCAAGGCAAGTAAAATGCTCCCAATTCTTACAAGAGAAAGCCAGGGCTCCCTACATAACTCACTGAGGATGTTTTCTGGCATTCTATTGCTTTATCTTTAAAAATATGGTTTTATGTTTCCTTACAATAAAAGCAAAAGAGGACAGACAAATAGGTATGACTTAATATAGTGAAGAAATGAGCCAAAGAGTTATGTCCTAGAAGGAATGAAGTTTAAAAATATTCTGAGACATTTATGGATAAATGAAAGCAAATAGTACTCAAAGAATGCAAAATCAGTTTACTGAAAGAGGTTATCCACAATGTATCACTTCTTCATCATCTAGCCACTGTAAAATACCCTTCCTCTTAATTTATAATAATTACAAACCCACTTAAGAGTCCTTATTTTTATAAAGCATTACCAGTGAAGACCTCCGTGCTAATAGCCTATATGTTCTAATATTAAAGGGTAACTAAAAAGCTGATTTCAATTGTGGAGAAAAAAAAATTCACCGAAAGAAAAAAAACACTAATTACAAAATTGAAAATCAGAAAAGGACTGGTATAGCATACACTACACTTCTACATTGTGAAGAATTTGTTCTATCTACCAAACCTGACCTCAAAGAACCCACCATACATGTGCACACAAATATGGGGTTAACAGGTTTTAACTCCCACTAACAAAAATGTTCAAAAGCAAGGATGCCCTCACAGTGTGAATCCAATTGTACCAGTCGCCTTTGGAAATGTACCTATATCCTCTGCTGATCCTTTTTAAATGACCAAAGGGCTCCTTTATGTACTTTTAAACATGGCTACTACAAATACAACTTTCCCAAGAGTGATAAAGAATTGAGAACCAGAGCTTGGAATGAAAAGAAACCTTTAACCACAAATATATAACATCTACCATATGTTAAAACTAGAACTTACCCCAGTGGCAGAAATCAGAAGAAACCACAAAGAGATTACTAGGATCCGCTAGATATTTACTGAAGAGTTTTCCGAATTCCTGTTCTTTTGACTCACTCAGAGCTCCAACCAGTACAGGAATAATGGTAAACTCATCTTTATGGCTTAAAGAAAACAGAAAAAATAAAATAAAATAAAAAAGTCATTTAACCTGTTTAAGATTTAAAATAATTTTCAAATTATGTTGGCACTAAAAAGATGAACATTTATGAACAGTGAGTGATTATGATAACAGACATATTTTATTGTTGAATTATTAAAAATCTACAAAAAAGTTTGAAAGCGGCCGATTTAAAAAACAAGTACAGAATGCTAAAAGCATCTACTTAAGTCACCAAAATGTAAACTGCTTTAAGTAAACGAAGTTTTGGTACTGCCGGGTATAAAATATGGTCAAAAGTAAGCCCATTAGACCAACACCAACTACTCACAAAGGCTAGTCCTCCTCATCTGCTTTAATTTGATCCTGTGCACATTCACCATTAAACCTGCCAGGTGTGACTTACAGACTTGACTATGGCTCCTGTGAGGCCTGTCAACTGCACTCTTACACTTACCCTAACCATCACATACAAGTCAACATTAATGCATTAGCATCCAGGGGAACTGAGAAGTAAAGGATATATTCATTTCTACTACACCCACAAATCATGGTATATCCAGTTCACTTTGACTCTAAAGACTAACAAGAAACAAAGAAGATAGATAACTGTGATTTAAGTAACTATGATTTGCTTCATTGAATAAGGTATTTAAGATTGTTCATTATAATGGAACTTTAGTAATATATTTTATTTATATATGAAGGATCCTAGTTAAAGTTTTAGAAGCATGAATTCTGTTTGTCTAATTTATTTTGAATAGGACTTTATAAATTCAGTATTATAATAACTGCCTTTTAATGTTAATAATCTGACACTTAACTGACATAGGACAAACAAAATTCATAAAAGGGGTTGTCTTATTTTTAATACTAAGTTCCAATAATCTCAAAATAAATGTTGGGTAAGCTACATTCCACTAAATCAGGGTGCCCAAACACCTCCCCCATAATAGCCCCCTTACCCTTGATAACTGCGAAATAAAGATCATACAGATCTCCTGTCCCTCTGCAATGCAGGGGCTTCTTGTGCAGAGTCTGCATCTATGGAGTAAGGAAGAAAAAAAAAAAGAAGCTGGCAGAGGAAGCTGCCATGGGACATCTCATTCTTTGATTCTTACTAGTTTGCTAAGTAACTATACAGAGCAAACAGGGGCTTCTTCTTTAAACAGGCTGATTATTAATTAAAAGAAGTTTGGCTTCTCATAAAGATTTGGGAACTGCCATGAATTACTCTAACCTCAAAAACTACCTCCAAAAATAAATACATAAAGATCATCAAAGAGAGCGAAAATAATTATGACTTGGTAAGGAATCAGTTGTTATGCAAATTTTAATGAGCAAAGAGAGGCATCCCTATGGTTCTCAGGATGAATGCCCTTATCTGTGAAAGGATCACACCTATAAATCTACTTCATGAACATTATCACATAAAGCTATAGTAACAAAGTGTCAACCAAAGATGACTTGCTCTGCAGAAACAACAGATGCATTCTCCACAAACCCACCAACCCTACCAATAACCTCAATGAGCTTATACATCCATCTCCACAAGAAAAAAAGCCTGGTCCTTCACAGAAACAGCAGGAGTGAACCGTGGCTCATCGCCTCAGCCTCCTTGACTTTTTTTGTTTGTTTGTTTTAAGCATCTTATTTTTCTTTTCTTTTGTAAAACAGATTTGTTTGTTTAGTAGGGTGTTGTGCCTGTATGTATGCCTCAATGCCAGAAGAGGGCATCTGATCCCATTACAGATGGTTTTGAGCCACCATGTGGTTGCTGGGAATTAAACTCAGGATGTCTGGAAGAGCAGTCAGTGCTCTTAACCGCTGAGCCATCTCTCCAGCAGAATTTTTTTTTTTTTAATTTACTTGTTCTCTCTCTCCATGAAGCATAAATTAGAAAGAACAACAGCAACATTTGACTTTGAAAAATAAATATTTTTAGATTTTAAAATCCAAGTTCTGGAGTTGAATTTTCCAGTAAAGTATAAAATCTACCCACAGAAAACAATTGTAAATCTGGATAAAGCTTTTAAATGAACTATATGCACTTAGGCCAAATAAAGAGGAAAATAATGTGGCTCTTCATGACAGGTGACAACTTCCCATTAAGATCAGTAAGCTATTCCCATTGTCGCCCAGCTCTACAGGCAGAGAACATTGACTACAGCAGAAACGCTGTCTACAGACTGCAAAGTGCAAAGCAGAGTTCCTTAGCTGAAGTCAATGGAGCACTCCAAAAGCCTAAAGATTAGCCATAAATTAATAGAGAAATCTTAGAAATGGAAGGGTCCATTAATAAATTCTCCTGAAATCTTAAGGAAAGAACCTTTCATTCTCCACAATACTTTGGCTGACCTGAAAGATCCCAAGATCACAAAACCTTCAGGGCCTCTGAGTATTCAAGAGAAGAACTGGACATGTAAAGGTGGAGTTAGTCACACATGCAGTATCTACAAGGCTGTGGGAGGGAAGGTAGCTCAGCTGTAGATTGCTCACATAAGACATAAAACAACCACACATAAAGCCAGCAGTGAAACATACACTCCCCAAGTACACACTGCCCACTAGTAGATGGTGGACTAGTACTGGGCTTGGGATATTTAGGTTCTCTGGTTAATAGGCATGGTCCCGAAGGAATCATGTGTTTGAATGCTTGGATGCAGAGAGTGGCTCTATTAGGAGGCATGGCCTTGTTAGAAGAAGTATAAGATAGTAGAGGTGGGGCTTTGAGGTCTTAAATGGTGAAGCTATGCCCAATGTGAAACACATCCAAACCCCTTCTGCTGCCTTCGAATTAAAATATAGAACTCTTGGCTCATCCAGCACCAAATCTCCCTGCAGCCCACCATGTTTCCCACCAGGACTAAATGAACTAAATCTCTGAAACTATAAGCCAACCCCAATTAAATGTTTTCATTTGTAAGAGTTACTTTGGCCATAGTGTCTCTCCACAGCAATAAAACCCTAACTAAGACAGGTATAGTCTATAAGCCCTTATCGGCTAAATATTAAACTATAATCCCTGGTGAAGTCCTTGAAAGATGAGTTTTATTTTCTTAAAAGCTGAACAGTTTGATCAACAAAAGTACATGTGTGGGAAAAAGACATTCTATAGCTGAAATGCTAAATAATAATGCCTGTAGAGAGAGAATGAATAAAACAGAATTCAGTTACCATAGAACTAGTATAATCCATATAAAGAAACAGCAAACTATGACACTAGAAAAATAAGAGCTAGTAAACACTGTCAAGATCAGCTCAACCCTTGGACTTAGCAGACTTCAACACTGTCATGAGACATATAATCAGAGAATTAAAGAAAGCTATTTAAGAGACTACCTTAAAAACATGTGTCTGTGTGTGCAAATGTGTGTGTGGAGTGTGTCACGAGTAAACCAACAAAGAATACCAAGAGAGTAATGCAAACTTCTTTTTTTTTCAAAGTAGACCACTGCAAAGTACAATACCCAAATGAAAATTTTCCTAATTGGATTAAAAAACAGAATTAACATTTTAATAAGAATGAATGTTTATAATTAAAAATGGAACTAAGGCAGAAAGACTGAAAAGCAAGACCAGCTCAGAATACACAGGAGCCCTTGTTGGGTCTTTCCCTTCCTCTAAGTCGGTAGGAAAAGAAAATGATAAATTTAAAACATTTGAACAACAGAAAAATACTTAAGAAATATTAAGAGTATTGGAGAATTTAGGACAGTCTGAAGCATCCAAACAATCTTAGGTCCCAAACAGAGGAAAGTAAAAGGATAGTTGCTATAAATGTTCTAAATCTCATGGAAAACATTAACCAAACAAATCTGATGAAACAGAATTTTAAAAGGATCCTCATCTAATCATCCAACTAAAAATGGGGCCCATCTGAAAAATTTACAACTTTTGCCTTATACCAGCCACAAAAATTTATTAAAACTGAATGTAAGAATTTTAAGAGCCAAAACTGTAACTCACCTAAACCATAAGATTTAAAGGGACCACAAATCATTTAGGTTTTCGGGGCAATACAATATTCCGTATCAATTACAGAGAGACAGTAGCAAAGACAGAGTGTGGCTAATTTCAAATAAAATCTTATTTACCAAATAATACATGTTGACACACAAACTTACACAAAAATGTTAATAACATTAGACATAGTATATAGTCTTACTGGTTAATAATTAAAATGCTACATATTTCTACATAAGAAACTTAATCTAGCCAGGCAGTAGTGACGCATGAATTTAACCTCAGCACTCAGAAATCTGCCTGCCTCTGCCTCCCGAGTTTGAGGCCAGCCTGGTCTACAGAGTGAGTTACAGGACAGCCAGGGCTACACAGAGAAACCCTGTCTCGAAAAACCAAAAGGAAAAGGGAAAAGGGAGAGAAGGGAAAAGGAAAGAGAGAAACCTAATCTAGAAATCTGAATATTATTCTAACATTCAAGATAAAGCAAACTTTCCCTTAGTGCCCCAGCACTAGCAGGGAAAAATAAGCTCACCACCCGCCCCCCACCAAAAAAAAGACAAACAAAACACACACACACACACACACACACACACACACACACACAGAAAAAAAAACAAGTGGTTTCTAGTAAGGTAAGGGAAAGATGTTTGGGATGGTTTTGTGCATTGTGTATTGATACTGATTTCTATGCCCAGACATCTGGATGCATGGTTAAGCACCTCTGGTCTCAATGTAAAAACTGTTTCCTTTCTTTCTTTCTTTTTTTTTTGACTGAATCTCACAAGCATGGTGTTAAGCAAGAGAAACCACACACAAAGGGCTGCATAATGCAGTGACTCAACTTACATAAAAAATAAAATGGCAAAAGCTGGTCTCTATTGTATAGAGCATGGGAGCTGACGTGGGGGAAGGGAATAAAAATTAAAAGGGGTGTCAAAGAAAGCTAAGCAAGAATAACGGCTTTTGTTTTGTTGGTTTTTTTTTTTTTTTGGGGGGGGGGTTTGAGGCTTGTAGCATTGCAGTGCTGTATCAGCCACAGTTCATTCCAAACAAGAGAGTCAAATGTCAAGCAACTGAATGCTATCAAAACAGATCTCTTAATGTCTTCCTTAGTTAAAAATCTCCAATGCTTTACTATATGCTTATGCGTTCAGGTTTTTTTTATTCAATATACTCTTTATTTACATTTCAAATGATTTCCCCTTTCCTGGAGCCCCCCTCCCTGAAAGTCCCATAAGTCCTCTTCCGACCCCCTATTCCCCAATCACCCCCTTCCCATTTCCCTGTCCTGGTATTCCCCTATACTGCGGCACTGCGCCTTTCCAGGACCCCCTCTCCTCCTTCCTCTCCTTCCTTCTTCTTGGGCATCATTTGATGTGTGAATTGTTTCTTGGGTATTCTATCACCTCTCATTGGTTAATAAAGAGCTGATCAGCAAATTAGCTAAACAGAAAGGATAGAGCAAGCAGGACTTCTGATCCCAGACAGAAGTTCCCAAAGAGACCAGGAGTGGGAGAAGGTATGGAGAGACCGTGGAGAAGGATCAGGAGGATTCACTATGAGATCGAGATAAGAAAGCAAGCATGAGAACACACGTGGCCCAGAGGGAGCCAAAGCAAGACTCAAATGCAGGTGAAGAACACCTGGCTGGGTAGTGCCAACGGCTTGTTAATAAAAATACCAAGCCTAGCCAGGTGGTGGTGGCGCATGCCTTTAATCCTAGCCAGGGCTACACAGAGAAACCCTGTCTCAGAAAAAAAAAACAAAAAACCAAGCCTCTGTGTCATCATTTTGGTGATAAAACTGGCTAGAGCTGGCATAGAAACACAGACATTACTAAGTAAGCTAAGTAAGATTCCCTGCCTCCAAAAGACACTCACAGAAAGAAGTGCACAGATTCAGGGTTAAGGCTGTGACATTTTTCAGTGTGTCATTATCATGACATATACACTGACAAAAACACAGGAGACACAAACTCAATTCAACTGTGGACTTAATAGAGGTATTCAATATCCATTTATCAACTGTAGCAAATGTCTTATACTAATGCAAGAGATAACAAATGAGAACTACTTGGTTATGAGCAACAGTTATGTTCATACTAAGACATCTGGATATAGTAAACTCACTGGGGAGCTCACAAGTATGATCCATAGGCATAAGCATTATAATAAACCTTTATTACCTGAACAGACCATGCAAAAAATAAGGATTTCTTTTAGAAATATCTCCAAAAAAGTTATCAAATCATAACCATGATGAACTTTTAAGATTGGAAAGATCCCGTCAAAGCTGAAGATTAAAGAGAGTTAGACAAACACTCTGTGTCCAAAACAACAGTAATAACAAAACTAGCACATGCTTTAAAAGACTTTTGTAAAGAACGTAACACTTGGTGACTTTTGCTTGAAGGTAAGTAAGTACACTATGTAGTATAAATTAACGTTCCAGTCTTTGTCTTCCTAGATGCTAGGATTTCACACACACAACACCCCATGTCCAGCAATGAATAGGTTTTTTTTCCTTTTTAAAGATTTATTTATTCTTATTTTATTTGCATGATGGGTGTTTTGCCTGAATGAATGCTTGTACTCAGTAAACATGCAGTGCCAGACGAAGCCAGAAGATAGTGTGAGATCTCCAAACACTGGGCTCACAGACAGCCATTTAAGGTCATCCCTGTGGGTCTTGAGAGCTGAACCCACCCAGGTCTTTTATAAGAGCAACAAGTGCTATTAACTGTGAGCCAATCTGCCAGCCCCAAAATATTGCATTTTCAGTCAAACACTTTCAATGTACTTTTCTTACTTTTGCACATTTTTTTAAATTAAAAACATTACACTTTAAGCTGTAAAAACCTAAACAAAGAAAAAAGAAAGAAATATGGGGGGAAAAACTGGCAATTATGATTAGTAATAATCTGAAATTCATTTTTTCAAAATATAATTCTTATATATCCTAACTTAATTTTTCTTCAAAATCTCTTTTATGTTTGATAATGAAAATTCTTGTGAATTATACTATAAATGGAGAAAAGAAACAAAATAAAATGTATAGGTTTATAATCATATTAAAATTTCTAGCCAGACAGCAGAGACACTAGTCTTAATCCCAGAACTCAGGAGGCCCTGGTAGGCAAATGTCAGAGTTCAAGGCCAGCCTGATCTAAAGAGTGAGTTCCAGAACAGCCAGGGCTGTTACACAAAGAAAGGTTATCTTTGAAAACTAAAGAACTATGTATACAAACTTCTATGCATATATCAGTGTACCTTTAAAAAAAACCCTGGTGATAAGTTAAATGAGACCAGAAACTGTCCTCTTATCCTTCACGGTTCTATCTGTAATTTCAAATCATGTATTCTTATTTTTAAGTATCAGAGCTGAGCAACAGGATGAGTCACTTTATTTTTTCCTTTTTATAGTATTTTTTCCAGTCAGTATAGGGATAGAACACAGGAAGCTGTATATGCTGGGCAAGCATTCTCCCATTAGCCTGCAGCACAGACATAGTGTTTTAAGAGACGGCTTAGTCAGTAAAATACGTGATGCAAAGCACAAAGACCTGAGTTTATACACAGCACCTATGAAAAGGCTAGACGTACACATCTGCAATCCTTGCTTCTGGGGAGACAAAGACAGAAGGATCCCAGGAGCTCACTGGCCAGCCAGGCTAGGCAAGAACTGAATTTTTAGTTCAGACAGATCCCATCTCAAAAATTAAAATGCAAAGCAATCAAGAAACACATCAACCTCTAGCCTCCATGCTACAAGCAAACACCTGCACAACACAAACACACACACTTTTAAAATTTAAGATAACAGAATTATAAATAAAAATGAATAAAATAAAATTATAGTTAATACGTTAGATAATCACTTTTAAAATATCATATAACAACTGTTTGTAATAATAATAACTGGGGGAAGAGTAAAGTTCAATGTTTAAGAAACTGATTTAAAAATTAAGTCTGGTGTGGTGGCTCCTATCTACACTCCCAGCAATAGGCTGAGGAAGAGGATCATGCTGAGTTCCAAGTCATCCTTTGCTACAAGAGTGTAACCTTTCTCAAAACAAAACAAAACAAAACAAAACAAAACAAAATCACCTCACAAGTATCAGGCTCAGAACTCATGCATGGTCTTCCCTCCTCAGCCTTGCAACTGCTATTTATGGTCATAGGCATGTGTTGGATATCCACAATTAGATACTAGTAACTCTTTGGTAAACATATGGGAGTAAAAGAAAAAAAACGGATATACTTCATGATATAAGGCAGGTGGATTTCTGTGTTCGAGACCAGCCTGCTCTACAGAGTTCCAGGACAGCCAGGGCTATACAGAGAAACCCTGTGTTGAAAAAAAAACAAAAAACAAAAACAAAAAAATCATTTTAAAAAGAGCACTTGATTCCATATTTAAATTAAAAGTTTTAAGTTAATTAGCATCTATCCATTTTTGGTGTGTGGGGGGGTGGTTTTTTTTGTTTGTTTGGTTGGTTTGGTTTTTTGAGACAGGGTTTCTCTGTGTAGCCCTGGCTGTCCTGCAACTCACTCTGTAGACCAGGCTGGCCTTGAACTCAGAGATCCACCTGCCTCTGCCTCCCAAGTGCTGGGATTAAAGGCGTGTGCCACCACCGCCCAGCAGCATCTATCCATTTTTGATGACTAGTAATTGAAGTTATTTGGGCCAAGTCTTATACTGGGCAAAGGAGATATGGTATATACTTTATTTGCTCCAGAGAACATACTAAAGAACTACCATGGAAGAAAAACAGAATTATTTACCTAGCATCCGAAGAGCTACTCAGCTTTTTCAACTGAAAATATGACCACTCAAAATTATTCCCACCTCCAAAGGTTCAAAGTCCTTCTGCCATTGGAGGTGGAGACTACTTTTTACGCCCTTAAATTTAGACTTGTGAACTGCTTTGAACATGATGCAAGTCAAGCTGTGCCCACACCACGCTGCTTCAGCTGAAAATGAAACAAACAAGTCATTTCCTCAGCCCCCAATTGAACACCTAATTATAGGAAAAAAAATCAAATTATAAGCATGTTAACATGATTTACTGGACCAAAGCAGACAAACATAGCAGAGGGAAGCACACTCTTATCTGGATATAAAATACCTAAACATTTCACACCAGCCTTTGGCCCAGAGTAAAAAGAAGGTGAAGGAAAAAAACCTGTGAATGGGCAGATTTCCCACCAAAATATCCAAAATATTAAATAAGTAAATACTAGAATGTATAAGGGAAAATCATAAGCTTGATGAATTGTTAAAATTTATAATAAGGAAATGCTGGATTGGAAAAATAACTCATACTTTTAACTTACCACTAGGGGACAGAAACACAGATTCCAAGATCTAACTGACTGGCCACCCTAGCCAAAATGGTGAGTTACTGAGTCAGTGAGAGAGCCTGTCTCAAGCCAAGCAATAAAGTGATGGAGAGAAGAAGACACACAATATCCTATTCTGGCTTCCTTATGTACATATCATATATACACAGAAACAAAGGGAAACGGGAGAAGGGACAGAGAGGAAGGGAAAACAGGGAAAAAGAAGGAAGGCAGGAAGAAGGGATCAAAAGAGAGAGGTAAAAGAAAATGGGAAGGGGAGAGCAAACAGCCAGCACTGGGACAAAGACTAAATACAAAGAACTGACAGTAAATAAAGTAAGGGCTCATGGCCACCAAAAAAAGTACATTTCTAGGAACACATGACTACACAACCTTCCAGGCTAAAAAGTTTCTTAAATTTATCCTATCTACTATAACTAGGGATCCAAAGTAGAAAAAAGCCATTCTCAAAAAGAATCTCAGATGGCATTAAGAGAATAAAGCTCTTGTTTGATATACAGAAAACCTATAAAAAGAATGTTATCGGTCTGTGTTGAGGATTGGTTCTAATGCTGCGAGTTAATCTGGCCCCCGAAATCAGGAATCTGCACGTCCAACACTGAAGGTCCTTGTCCCCAGTTGGTTCTTGATCAATCAATCAATAAAGCGCCAACTGCCAAGAGCTGGGCAAGCAGACTGAGGCAGGGACCTTTGGATTTGCACAGGCTAGGAATGGGAAGAAGAGAGGAAGGAAAGGAATTTGGAGGGAGGTAAATCAGATTTAGAGCTGTAGATGGAAAATCATCAGAAATGTAGGTGAGAAGAAATGCCACCCCCAGAAGGGCTATCCAGAAATGTTTGGGGCAGCAAAGGCTAGGGAGCAGCCCAGAAGGAGTCAGGGCAACCAAGATAAAATATAGAATTAAGGGGGTTGAGCCAGGATTACAGGAGGGAAATGCTTGCTCGCCGTGGGGAGGATTAGAACTGCCCAGCATTTGATCCAAAGAGCTCCTGGGCAGGTGGCTGGGAGTGCAACCCACTGGGGACCAAAGCCGTGCACCTAAACTTGCAGCTGTAAATCTAAACTCACAGAAATTGGATAAAGCTTCTAGGCCTTTAAACTAACACATGGAACCAAATAGAAACTGAGGTACAAATTAGGCCCTTTTAAGGTATCAGGGCCTCAAACAGTTATCCTTTTGCCTCAAGCCTCACAGGATGGCAGGCTTGTGCAAGGCCTGAAAGCCCACTTATTTATTATTGTTTGTTTGTTCCGAGACAGTGTTTCTCTATGTAGCCCCAGTTGTCCTGGAGATTTCTCTGTAGACTGGGCTGGCCTTGAACTCAGAGAAATCTACCTGCCTCTGGATTAAAAGTGTGAAAGCCCATTTTTAAAGAAAAAGTAAAATGACATAGTAAAGCGGTCCAAATGACCTGGCTAAACAATTAAAAAACAAACAAATCAATGAATCAGGTAAACTATGAAACTCCTATAAAGAATAGAGAACCAACTAGAGTCAAGGACTACACTCTGTTCCAGGGCTACAGGATGAAACGCTGTGAATTAATAACCCATTGCAAGCCACTTCCTGAATCAAATTCTATTTTACTCTCCAATGGGGGTTCTTCTGTGGTTAACTATCACATTCTCAAAAAAGTCTTTATTCATTTTTCATCTTACCACACAAGGATTCATATGACAGTTTCATACATATATCACTATAATTTGAATTACTTCAAACAGTTTGTGCTTTATCATTTGTTTCATGTATGTGTATGTGCCCCATAACCTACATGTTGAGGTCAGAGAACAACTCTCAGGAATCAACTCTCCTGGGTTACAAAAACCAAAATCAGGATATCAGGCCTGTGCAAGTGCCTCTTCTCACTAAGCCAGCACGATATCACCAACTCATCAACTTTTAAAAACTAAGTATGGGGTTGGAAGGTGTCTACATTTTTTTTTCCGCAGATCTCTAAGTCAAGATGACTCACAACCAAGACTGCATTTATATTTAAACTTGATGCAGAATGTGGACAATTTGTCCGAAATCATTATAGATGTTGAGTGAGAATGGTCCCCAGAAGCTCATACGCTTGAATACTTAGTCCCCAGGAAGGGACTTGTATGCAAAGGACAGGAGGTGTGACCTTGTTAAAAGAATTGTGTCACAAGGAGCAGGCTTACAGGGATCAAAAAACTTCTGTCATTCCCAGAGTTCTCACTGCTTCCTGGTCCTTGATTGATCTTCCTTCTACTAAGTTGCTTTCATCATGATGTTTAATCACAGCAATAAAAAAGTAACTGTAACAGAAATCTAGGCATTTTGAAAGGATAGTATATAGTACCTGTTGAGAGACATAATCTGTCCAACTGAAGTGGAACTGTAATAGACCATCTACAAACAGGCTCTCAACAATTGTTCCTATTACTATAGACACATGCTGCTCCTATCAAGAAAGAAAATGTATCATCCTCCCTCACACTCTGGCTCACACAAATATCTTGTTCTGAAAAACAGAAACTGGTAGAAGTGGTACTTTGTCTCTTCAGGAAGTAACCAGTGACTGGAGACATCTAAGTGAGGGCATCTTGGACTCTCCAATCTACCTGAGTCTCTTTAGCTGTACTAAGACAAGGAAGGTGTTCCCTGCTCCAATTTTGAATGTGAAAGTATGAATAATAAAACAGTTGTGATTTTAAGCCACTCAATTCTGTAATAATTCATTATTCAGTGATAACTAATTGACACAGCACAGTAAGTATGAACAAATGCTTACTGGTTTCTTCTAGAAGTAATGTTAGGGATCTTAACATGATGTGGGAGGAGTTCACTGAACACTGAAAGAGGGAGAGTTATGAATTAGAATTGTGTTGTAGGTCTCAAATTTCTATCTTCTTAAATTTCCTACAGTTTATATAATTCACTTACAAAGTAACAACTAACATGTTATTTTTAACTCTCCTTTAGAAGGTTGTTAGTTTATTGACTACATTATACTACAATCCATTTATTCTCATAATAAAATGTATATATTTTTCAGCAAATGAGCATTAAAAAAAACTTTTTGGTGAATGGGAATTATAGTTATGCTAACAAATCAAAAAGAGAGATAGATAGACAGACAGACAGACAGACAGACAGACAGACTTTTTTCTCAGTAATTAGAACATAATAAAAGACAATTGGTTAGGCATATAATCCCAGCATTGGGGGAGGGGGAGGCTGAGTCAGGAAGACCCCAGGTCCAATTCTAGGCCAGTGTGGCACATATAGGAGACCTTTCGTCAAACAAACAAACAAACAACAAAATACAAAAACAGAACCTAAAATTTTAATTTAATATTGCATAGATTTTTGCAAACATCTTCAGGTTTATGTAAATTCTTCATGGTTATTGTGAATAGATGTGAACAAAAAAGGCAATAAAACTTTGAAAACGAGCCGGGCGTGGTGGCGCACGCCTGTAATCCCAGCACTTGGGAGGCAGAGGCAGGCTGATTTCTGAGTTCGAGGCCAGCCTGGTCTACAGAGTGAGTTCCAGGACAGCCAGGACCACACAGAGAAACCCTGTCTAAAAAAAAACCAAAAAAAAAAACCAAAAAAAAAAAAAAAAAAAACTTTGAAAAACGAGAGAAAAAACCTACAGTAATAGACTAAGCAAATAGAACAAATTACACAGAAATCATTGAATCGTTCATATTTGAATTAAAACAGTATGAACCACACAAAATTCAAGCTGGGTGTTAAGCCTGTACCCATCATCTTAGCAGCTAGAAACTGAAGCATAAAGGCTGCCCTAAGTTCATAGGTAGCATATGCTACACATCAAGACCCTGTATCAGAAAAATAAAAAAGGCCTGAGAGATGGCTCAATGGTTAAGAGCACAGACTTCTTTTCCAGAGGACCCAGGTCTGGCACCCACATGGTGGCTCACAACTGTCTGTAATTCAGTAATACCAAGAGATTCTATGCCCTCTTCAGGCCTCCCAGCCACCAGACACACACAAATAGTTCATAGGTATACATGTAGGCAAAAACACTCACACACGTAAAACAAAATAGTAAAGACGCTTTTTAAGTCCTGAGAAATTTAACAAAATAAATACCACAACAAAAGACTAATACACAGGGCTAGAGAGATGGCTCAGCACTGCACTTCCAAAGGTCCTGAGTTCAAAACCAAGCAACCACATGGTAGCTCACAACCATCTGCAATGAAATTTCAAGTGAATTCTGGAGTGTCTGGAAACAGCTACAGTGTACTTACATAATAAATTAATTAATTAATTAAAAAACTAATATACAAAATTGTAACAGGGAAAAAATCATCATAATATAAAAAGCCTTGCTCTTTAGCTAGTTGTTAAGTATGCCAGCCAAAAATAATCTATATCTGTATTAAAATATTAATGCAATTTTAAACCTTACTGATATAAGTTTAAATAACAAATTTCAAGAAGCATAAGCTCCCTGTATTTAGAACTACTGAAAGTGTATAAAATACTAAACATATACTAGGGAGATGGCTCAGCAGGTAAGAGTGCTGACTGCTCTTCTTTCAATCCCCAGCACCCACATGGCAGCTCACAACTGTCTATGACTCCCATGCCAGGGGATCACATATACATGCAGGGAAAACACCAATGTACACAAAATAAAAATAAAAAGAAATGACATACAAAGAGAAACTATCTACAAATAAGACTTTTTAATTCAAATGTAGCACTGAAAGGAAAATTCTAGCGACTTTTTTATTTTACTGACTAATCAATTATTACGTGTTGGGCAAAAGAATGGGCACTGAAATATATGGCAGAGGGCACAGCAGACGCTCCCGTTCCTCCCTCAGGAAGTATCTGTCAGGTGCTACACAGCAGCATCGTCCTTGTCATCCCATTGCCACTATATGTTAAGGGAACTTTTATAAAATTCTGAAAAGAATGATCTCCAAAGATATTTCCAAATTTAATATTTTAAAACCATAGTACCACAAAGAATATAATAATTATCCAAAAACATCACAAAGTCTATTGGCTATTATTCCAAACAAACCACATCAGCCCAAACACATGAGTTGTTTTAATTTCCATATTTAAAATAAAAAAGTCAGTTCATATACTCAACCTTAACAAATAGTTAAAAATCAACTTTAATCCTCATAAAGACATTGCAATCTCCAACTTATATTTCACTTTAAATAAAATTTTAATCTCCTTGCTTTGACAAATTATCTTATCCTAGGCTAAAATAATCCCAAAGAAATTAATATCTATGACTTCTCTGGGATTTCATATATTAATCAATATACCTTTCCATGGCTTTAGCTGTATAAGGCAAATGCATTTCAATACTGTGTTCATCTTCATCTGTCTGCAGAGACATGCGTTCAAACATTCCTGTCTTCCATAGCTCTCCGTAAACTAAAGAGATTTCAAAATATATTAAAACAAATATTAATTCATACATTTATTTTATAAGCATCCAACTATAAGCTACAACAAGAAACAAAAGCACCACATACTCCATTTTTTAACTATAAGTGAAAGACAGAATGACTAATTTAATTACATAATATAATACATATAAAGACTTACCATTTGGATAGTAACATAGTACATTTTCATCAGCTCCTTTTAAATTTCTAAAATAAACTCTGGGTCTAGGCCATTCTTTCAATTTAAAAAAAGTTCTAGCCAAAACAGCTCATAAGAATTTCTAATATAACAAAAATTACCAATCTATTTGCATATAATGTTAGTAAGTTTTTTAGGTTTGCTTTGTTTTTATAATTATGTAGTTTTTACCATACCAACAACATAAAATTCTCACTTCCAATACTATCTTTCCCAAAATCCAAACTTACAACAGAAATCATAAATCCACCACAATATTATGACAACTTAAAATGATCTAGCTAGCGATCTAGTTATCTCTGATGAGCTATACTTCAAAATAAAGATTGTAGAGCAGAATGTGAAATTTAGTATGCAAAAACACAATGGAAAAATAACTCAGAGCCAGGGCTGGAGGCACACACTGATAACCCCAGCTACTCGAGAGACTAAAGCAGGAGGATCACAAACTCAAGACCAACCTGGGCTACAAAGTAGAATCATGATGTGGTTGAGTTCAGCTAGCAAATTCCTTTCTCAAAAAAGAAAGGAGGGGAAGAGTAACAGCAAGGGTGAAACAAACAAAAAACAGAGGGAAAAGAAATGGAAATTAAAATCTCATTTCTACAAAATACCTTTTAAAAAAGTATCCATTTTTTTTTTTCTTGTACCAAACAGGCCCTTAAAAATGGGGAGGTGGGAGGGTACGCACGCGCGCACACGCACACACACATACACACACACACACACACACACACACACACACACACGCGCGCACACACGCGAGAGCACTTGTTCTTGCAGAGGCCCAAGGTTCATTCCCAACATCCACATCCAGCTCACAACCATCTACAGTTCCAGTGTCAAGGGAGCCAAAGCTCCTCAGGTACTAGGCAGGCACGTAGTGCACAGACATGCATGTGAGCAATAACGGTCATATCCATAAAATAAGCAAACCTTAAAAAACAAAAAGGAAACTGTGTCTCTTAAGTTATGTCAATCATAAAGGTAATAAAAGCTACTCAAATATCAAATTGTTACTATTTTATGACACAACCTCAAACTGTAAAAAGCAAGGCCTAAAACAGCTAACCATTTCTTTACAGATTACACCTATCATTCGATGTAAGAAGTTACTACAAACTTTAATGAAACAATAGCATCACTTACAAAATTAAAGTATAACTTAATGAGCTAAAGGATACACTCCCAAGTTCATGAAGGTGGTTATTATACAGAAAGAAACAGGAGAAGGGAAATCCAGAGTAAACTAGGGGTAATGAGTATATCAATATGTACCATGCTACTGTTTTATACATCTTTAATATTACATTTATTGTATTAAAAAAAAACCCAACTAAACAACCAGGCATGGTGGCCCAGGCCTGTAATCCCAGCAATCAGAAGCTGAGATGGTGGATATCTGTGAGTTCAAGGCCAGCATGGTCTACAGAGCTAGAAACCCTGTCTTAGGAAACCCTGTTAAGAGGGGGAGAAAAGAAAGGAAAGAAGAGGAAGGGGAAAGGAAGGGAGAGGGGAAGGGGGTGGAAGAATGGAAAGGGGAGGGGAAAGGAAGGAACAACTAAACAAAAATATGGCTAAACAAAAATATGACATTTGGGAACAAGGAAGATGACTTTCTCAGTAGATAAACACTTCTCAAAAAAAAAAAAAAAAAGCACAAACCTGAATTGGATTCCCAGAATACACACAAAAATGTCCGCTAGTTACTGCACACTTATGACCCCAGGAGGAAGTAAAAATCCCTGGGGGTCCTTGGCCAGTCAGCCTACCATTCTAGGTGAGTCCGAGGCCAGTGAGAGACAAGGTCTCAAAAGAAAAATGTAGGCAACACAGAAAAAGAACATACAGTACACACATGTACTCACTCACAGGAGAACACACACTACACAAAACACACACAGACACACACACAGACACACACAGACACACACACACACACACACACACACACACACACACACACAAAATGTAACCTCTGGAATCCTAAAAGGAAAACCAAAAAATTGGACATGGGAGCTAGACAGATGTCTTAGCAGATAAAATGCTTACCACACAAGTGTAATGCCTGAAGTGAAGACTTGAGAATGCATGTAAAAGCTAGACAGTTGTGACAAGCCCATTTGTAACCCCAGTACACAAGAAACAGAAAGGACCTCCCCAAATATAGCTATAGGTAGATCTAGTTGTAGAGAGCAAGTGGGGTAAGCCGAAATAGTGAGCTCTGAGTTCGGTCTGAGACATTGCCTTGATGATACATCGGAGTGTAACGATCAGGGAAGACGCCCGATGCCAGCCTCTGACTTCCACATAGCACACATGCATGCACCTTCACACACACACATATGACTACAGACCTGCAAGCCAACACACATACATGCATATATACATACATATACACAAAAAAACACATGTTAAAAACAAAATGTATTTAAAACTTTTATATTACTTTTCAGAGCTTCAGAAAATATAGAATAACTTTCCCATTAAAAAACAATGAGAGGAAATGAAAGTATTACTGCCATCATTTAAAGTGAAAAAAGTGATATACATAAAAATAGAGTTAACTTGCCAAGTCTTTCATCAAGTTGGCATGTATACTAATTCCTTGCTTCATGGTACAGCACAAGAAAAGTATTTCTCTAAATATAAATGTAACCACTATGATATGGAGCTAAGTGCCCTTAACATATTTTTATAGTTATGAGAAAAATACCACTTTTTTTGTCTGGTCTATACAGATTAGTTACCAAAAATTTTAGTTGAGATGTAATTTATATTCGTGTCTTTTAAAATATTTTAAATTAAATTGCAATCTTTATTAAATGAGCATTAAGCTATTTAAAAGCTATGATTTCTATATACTTACTCTTTTGGTCAATATGAAGGTCATACAGAGGAGTCCTATATATATCCACACTGGAGAGTGCACATCGAGACAGGGGCACATGATGGGAAGGCCCAAGGATGAAAATTCTCCGGCTGGGAGATACACAACAGAAACACAGAACAAATGTACTTCTACACAAATCTTATTTAAAAAAAAAAGGAAAAGTAACTTTCAATTTTAATTGTTTTTCTACACTGACTACCTACTTTTACTATATTCTGTGAACCTAAGAGCTTAACTATATTCTCATCAAAATCCATATACTAAAATTCCAACCTTCCACATCTGACTGCAGGCCAATTTGGAGATAAGTTTTTTCAAGAGCTAATGGAGTTAAAGTGAGGCCCTTATCAACTTGACATAAAAACACTTCAAAGCCAGGACTAGAGTCGCATATATTCCCAGAATGTTGGATTCCTGAGGCAAGGACTGCTCCAAGTTCGAAGCCAACCTGGGTTTCATAGTGAGTTCTAGCTGGCCAGGACTGCATAATATGATCCTGGGGGGGTGAGGGTTGGGGGTGGAAGACACAGGGGACACAACCACAACACATGACTCCAAGGACATGCCTAACAGTCATGCAGTAAGAGGCCTAGCAGCCAAACAGAGGAGCTTCAAAGAAACCAACCCCACCAGGCCATTAATTACACTAGGTTTTTAGTTTTCCAGAAATATAAGGAAGTGAGACTTCTGTGAACTAAAATCACAGTCCTTGGAATTCTATTACAATAGAACTGAATTTGCTCTTCAGTTTTAATCTGAATTTCTAATAATTGCAAATACCAGCTATAAATTTTTATGGTACACATGTTATACATAAAAATCATTTCTAAATGGATAACTAGACACATTTCAAAGTAATATCAGTTTAAATATTTCAGCTATAAAAATGTTAAAATTCTAAGTTGTTAATAAAAATAAATAATACTGCTACAAACTTCTAAACATCTATGTAAAACAACATTGCAAAGGAGCATTCAATAAACTTTATCCTCAAACGCAAAGAAACTTTATAATGCATGATTTCCAAGGTAATCTATCTAAAGAAAACAACTGGGCTAAACACTGGCCACAACTTCCATTAACCCCTTTGTTTCAACACCAAACAAACCTAGCTTCCTATTATTTCATAGCACATGTCCAAACCTGCTCTACAACCTCAATTCTGAAACCATGCATTTTCTGTTTTCTAAAATTCAAATAAAACAATCTTACCACATCACAACTTAACATAAATAAGTTAAATATTCTAAAGGAGAAATAATGTGAGAAAGAAGAAAATAGGCAGTGGGCTTATGTACTGAGAAAAAGGACCTGGTTCTTTCACTGTCGGTCTTGCAGGACAAGGAGAGTATGCTGCGGCAATATACTCTGACAAGATTCTATTAGTATACCAAGTATGACAGCATTCACCTATACCCTAACACTCAGGATGACCCAGAAGGATCTAGAATGACTGGGATTTCAAAGCCAACTTGTTCTACAAAACTCAGACACTATCCTTAAAAAAAAATTAAAAAAAATAAAAAAGGCAATGTCAGGTGTAGCTCACAGGCAGAAAAGCAGAGGCTAACACCTGGTCTGCATTGTGAGAGAGCGAGCAAGTGAGCCAGTGAGCCAGTGAGCCAGTGAGTGAGTGAGGGAGGGAGGGAGGGAAGGAGGGAGGGAGGGAGGGAGGAAGGGAGTGAGTGAGCCAGTGAGTGAGTGAGTGAGTGAGTGAGTGAGTGAGTGAGTGAGTGAAGCAACCAAAATCTATTAATAAGCTAAGAAAAAAATCTTTTTTAGGCATGTCACTTCAAAGTTGTGGAAGAATGCAGGGTTAAAGGAAGTTTTAGATTAAGTTATTCTCAGAACTATTTTATCCTTGGCCCAATGTGAGTCAGAAATAATCTCTTCTTCTACCCTTTGTCTTCTCCATCTTTTTAAAAAAGATTTACCTATATATTTTATGTATTTGAGTGTTATGTCTGCATGTATGCGTGCACACCAGAAGAGGGCACAGGATTCCATTATGTTGTGAGACACTACGTGGATGCTGAAAATTGAACTCGGGACCTCTTAAGGTTTATAGCCAGTGCTCTTAACCACTGAACCATCTTTCCAGCCCTTCTTTATCCATCTTGTTAGCACTGCAATCCACATTTATATCACATGTATCATCAGTACCATAAAGAGGGAGGGTCAAATTCATATTTTATTAAATAAATGAAACCAAAAGATATCATTCTGTTCTATTATAGCAGAACACAAATATTAACAAATACTTTTATTAAAGTCTAATGTGAAATATGTATAAAATAGTAACTTGGGAACATTTAGATATCTTGATTAATGCCAAGAAATACATGAACTAAACAACAATGGATGACATTGGCCAGGCATGGTGGTGCATGTCTCTACTCTATTATAAATACTCAGAGGCGAGCCGGGCGTGGTGGCGCACGCCTGTAATCCCAGCACTTGGGAGGCAGAGGCAGGCAGATTTCTGAGTTCGAGGCCAGCCTGGTCTACAGAGTGAGTTCCAGGACAGCCAAGGCTACACAGAGAACCCCTGTCTCGAAAAACCAAAAAAGAAAAAATAAACAAACAAACAAACAAATAAATAAATAAATAAATACTCAGAGGCTGAAGCAGGGGAACATAAGGCTAGCAAAGCAACATAGTGAGATTCTATTTACAAAAGAAAAGGGAAAGAAAGAGAGGCTAGGGGAAGGGAGGGAGAGGGAAATCCCTTAATATGGAAGAGCAGGGAGGAGTTCTAGTTGAGAAATCAGTTTCTATGAAGAAAATAAAAGTATGTGATATTTAACATCAGTATGCTTTTGAAAAAAATCTAAGGTCTATAGTTAAAATATAAAATGATACTTTTAAAATGTCAGTCTCTAGCCAGGCATAATCCCAGCACTCAGAAGGTGAGATCTCTTCTAAGCAGATCCCTTCCAAGTTCCAGGCCAGCCTGGCTTACACAGAGTTCCAGAACAGCCAAGGCTACATCAAAAGACCCTGTCTCAAACAATGACAACAAGAAGTCAATCTGAAGGCTTAATCTAGGAAATGACAATGAGCATTGTGCCACAGAAGAAACAACAGTGGTCTTCTGGGAGCCCAAGGCCTTCAACTGAGACCTGACTACTTATTAGTGTTCCTTGTGTCAAACCCAACCTGTATAGAAGAGCTCCTACCAATCTGAATTAGCCAGATGTTTTCCCAATAAATTCTTTCTAGCTTGGTGTCTTAGTCAGGGTTTTTATTCCTGCACAGACATCATGACCAAGAAGCAAGTTGGGGAGGAAAGGGTTATTCAGCGTACACTTCCACACAGCAGTTCATCAAAGGAAGTCAGGACTGGAACTCAAGCAGGTCAGGAAGCAGGAGCTGATGCAGAGGCCATGGAGGGATGTAGAACCTAAGAATACCAGCCCACAGATGGTACCACCCACAAGGGGCCCTCCCCCCTTCATCACTGATTGAGAAAAATGCCCCACAGCTGGATCTCATGGAGGCACTTCCCCAACTGAAGCTCCTTTTCTTATGGTAACTCCAGCCTGTGTCAAGTTGACACACAAAACCAGCCAGTACACTTGGTTAAAAATAAAAACAAGAAACAAAAAACAAAAAACAAGCAAACAGCCGGGCATGGTGGCGCACGCCTGTAATCCCAGCACTTGGGAGGCAGAGGCAGGCGGATTTCTGAGTTCGAGGCCAGCCTGGTCCACAGAGTGAGTTCCAGGACAGCCAGGACCACACAGAGAAACCCTGTCTCGAAGAAAAAACAAACAAACAAACAAAAAACCCGCACTCATAATCTAGTGCAGTTCCAGAACTGATTTACGCCCCCCCCAAAAAAGTTAAAAATCCTTAAAAATGACATACAAAAACCACAGAAAAGTAGATATTACTGAAACAGTCGGAAACGGCATATTCAAGATAATATTGACCTCAAAATAGGTCTTTGTTAGCTAAAGTGCTAACAAAAGAAAATTAACAAGGCACAACGAAGCTCACGGATTTCTTCTTTCTTCGCTAGATCCATCAACAGCAAGAGGGAAATAAATGCACAAGGCTGTTTCTTCCCTTGAATAACAACAAGGTGTTTTGCCTTTAAAGAAATAACCTCGGTATTGGGATCCAGGCTGTTAGTGGATGGGTAAATGAAACCTTTATTATGAAAGAGAGGGCTGGCAGGGAGTCACACTTTCCTAGAAATATAGTTCACACACTACAGCTCCTGAGAATTCACCTCTCAGGTGAGATTATTATAACGAATATGGCCCTTTTTTTTTCACTACTTACTTACTCCAACTAATGGAACATAAGTCATTTTTTTTAAGGTGTTTCACAGGGAGGGAAAAATATTTTAACTGAAAACTAAAAATATCATGGGTTTTTACTTTTTTTGTCCTACAAAGCTTTTTGAAAAATATAAATTAAATTCAAGTTTCTACCTAAGAGCCTCTTCAATTTCAGATTTTAGCTTTTAGTTTTGTTAGCAGCCAGGAAAGAATTTACAACTGTCAATATGAAAAGGAACTTAATGAAAAGTCCCATTTTTTAAATCCTTTAATAGCCCAAAAAACGATCTTTTGAAACACAAATTGATCATTTCACTTTCCCTGGCCCTTACTTTAAAGTCTTTCCTGAACAGAGGTAGGGGCTACACCTTTAATCTCCGTGCCCTGAAGGCAGAGGAAGTCGCATCATTGTGAGTTTGAGGCCAGCCTTGTCTACAAGGTTAGTTCCAGGACAGCCAGTGCAACACAGAGAAACTGCCTGGAGGGGATTAGTACTTGTCTATCAGTTGGGGCGGAGGTTGGAGGTTGGAGGTTGGGTGCAGAGATACACTAAGTCAGCCTGACACCAGATGTCTTCCTCAGGAGCTCTGCACTTTTGAAGACAAGGTCTCTAGTTGAAACTAGGACTCATACTACACTCCACCTGCCCTCCCAACCCCCCAGCACTAGGACACCACTACACTAAGACTTTACGTGAGTGCTGGGGTTCAAACTCAGGTCTTCACTTGAGCCATCCTCCTAGTCCCTAAAATGGGTTTAAAGTCTCAAATGAACTAGCAATTTCTTGTACTCCTTCCCCCCCACACCTTGACTGTTAAGATTATGAATACACTAGTCTGACAGGTCCTTGATGAAGTTTAATTATATATGATGTAAACTCTTCGATAGGGTGGCTTAACTTAAACACCAGATCCTCAGTGAACCTTTCCCAGGGCCTTTCCCACGCTTGAAATCAAATCACTAAAGGTCTATTATATCAGTTATCATAGTGTGATCTATATATTCTTAACAACACAAAGGACCTGGTAAAGGAATACACAGAGTTCAAAATAGTGAAAGGAAAGGATTCTGCTTTCTTTGCTGTTGACTAGCAGCACTTAAGCTGCAGGAATGGGGGAGAATGAAACTGTTAGCACAACTTTCAGGACAGGGCAGTAAAACCAACATGTCATTAATCCATTCATTGCTACACTCTTTTTCAAAGGTTAATTTCACCAAAATTCTTGACTCTTCCGAACACATCTTAACACTGCATGACAAAATATAGTCAAATCCTCTTCAGATGAACATTGTATCTCAGAGAAAGATCACCAGTGTATTATCTTCCATACTTTCACTTAAAAAAAAATAAATAACTACGGGCTAGAGAGATGGCTCAGTGGTTAAGAGAGCTGACTGCTCTTTCAAAGGTCCTGAGTTCAATTCCCAGCAACCACATGGTGGTTCACAACCATTTGTAATGGGATCTGATGCCCTCTTCTGGTGTGTCTGAAGACAGCTACAGAGCACTCATATATATAAAATAAATAAATCTTTAAAAAGAAACTACACAAATACTAGGTATTTGGCAGAAATTTTTCCCAAAATAAACAAAATAGGTCTTCAAAACAAATGGCATACTTGTTGTACAGAATAAATTTGAAGCTTTCAAGTAAAAATTAAGTCAGGTGGCAGTATGAACAAACATAATTTTGAAATTATATAGTGAAACCCTTGAAAGATCTGCACTGACTCTCAAGAAGCTGTTTTTAGTAAGTTCTGACTTAGTATTAGAGCGAAACATTTCCTGTTTAATGGACAGGGTTCCTGCTGTTCCCTTTTGAATGTGTGTATGTGTGTGTGAATGGGCTTTATTCTTATATTCTAGCCAAATAAAATAGATCATAACAAACTGAGTATAGAAACAGACATGAGCTCTGTACAGAGATATCTTCTACCAAGATTATATAATAATCCCAATCTGGCATGGTAGCATACACCTGTAATGTCAGTACTTCAGAAGCTGAGGCAGGAAGACTGCTTCAAATTCAAGGCCAGTTTAAGCTACAAAGTCAGAGTCTTGTCCCCAAAACAAATTAAAACAATTAAAAAGTACAACAGATTTGTGTGTGTGTTAGAATAAATGTGGGCTGGAGATGGCTCAGCGGTTAAGGGCACTGACTGCTCTTCCAGAGGTCCTGAGTTCAATTCCCAGCAACCACATGGTAGCTCACAGCCATCTGTAATGGGATCTGATACCCTCTTCTGGTGTGTCTGAAGACAGCAACAGCGTACTTACATAAAACAAATAAATAAATCTAAAAAAAAAAAAAAAGAATAAATGTATAAGTAAAACAAACCTATATACATATCTGTGTTTTGGTTTCTCAGACAGGGTCTCTCTATGTAGTCCCAACTATCCTGAAGCTCACTATATAGACCAGGATGTCCTGGAACTCAGAGATCCTTCTGTCTTTCCATCCCAGTACTGAGATTAGAGGTGTGCCCCACCAAGCCAAGTTATATTTTGTAAAAGAAATATAAGAGTAAACCTGTTTTCCCATTATCTTTCATTATTATAAGAGGAAATATACTTGTTTCTCATTTAGTGTTTCACAATATTTGGGCACTAACAATATATTTCTCTAATAGAGGATGTTCTTAGCATGTGTAAGATCCTGGATTTGATTTGCATCATCACACACAAAAAAAGTCACCTTTGTTAATATGCAATGTTTCTATTATTTTGATAGTTTTAATTTTTTGTTCTAAACCTTTTTAATGTTTTAGATTTTGTGTGTGTGTGTGTGTTCACCATCTGAATGCCTGGTACCCTTGGAGGTCAGAAGAGGGGATGAGAGAGGAGAGGAGGGCATAAAATCCCCTGGGACTACAGTAACAGTTCTGAGCTGTCAAGTGAGTACTAGGAATTAAACCTGGGTACTCTGGAAAAGTAGTCAGTGTTCTGTCTTTCCTGCCCATACAACTATTTCTGCACTTGAAACATTTTTTATTTTTTATCATGAAAATGATTTGACAATTCTTTTTAAATATCATAGTTATAAAAGGTTTATTTTTAACTGTAGCTTGGGGCTGGAGAGATGGCTCAGTGGGTAAGAGCACCGACTGCTCTTCCAAAGGTCATGAGTTCAAATCCCAGCAACCACATGGTGGCTCACAACCATCTGTAAAGAGATCTGATGCCCTGTTCTAGTGTGTCTGCTACAGTGTACTTATATATAATAAATAAATTAAAAAAAAACTGTAGCTCATTAAGATCTTTTAATTAAACTTTTCCAAATACTATATTCTGATCATGTTCTTTCCTCTTCTCAATCCCTCCCAGATCTTCTCTATTCCTTACCCATCCAACTTCATGTTCTTTCTTTCTTTTTTTTAAAAATAGAAAAGATAAAGCAGAGAAACCAACAAAACACAGAAACAAAACTCAAAACAAATAGTCACAAGACCAAAATCAATTTTTTAAATGTCATGTCCATTACTTTTAATGTAGTAGTTTATAAATCCTTTGAGAATTTCATCAATTTTGATTATATTTACGCTCCTTACTACTTCCCCAATTTGTCCATTATTTATATAAAAATCAACACAAATACACACTGTCCTGGGGCATGTTGTGGTTATTATGAGCAGTTAATGATTTCTGGGGAAGAGTCATCTTCAGTGATCTAATCACTGTCAGTTACCATGTACTAATAAGTAAACCACAGTCACAAGCAGCCCCAGTTGAACTCAATGAGTTAACAAAAAGAAGGCGCTTGACAGGACTGGGGTAAGAATGCATAATGAGGAGTAAATATGATCAAAAGACTTTACATACATGTATAAAATTATCAAAGAACAACAATTGTAAAGGAAAGCATCATCTGTAAATGACTACTGTTCTTAAAAATATTTTCTTGAGCAGGGCGGCAGTGGTGGCACACATCTTTAATCCCAGCACTGGGGAGGCAGAGGCAGGCAGATTTCTGAGTTCGAGGCCAGCCTGGTCTACAGAGCAAGTTCCAGGACAGCCAAGGCTACACAGAGAAACCCTGTCTCAGAAAAAAAAAAAAAAAGAAAAAGAAAAGAATATGTATATTTTTTTCTTATGAAAAATTTTTCTTCCTATACTATACTTTCTTTTCAATTTTACAAACTTATAGACTCCTTTTAGACTATGATGTGATATTTTCTCAAATGACTACTATGTCTCATAATGTAGTTCATCATTTATTTAACATGGCTTTACAATGTAGCTCTTGGTTGACCCCAAACTTGTTATTTCCTAACTTGGGCTCCTGTAATCTGTTGGGATTACAGGTGTGCATCATCATACCTGGCAATATTCAGTTTCCACAAAATATTGCATTAATAAAGCTGTCATATTTATTTAATTCACAATTCAATATTAGATATTAAAACAAAATGCTGCCAGGCGGTGGTGGCGCACACCTATAATCCCAGCACTCTGGGAGGCAGAGGCAAGCAGATTTCTGAGTTGGAGGCCAGGCTGGTCTACAGAGTGTGCTCCAGGACAGCCAGGGCTATACAGAGAAACCCTGTCTCGAAAAAAACCAAAAAAAAAAAAAAAAAAAAAAAAAAAAAGCTATTGTTACAATCTTGCTGCATTTAACCTTTTCTACTTTAGGACTCAGTCTTAGAACTTACTTAAAATTCAAGCCAATAGTTATATATTTGTTATTCAGCATATATTGATCATCAAAATGATCTAATTGATTTCTAAAATGCTATATACAATTTAATATCAATTAAATTTGTTTAAATACTTTCAAATGAACGCAAATTTTGGCTATTAGAAACTACATGTAAGATCTGGGCACACAGCACATGCCACCGTCTCTCCTTACGCAATGTACATACAGCTCTCCCTCCTCGGTGTCCCCAACACTCTCCATTCCTCCCCCTTACTTCCCATCCTCATCCTGACCTTCCATTAGCTTGCTTAAGTTTCAATTTGCACATTCCCCAGAGCAGACACAGACTTATTTATATCCCTAAGCCAAACTAAATCTTGTCATAGCAGTGCATCATCAATAAAAATTCAACCACCAGCCTGGTCCACAGAGCGAGTTCCAGGACAGCCAGGGCTACACAGAGAAACCCTGTCTCAGAAAACAAACAAACAAACAAACAAACAAATCAACCAAAGAGTGAAAAGTTTAAAATACAGTGTGATTTAAAATAACCTTGATTGTGATAGACTTTCCAACCAAGACTTAATAAAAAATTTCCAAAACTTTTCCAATTTAATTTTTCTTTATTGTTGTAAAATGTTTGCTTTTAGTAATTATAAAAATGATTAAAAAGAGCAAAGGAATCTTCATTTTTACTTAAAATGTTCACATCTGGGTTTGTAATGTAAACTTAAAAATCAAATATTTCACTTTGTAGTAGTGTCAGACTGAAACATTTGACAACTAAAGATAAGGCAAATACTCAAAAGAGAAATATTAAGGTATTTCCTATTTTACAAATTCCTGAAAGGTCTAACCTCTAATTAAACTGAATACATAAGAAAAAGCAGGATGGAACACTACTTGCACTTCCAAAGCAGCAGTCCCAAACTCTTCCTAATTAGCTGCATTACTTACGTAATAGATGGATCCACTTGTTTGTAAGCATGGGCAGCACAAGAACCACAGTACGTGTATCCTGCATGGCTACAAAGAAAACAATTTTAAATTTAATCCCCAGGTTCAAGATCAAGAGAATCTAAAGAAAATAAAACTTTTAGAAAAAAATTTAACAACTGTGATACATAAAACAGAATTGAGTATATAGATTAAAAAGCAATGTAATTATGATGCAGCATCTAGAAGGTAATAGAGAACACGCAATTGCTCCATACTATATTCCACTTATAGAAAAAACAAACTACAACACCATCCCACCACACATATAGAATTTTATAAAACCACAGAACTCAAAGACTGTAGAAACATAATTATGAGGAAACAGTAACAAGAGCACCAAGGCCTCAGTCAAAGGATTATGTGGTAAATAGAGCAAAGTTGTTTCAATTTCACTAAAGGCTAGATATTCAGTGTTATCACTACAAATGTCAAACCTTGGATGGATGGATGGATGGATGGATGGATGGATGGATGGATGGATGGATGGCTTGTTCATCTTGTTACATCCAAAATTGTAACATCACACTGTATCCCACCCACAAGTATTATTTGTCAACTTAGAACTTAAAAATGAGTGGAATAACAAAGACATATGCATGAAGCTCAGTTGTTACCAACAATTTTACTAATTTTGAGGATCAGATAATAGCTCTCCCATATTGAAAAATTGCTATGGGCTAGAAATGTGGCTTGGTGGTTAAGAGAGCTTGCTGCTCTTTTAGAGGTCTGGAGTCTGCTTCCTAGTACCCTCATGGCGGCTCACAACCATCTGTAACTCCAGTTACAAGGGATCCAACATGCAATTCTGACCTCTGAGAACATGGGTTTGATCCCAGTAACACATTGTTTTAAAAGATGAAATAAAATAAACAAAGTCTACAAGGAGGTATTAATTACTATTCTATAAAGTGAAGTTCAAGGCATAGAGAAACTTTCATGTTGCCGCTTTTTAAGTGGTAGGTGGAGTCTGACATCAAGTCATAAATACAGTATTTAGTATACAGAGTATTTGGCATATAAAGTGCTTAGCAATAGAATACTTACATACCAAACATTAGCCTAGGTGTTCTCTGCCTGTCTCTCTCTCTCTCTCTCTCTCTCTCTGTCTCTCTCTCCCTCTCTTCTCCCCTTTCTCCCTCTCTCCCTCCTCTCCCCCTCTGTGTTGGTGTGTTACATGTACATGCATATAGAGGTCAAGCATCTACCTTAACCACGCCACATTTTTTTAAAGATCTATTTGTTCATTTTATGTTGTGTATGCTCACAAAAGCTAGAAAAGGGCCTTGCATCCCCTGGAACTGGAATCAGGAGCAAATGTAAGGTGCCCAACCCAGGTGAGGAGCACTAAACTCAGCAAGAGAAGTAAACAATCCTAAAACGAAGCCATTGCCAGGCGGTGGTGGCACACGCCTGTAATCCCAGCACTTGGGAGGCAGAGGCAGGCGGATTTCTGAATTCGAGGCCAGCCTGGTCTACAGAGTGAGTTCCAGGACAGCCAGGGCTACATAGAGAAACCCTGTCTCCAAAAAAAAAAAACAAAAACCCTAAAACGAAGCCATCTCTCCAGCCCAACATTTTAGTCCAATAGACACTCATTTCTATCAGTAATAAAGATGCTAAAGATTGGCAAAAGACTTCTGAAACTTACGGTGCAATAATGGCTCTAGCAGGTCTTTTCGTAGACTGTACTTGTGAAAGCCAACCTTCTAGCTGGGCATTCAGCTGAGGTCCTATGCAAAGACAAGTAGGAAAAAAAGAGTCAGCAAAGCAACATATTACAGAAAACCATACGTACTGCAAAGTCTTCACTGAACCTATATAGTATTAAATGTCAGTCTGGATGTTTTGTTTTGTTTTTTTGTTTTTCGAGGCAGGGTTTCTCTGTGTAGCCCTGGCTGTCCTGGAACTCACTTTGTAGACCAGGCTGGCCTCGAACTCAGAGATCCACCTGCCTCTGCCTTCCAAGTGCTGGAATTAAAGGCATGCGCCACCACCGCCCGGCTAGTCTGGATGTTTTAAGTTTCACTTTATCAAGCTGCAGGTCGTTACCAAGCCATATGATAGGGCTGGATATCAACAAAGTAAAATTTGTTTTTATCCATCTACTTCTTAGAAGTGTCTTCATACGGATCAACAATTTACAATTTGAGGTAACATTTAAACAAAATACAACAGGAAATTTTTTAAAAGTGTAATTAAATGTACTGCATTTTCACAGCACAGTCTGCTTGGCCACTGAGATGACATTCATATAGGTAAGAACTGCCACACTCAGTGATCCACACCCATCCAGTCAACCACTTTACTCCCAACCAAATTAAACTAACAACTCCATTACCACAAAAAGTTTAACTTATAACTCACTCTCTTCACTTCCTATCTTTCTATTTGATACCTTGCTAGTCTAAGAATCTTCTGACTTCAACAGATCAAGACTTCTCCCGCATCCTCCATCCACCTTGTTCACTTCCTGCCTTGCCCAAGGTGGAAATCAAACCGGCACTGTAATCATTCCCCTTCGTGTGGTTTCACTGCTGATTTTTCTCATTCCATCAACAGTTTAAAATCAACTTTCCACTTAACACAGTATCTCTATCTGAACAACTGAATGAAGCTAAAGAGACACTGCTTGGTACGCCAGTGTTAGGACCTGAGCAGGGATTCCCCAGAACCATGTAAGAAAACAGCAGCACAATACACAGAAGCTCACGGGCCAGCTAGCAGCAAGCAGCAAGCAGCAAGGCACAGTGAGAACATATCCAAGGTCTGACCTGACCTTCACAAACACACTGTGACATAAGCACACCCAACACAATAAATAAATTAAATAGTAACACTGGTGTGTGGTTATGTTTAAACTTTTGTTTGTTTGGTTGGTTGGTTGGTTTGTTTTGTTTTTCGAGACAGGGTTTCTCTGTACAGCTCTGGCTGTCCTGGAACTCACTCTGTAGACCAGGCTGGCCTCGAACTCCGAAATCCACCTGCCTCTGCCTCCCACGTGCTGGGATTAAAGGCGTGCGCCACCACCACCTGGCTACGTTTAAACTTTTAAACTATAACCAGAGATTTCAGCTTTCCAAAAATGTCAGATCCCTACTCATGTTGAGAAATCTCATCACATTAGTGAATTTGATATCTCATTTTAATCAAGAATTGAATCAGAGTTTCCTCTTTCACTGTAAACCTCAAAAACCTCCTTCATTCTTTCTTTTTCTCATTTCCTTTAGGAAACAATTACACCTTTTACTTCTTCAGAAAATAATCAGTTAGAAAGCAGCCAGTCTTTTATTTGCCAAGGACTTCGCCATGTTTAGCACTGACAGTCCAGCATCCTAAAAAAGCTCAAGTTCCTGGGCAAACCTATCATGGAGCTAATCATTCTCCACTCAGGGACCTCCTTCCATTGAGTTTGATTTCTCTTTTTCAACAAATTCCCCTTACTCCTACCAAAAGCCATACATACTACAATTGCACTGAATCTCATTATGATTCTCTTAATCAAAAACTCTGCTCTCACAATTGTTCCTAATCTCTTGCATCTACTTTGCCCTACTGGACTTGACTTTCACCACTAAAATGTTAACAAATAGTGATTAATTTTTCCTTCTACTAAAACCCATTTCTCTGACCCACTTTAAAGCAACTATAGCTACCCTATTTTCTTCCCATTATCTATCCATTCCCTCTCTTTAATTTTTCTTATTAGATATATTCATTTTCTTTAAGGTCTGTTCTGTCTGCACATATGCACATATATACCACATGAATGTTTGGGGCCTGCAGAGGTAAGATGGCACGGATTCCCTGTTGTGAGCCACCACGCAGGTGCTAGGAACCCAGGTCCTCTGCCAGAGGAGAATGTGCTCTTAACCTCTTTTTAAACTTTGAAAAGACCAGTCTTGCATATACTAGATCTCAATTCTGGATCAGGCAATAACAACAAAATAACTTGAGTTTTCTTCCCAGACACAAGTTACTAATATTCAGAGAACTACTGCCATCAGTCTTTAAAAAGGCAAATCAATGTCAACACCATCCCCAATATATGCTGCTCTTTTAAAGTATCTTGTGTTAAGATTTTGAGATGTCCTAACATTAAACCTACTAAATTAACAGGCCATGACTGGTTTTCCTTTTACATAAACCTAATTCTTCTTCCTGAAATAGTCCAGAGATGGTCCACACACCAATATTACCTGACTTGTTCACTTCAGAAAAATCTGTGGGTGTTGCCAGACACCTAGAGATCAGTATGACCTCTGGGGATGATGGTAAAAAATTAAACTCTCCAGGTGACTCTAATAGACATTGAAATGAGAAGCAGTCTGCCAAGAAGGAGTTTATTTCCACAAGCTATAATGATTTCTTCTAAAATACCTGGATGGTTTATGGCTGAGATTTTTAACATAAATCATAAATTAGATCTATAAATTAACATTAAGTGAGCACATCAACTTTACCTCCAGTCTACATAAGTCAAGTGACCTATACTACTACTACTTAAGATTTACACACTCATTCTTTTTCTCCCTTTCTAAGACAGAGTCTCACTATATAGCCCTGGCTGGCCTGTTTTAAAAAAAAAAAAAAAAAAAATTAAGTAAAATAATAGTAAGAAGAAGCAGGAAGAGGAAGAAGAAGAAAAAAGGAAGAGGGAAGAGGAGGAGACAACGGAACACGGTCCAGGAACAGAGTGCTGAAAGAATTCTGAGTGCATGTGAAAACACTCCAAGAAAACTGGAGTCTGATGACCTCAGTTTCTTCAAAACACAAAATTGTTCTTTGAAGGTGTTTTTGTGCTCCTCCCAGATGTAGCAGATAAGAGTGAGTTTACTGCAGATTTCTCATTATTACTTGCTGCTGCTATTCAATTAAATGTTTAAACTATTCTTTATATACCTCGATGGAAAAACATGTTTTGCCACATGCAACTTGTCCTTGTGATTATATACAGCTTGAATTCATGAGAACTTTACTCAGGTGGTTTTTCTTAACCCTCAGAGTATTAATTACCTGATGCTTTGAATAAAGTTAGCTATTGCATGAGACTTTAGTCTGCCTCATTTATTGGTCCAATTCTCCCTGGTCCCACCACCTCTAGAGTGCAGACAGAAGACTATTCAGTTAATAATGGTAACTAGTTAGATAAACTAGTTAGATAAACAATGATGTCATAGAAGTTACCTGGAGTGATATCTCATCAGTTAAGAGTGCTGGCTGAAGCCGGGCGTGGTGGCGCACGCCTGTAATCCCAGCACTTGGGAGGCAGAGGCAGGCGGATTTCTGAGTTCGAGACCAGCCTGGTCTACAGAGTGAGTTCCAGGATACCCAGGGCTACACAGAGAAACCCTGTCTCGAAAAACAAAACAAAACAAAAAAAAAAAAAACAAAACAAAAAAAAAAAAAAGAGTGCTGGCTGTTCTTCCAAGGACCTGGATTTGGTTCCCAATACCCATAAAAAGGCTAAAAACTATAATACTAGTCCCTAGAGACCCAATTCTTCTTCCAGTTTCCATAGCACTGTACTCATGTGGTACACAGGCACATATGCAGGCAAAACAGCCATCCCATACACCATAAACATGAACTAAAAAGTAAATTTTTTTAAAGTAAATTTTTTAAAAAGACATAAAGACTGATTTTAGACAAAATAAATTATAGTATGTAATCCTGGATAATGCTCAGGTGATAAAGAGTAAAAATCTTTGGGGCAGGAAGAGGAATTGAGAAGTCATAGATTTGAGAGTCATTTAAAATGGTCAAGAGAATGGTAGAAATGGAGAAATGCTGGTAGCTAATGTTAAAATGGATCAAGAAACTGCACATTATAGCATATGTCTACAACCCTATCACAAAGAAGCGGAAGCAGGGTAACAGAGGACTCAAGAGCAGCTTAGAGGACACAGAGAGACACTGTTGCAGAGAAGAGGAGGGGAGGGAGGGAGGAGGGGAGGGAAACCACAGTGTGTAAAATCAGACACTTGGACACAGAATCAAGATGTGCCAATGAGGAAGGGAAAATAACGTAGGAGACTTGGGCCAGAGAAAGTAGGTCCAGATAAAATTAGCATATAGAAAAAAGAAAAAAAAAGTAGGCAAAAAGCTGGAAACTAACCTCACACAGGAACAATAACTAGAACTGTCCAATAGTAAACTTGAGAGGCATTCCAGTGTCCTGGGGTGATTAACTGTCTCTGCTTTCAGCTACAAAAGTGGTTGTGATCAATTCCTTGTCCAAGAACAAAAGGACCTGAAACTCCTCTAGAATGTGTACCTGGATTATCAGGTGGTATAAGCAAATAAAAAACAAAGCAATTCAAGAGAGAGAGAGAGAGAGAGAGAGAGAGAGAGAGGAAAGTACAAAGAAGGCAAAAATAGAAGATCTTCAAAAACAGCAATAGCAGCTGAGTGTCAGGGCACACACCTTTAATCCAAGCACTCGGGAGGCCAATGCAGAGCTCTGTGAGTTTGAGGCCAGCCTGGTCTACAAAGTGAGTTCTATGACAGCCAGGGCTGTCACACAGAGAAACCATTTCTCAAAAAACCAAAACCCCAACAATACACGCACACACGCACGCACTCACTCAAAACTCTTTAATGAACATAAACCAAGACTAAAAAAGCACTCATTAATAGATTCTGTAGTTATGAGAGGAATAAAAAATCAGCTAACCTTGCATGACTACTTTCCTTTAGGGATCCAAACCTCTGCGTGCAAATACTTACAGATATATGGGTTGACAGGAAAAAAGCAAATGAAAAGCACTCTAACTTGATGACTTTGAAACTTCAGGTAAACTTAAGTAATGCCTTAATAGATGAATACAACCTTGGTCATTAGCAATCACATTTCACTTTTCACAGTGAAGAAAGCTATCTATTAATATCATGTAAAAACCAACATTCAGAGATTTAATGTTCCTAAAATTGTATCTACAGAGACACAAATAATCTAAATCTAAAACTGCATTATTTTTGTAGCAACATGATTACCATCAATGTAAACGCTGAGCACTCTTGTGGTTATTAAATATGGGGCTAGAGAGATAGTTCGGCTACACACACACACACACACACACACACAGAGGCAACACACATAAAATAAAAAATAAAAAAATCCAATTTTAAAAAGCAAGGTTAAATATACAAAATAATTTGTATTTTTATCTAGTAGCAGCAAATATCTGAATAAAAATTTTAAAACTTATCTAAATATTCTCAACTCAATTTTTAAATTTTTAGTTTTTGTGTGTGTTTGTGTGTGTGTGTGTGTGTGTGTATGTGTGTGTGTAGGTTTAAAGACAACTTTGGTTTTCTCCTTCCTTCTTTGTATAGGTTCCAAGGATTGAACTCAAGTCACCAAGCTTATGCAGAAAGTGTCTTTATTTGCTAAGCCTTCTCACCAGCTCCAAAACATGACATTTTTAAAGATAAATTTTAGATACAATCATTCATTACCATACTTGGGAGGGGGCAGAACCTCTTAATAAAATTTACTGTCAATTCCTCTTCAAATTCTTTTAAGAAAAGGGACTGTCCTAAATAAGGTAAACACATGTGTGACAAATCTTTAGCGCCCACCATATTTGATGGTGATGAGCTAAATTCTAACATTCTAAGATCAAACAAGTGCCTGCTCTCAACACCTCAGCTCATCGACTCATTAGTGAGCAAATGGACCTATGTTTAGAGATGAAAAAAGTACATTTTTAATGATAAGCAGTTTGTACAGTTTTTCTCTACATATTCACTTTAAGTATGCATTTCAGGCTAACAATCCTATAGTTAGCTCTTCAGTACTCAAGCCAGTATTTCATGCTAAGGAGTGTATAATTAAAAACATCAGCATTTGGTTTTGGTAGCAGTTTTCATCTGTGGACATCAAAGCAACTTTTAAGCATATTAATTATGGCCTTTCTAAAACTATCCTGTTTACTATTAGCAGAATACAAGCATGAACATGATTCTACTATACCCAAACCATACAAAGTATACACAAAGTATAAATTTAAATTGTAAAAGTCCATACATGATTAAAGACTATTTTTTATTAAGTTCTAAGGAGAACCTACCTTTCCTTGAATACTATATAGTTAATAAAACTATTAAATCATTACTAGTAGGGCTGGAAATGGCTCATTTGTTAGAACTTGTCTGCTCTTGTAAACACCAATACACTTAAAATAAACCTAAAAAGAGATTACAACCGGTATAAATTTTAAGTTCTTCATCTTTATACTGTTTGAGTTTCTTGTTTGGTTTTTTGCTCTTTGTTCTTGTTTGTTCCTTGGCTGTCCTGGAACTTGCTCTAGAAGACCAGGATGGTCTCATCCACTTGCCTCTGCCTCCTGAGTGCTGAGATTAAAGGGTGCACTCCCATCATTCAGCCCTAGCTTCATACTATTAATACAACAACTTCTGGTGTTCATTTTCCTTCAAATAGAGAAAGACACTAGGGATGGGTAACTGGACTCCCTGATTAGTAGCTGCCATACTCTCCCTTGCTACCCTGTCTGCTTGGGGGGAAAAAAAAAAAAAAGACTATCAGAGTAACAGCCAGCCGGATTACTCTTGTGCCAAGCACCAGCCATCCTGAACATTCCATGGATACCTTGGGACAACTATGCAAAGACTGCAGCTGACTGCCTTGGCTTCTGAAGGCATAGACCCAGCCAGAAGTGTATGAAACAGTTTGCGTCTAATTTTTCCTTTCACAGTCCTGAGTGAAATCTAGATGACCTTGAAATCATTTCCACTTTGGCCAAAGGGAAGCACTTTTCCCTCAGAAGTGACTGGTCCAACTCAGTGACTATGATGATTACTAAGAGAAAATGCTAAAAATTAGCTCAAACAAGTGGATGAGAATGACCCAAAACAAATGGCTATGATGGGTCCAAAGGGGGTTTCTGGGGCTATATAAAGCTGGTCAGGCTCACTGAGTGAGCCAGCTGGGAGACACTCCTGTGTTGCTTCCCCTAAAACTGCAGCATTAGGAGCAATAAAATGCTTCTCTTCTCTAAGCGGTCTTTCTTGCCTACTTTCAGTAAAGTGGCTGAACTGGTCACCAGAGGGAGGCGGGGAGGCGGGGAGGCGGGGAGGCGGGGAGGCGGGGAGGCGGGGAGGCGGAGGGGGAGTGGGAGGCGGATGGGGAGGGAGGCGGATGGGGAGGGAGGCGGATGGGGAGGGAGAGGGAGAGGGAGGGGGAGGGGGAGGGGGAGGGGGAGGGGGAGGGGGAGGGGGAGGGGGAGGGGGAGGGGGAGGGAGAGGGAGAGGGAGAGGGAGAGGGAGAGGGAGAGGGAGAGGGAGAGGGAGAGGGAGAGGGAGAGGGAGAGGGAGAGGGAGAGGGAGAGGGAGAGGGAGAGGGAGAGGGAGAGGGAGAGGGAGAGGGAGAGGGAGAGGGAGAGGGAGAGGGAGAGGGAGAGGGAGAGGGAGAGGGAGAGGGAGAGGGAGAGGGAGAGGGAGAGGGAGAGGGAGAGGGAGAGGGAGAGGGAGAGGGAGAGGGAGAGGGAGAGGGAGAGGGAGAGGGAGAGGGAGAGGGAGAGGGAGAGGGAGAGGGAGAGGGAGAGGGAGAGGGAGAGGGAGAGGGAGAGGGAGAGGGAGAGGGAGAGGGAGAGGGAGAGGGAGAGGGAGAGGGAGAGGGAGAGGGAGAGGGAGAGGGAGAGGGAGAGGGAGAGGGAGAGGGAGAGGGAGAGGGAGAGGGAGAGGGAGAGGGAGAGGGAGAGGGAGAGGGAGAGGGAGAGGGAGAGGGAGAGGGAGAGGGAGAGGGAGAGGGAGAGGGAGAGGGAGAGGGAGAGGGAGAGGGAGAGGGAGAGGGAGAGGGAGAGGGAGAGGGAGAGGGAGAGGGAGAGGGAGAGGGAGAGGGAGAGGGAGAGGGAGAGGGAGAGGGAGAGGGAGAGGGAGAGGGAGAGGGAGAGGGAGAGGGAGAGGGAGAGGGAGAGGGAGAGGGAGAGGGAGAGGGAGAGGGAGAGGGAGAGGGAGAGGGAGAGGGAGAGGGAGAGGGAGAGGGAGAGGGAGAGGGAGAGGGAGAGGGAGAGGGAGAGGGAGAGGGAGAGGGAGAGGGAGAGGGAGAGGGAGAGGGAGAGGGAGAGGGAGAGGGAGAGGGAGAGGGAGAGGGAGAGGGAGAGGGAGAGGGAGAGGGAGAGGGAGAGGGAGAGGGAGAGGGAGAGGGAGAGGGAGAGGGAGAGGGAGAGGGAGAGGGAGAGGGAGAGGGAGAGGGAGAGGGAGAGGGAGAGGGAGAGGGAGAGGGAGAGGGAGAGGGAGAGGGAGAGGGAGAGGGAGAGGGAGAGGGAGAGGGAGAGGGAGAGGGAGAGGGAGAGGGAGAGGGAGAGGGAGAGGGAGAGGGAGAGGGAGAGGGAGAGGGAGAGGGAGAGGGAGAGGGAGAGGGAGAGGGAGAGGGAGAGGGAGAGGGAGAGGGAGAGGGAGAGGGAGAGGGAGAGGGAGAGGGAGAGGGAGAGGGAGAGGGAGAGGGAGAGGGAGAGGGAGAGGGAGAGGGAGAGGGAGAGGGAGAGGGAGAGGGAGAGGGAGAGGGAGAGGGAGAGGGAGAGGGAGAGGGAGAGGGAGAGGGAGAGGGAGAGGGAGAGGGAGAGGGAGAGGGAGAGGGAGAGGGAGAGGGAGAGGGAGAGGGAGAGGGAGAGGGAGAGGGAGAGGGAGAGGGAGAGGGAGAGGGAGAGGGAGAGGGAGAGGGAGAGGGAGAGGGAGAGGCAACAACAGCAGCAGCAGCAGCAGCAGCAGCAGCAGCAGCAGCAGGGCAATGGTGCTGACAACCGAAAGCCTAAGAGATGAAGAGACTTAAACAGCTGAAGAAGCAACTGTAGTCCTGCACAGTGGCAGTCCTGGAGTGTGCAAACAGCCCACTCACCCCCACCCAGGGCTAAATTCATATGCAAACTACTCCCAAATATCCCAGCATGCACCAGAGTGGGGGCAGGGGAACACCATGGACACACCGCCTCCTGACAACTTTAGAAGAACAGAACAAACAGTTCAAATGGACAGGAAAGGAAGACAAGAAGCAGAAGGAGAGCATAAGTGACAAGAGAAGTGGAGCATGAGAAGGATAAAAGGTGTGTGGACGGACAAACAGACACTGCAGGTTACCAGATTTCCACAGAATTGTAATAAGTCTTCATTGTCATGCTGAAGGGTTGTACCAACTACTGAAGAGTTAAGGCCTACACCAGGACTGTGACATTTATAGGGCTGAAGATTTCAATACCCAGAAACTGGCAGACGAGAACCCTATTGGGTACCTCTTGCTTCTGCTATCTTACTGGCAAAGCTTGCAGTTGCTAAACACCAATGCAAAAAATGCTGCTTTAGAGACCAGCATTGGAAGAGATTCCCCTTTCCTACACATAACTTCTATCTAGGTAGAACAAAATATTCCCCAGCCAGCTACTGGTAATGACATCCTGATGAAAAGGTAGACTGGTAATAATAGATAATGTCCTTGCTCTGCATACATAAGATCCTGGATTCAATTCCCCAGCACCAGAAAATTCAGCAATTAAGCAACAACAATAACTAAGTACTCAGGAATGATGGCTCAAACTTGCAACATTGGTACTTAAAAGCTGACACAGGAAGAGTGCCCCAAATTCAAGGTCAGCCTGGAGTATGAAGACAACAAAGCTACAGGGGGTGGGTGCTAGCATTCGGTCTAAGCTCTACCCGACAGTTACCAGGCAACAGCAAGGTATGCTCCGCTCCTCCCTACAGTTACTTGGCAATAGCCAGGTAAGCCTGACCCACTATCAAAGAGGCTGCTTGCCCCCTCCTCCCTCTCTTGCTCTCTTGGGCTCTTCCCTTTCCCCCTTCCCTGCCCACCCCTCTACTTCTCTACTCTCTCCCTCTCTCTGCCTCTACTCCCCTCCCCATGCCCTGAATAAACTCCATTCTATACTATACAGTCCAGTCCGTGTGGTCCCTCAGGGGGAAGGGATGCCTCGGCATGGCTCACTGAACCCTACCCCATACCCCACCACACATCCATAGAACATATTCTCCCTCTCTCTCTCCCTCTCTTGTTATCTTTTTATAAACACATAAGCAGGGCAGTAAAATCTCAACAAAGGGCTGGAGAGTGGTTAAGAGTGCTTACTCTTCCTACAGACAACTAGAGCTGAGTTTTCAGCACCCAGGTTAGATGGCTCACAACTACCAGGGGATCCAATGCCCTCTTCTGGCCTCTACAAGCACCAACATTCATATGCACATACCCTCACACAGATACATATTTAAATAGCTCTGGCATGCAATTCAATGACAAAGGGGGAAAAAGTAGAAAGTGGAGTGGGGCAAACTACAAAGCCACAGGACAACAGAGGCAAACTACAAGCTCTCTAGGAAGCTAATGCAATCAAAAACCACCAAGGTGCCTGGACCAGGCCAAACAAGCCTGCTGCTACTCTTACCATGAACATATGCCATTGCATATGTAGAAAACTTCACAGGAGGAGAGAAATGAGGATAAGTCCTTTTCTTGGGAAAACCACTACCCTTTCCTAGAATTCCACACACAATTCTCATTAACCCTAAGTAAAAGCACACCCCATTTAAGCCTGTCCATAACAAGCTAAATCAAATCCCAAGGATGGAACTCTCTAGCCAGGTCTCTCACCAACAAAGAAACAAGAATTTCAACACAATTCACAACTGCTTGCAGCCTTTCTCCCTTTTCAGCTACAAAACTTCAATATGTAACTTACTGGCAAAGGAACACACACATTCCTGTGTGACCCTAGCGCCTCTGGCTTTGCCTTATCTAGTGTAATTTTACTTATGGCCTCTCCAGAGCTACCTTTTACACTTGTTTTTAAAAAGGAAATGAGGCCAGTGAGATGACTGTGTAGGGAGAGGTGCAAGTCATCAAGCCTGACAACCTAGTCTAATCCTTAGGACCCGCCTGTGTGGTTAAAGAGAGTCAACTCCTACAAGATATTCTCTGATCGCTAAATACACACCATGGCATGCAAAAACCCACACACATACACATAAACAGATGTAATTTTAAAGATGGAATGGAAAACAGACTACAATTTCTCCCCTGAGATTAGGCCAAAGAGAGCCTAAAAAAGGCATGAGTCTACAATGAGTTCAGAACTGACCTGTCTCAGAACAGGCTGGACAGATGTCTCAGTGGTTTAAAGCATTTCCTATTCTTGCAGAGGGCTGGGTTCAGTTCCCAGCACCCATAACTGATAGCTCACTGTTATCTGTAAATCCAGCTCCAGAGGAGCCAACGCCCTCCTCACGCCTTTATGGGACATGATACTCACATATACACAAGCAAAATACTTGTAACAACATTTTTATTTTAAAAAAGTAATAATAATAATAACCAGTGTCAATAAAGATTATGCTTCAGTCTCCATCCAGTTCCTGCCTAAGGTCCTTAAAAGGCCCCTGGGAAGAGCAGCACATTGGTGTTCTTCTCTTGTAACTTCTCCCATCCTCATTTCTTTCTCCTTCTTCCTGAATAAATCTACAATTGCTTGGCTCACTCCTTGTCCAAATCCTTCTTGACCATGACATGAATTTGGAAGTTCAGGGTGGTTTGGGTGGTCACTGATCACACAGCACTCTAGCTTCCCAAGTTAAGCTAAAAGGCCTGCCACTCTTTACCAGACAGACAATTACTTTCCCCTATTCTGTCTTAGGAAATATAGTCACTTTAGTTATCTTTCTGAACACCTCTTTCTCCTTAACCATCATACATAAGACCATATCTTAGAATCTTTTAATAAAATCTCCAGTTCTATTTCATTACACTGACTAGTCCTGAAATTCTTTTTTAGCATTAAAGCCAAAATGAGATCCCAGAGTATTAAGGAATTCCTCAAGCTGAAAAAGGTAAGAGCTCGGCTTTGTGTCTCTGTCCCCTTGTACTTAACAAATTTTAAAAAACACATATTTCCTCAAAGTTATGTATCTAAAAACATGACAATTATACCATGTTAAGCACTGTCAGCACCATTCTGCACTGTGTGTGGTACACTCACTACAAAACAATGACTATGAGGGAGGCAGTCCAGGTTCTAATCCTTGCCCACTAAGCAGATCAGAAATTTTAATGTTATAAGAAGTTATTCTAAGCCAGGCTGTGGTGGCACACGCCTGTAATCCCAGCACTCTGGGAGGCAGAGGCAGGTGGATTTCTGAGTTCGAGGCCAGCCTGGTCTACAGAGTGAGTTCCAGGACAGCCAGGGCTACACAGAGAAACCCTGTCTCAAAAAAACCAAATCCAAAAAACAAACAAAAAGTTATTCTATAATTCATTAAGAGATAGGATTGTTAAGGGAGATATTGGAGGCAGGAGACATGCAGTAAAGTTACATTAAGAGAAAACTAGGTCCTTCTCATGAAGAGGATGAAATCTCTCTAGCTAAGTGAAGACCTAACATTCCAAGCTACTGAAAATGTTAATCCAACAACATGGTCAATCACCTGACCAGCCCTCAGGAAGCAGAATCACTCCTGAAGAGGTGGACTCACCTTCACCCTGATAAAAAGACAAGCAGAATAATTATATCTTTAATGAGACATTGTGCTTTTCCTTTCCAGAATTACTGCCCCCTAGTGCAGTCCCTGCAAAGGGCCAAGAGGCTTGGCTGGGTTTGCCTACCTTTCTAAACATGCAACTCTTCCTTTTTCTTTCTTCTGTCTTCTGTTTGTTTGTTTTAATTTTTGTTAGTTCCTTGATGATTTTGTAACAATGTGTTTTAATCATATTTACCCCCTATACCACAACCCAGACTCAACTCTTCTCCCTTCCCCACCCATACAACTTTGTGTATGGCTGTGTGTGTGTTTGTGCCTGTGTATGTCTGTCTGTGTTTTACCTATATGAATGTATGTATGCATGCAAGCATGCATGCATGTGTGCTTACTATGCCTACCAGGAGAGGATGTCTGATCCCTGGAAATGGAATTACAGTTGTGAGTTACCCATCATGCAGGTGCTAGGACCAAACCTCAGCCCTCTGCAAGAAGGCTGCTCTTAACTACTGAGCCACCTTTCCAGCCCAACTGTCTGTCTTTTTCTTTTAGATGCTGGCCAGACTCCCAATATGCTTTGTCTGGTACTTTGGGCTTCCTTACCTTTCTCTAAAACTCCCCTTCCTCACCACGTGGCTAATCTCCAGGAGAGCTTAACTCAAATAGTATGTAGCCTTTTCTCTTCTCTATTCTCCTCTTCCAGACAGCAGCTGAGATTTACAGCTTGCCTACCCTGGTATTTCTCTTTTAAACTTTTATAAAACTGTACTTATACTTCCTTTTGAATCTACTTTTAAATTATTTAATTAATGAGATTAAGAATCCAAATATAGGACCCTACCTTTCTGGCATCATCTAGCATCCAGATGGGACTCAGCTCAGGGTCCCTCCCTGCACTGTCTGCTTCTCTACTTGTAATTGGTACTTTAAATAAAATTTAGCATTGCTTGACTTTCAAATTTTCCTGCCCTTTAATTCAATCAGTAGAGAAAATGAAAATGATCCTGCACCTCTAGATAGTATCAAAATGAAATTGTAAGTTTTGTAACTGTGTGCACACATACACATCTTTTCTAAATAATCCTGTGTCACTGTTACTAGAACTGTCTAGGATGACCTAATTGAATCTTGCTTATCTTAGAGGTCAAAATGCCTGCAGGCCAGTTCTTTTTCAGGTAGACTTGTCCTAACTGCTTAAACTAAAATGAATACCTGAGTGACTGCCAGACCACTTCTAACTTCATTATAACTCAATCTCCATGTTAAAAACACAGCTACCCACTGTCCTGACAGGTGACAGCTGCCGGGGCAACCACTAGGAACAAAAACAAGACAAGAGAAAGCAGTTGGCAGCTGTACTCTTGGACATTTCCCAACCTTTCCAAGGGGGGGTGAGGGGGGAGAATATTCCTGGTGCTTATTAATCTATCCCTCCCCTTCATTTTTTACTCAGCATTTATTATCTTCTCAACCTGCAAAAACAGAAAAATTGATTTGCAAGTGTCTCTCTCACTACACGGTCAAGAATAAAAGTCTAATTGCCGACACAACTGGTGCCCAGTTATGTTCCTGATTCCACAATCCTAAGAGGGCAATAAAAGAATTCAGTTTGAAAGCAAAACTGGTATAGCATGCTTCTTCCTTCAAGATGTATTAGAAACTAACAAATACCAATATGACAACCAACAGGACACACATAAAAAGCATGAAGAACTCTGGCTTAAAGTGAAAATTGACATAAGAGCAGTACCACTTAAAGACAATCCTAAATCTTCATGAAAAAAAAAGTGAAATAATCATTCTGATACAGAGCTTTGAAAATTATTGATTTCATAGTTTTATCACGAAAAGATACCAAGGAATATTTACTGATTTTCAAAATTATGAGACTTCTATTTTTTTTGTAAGTAGTAAAAGTCAGAGTTGTGCAGGGTGCATGCCTTTAATCCCAATACTTGTGAAGCAGAGACTGTCCAATTTCTGTGAGTCTGTGGACAGGAGGGTCTAGAATGAGTTTCAGGACAGCCAGAGATACACACACACACACACACACACACACACACACACACACAATTTCAGTCGCTTGGTAGATTATATATGTTACAGGTTATGTACAAAATGAGCCCAGGACATATCTGAACTGAAAGTGACAGCTAATTCTGATATAACTACAGTATCTAGTGTTTGATCAAACATTATTCACAAAAAATCTTTAAGGGTGCTTCTGGTTAACATTTAAAATGCTCTAGCTAAAGTTGAGTGGCCCTTATCTAATTAGGTCTTAATAGAACAGCGATTCCCATTCATTCTATGAGTCACAACATCTTGAGTGGGGGAGTCACATATCAGATATTAAATATATACATTATAATTCATTACAGTAGCAAAATTACAGTTATGAAATAGCAACAAAGTAATGTTATGGTTGGGGGTCACTACAACATGAAGAACTGTATTAAAGGGTCGTAACATTAGGAAGGCTGAAAATCAGTGAAATAGGAAAAAAACTTGATCATAAGTGCCAAAGAACTAGAACATCAGATTTTTTCTGCCTTCACATTCAAACTTAAAACCACGATCTTCAAGACCTGAGTGAACCAGTCTTTGGACAAGAACTCTCCTAGGCTCTTCCATTTTCATGTATTCTTTCTCAGGCTAAATCAACACCATTTGCTATTCTTGGTATCCAGCTGGCTGACTATAGATCTTAGGAGTTGTCAGCCTTCATAATTATGAGCCAATTACTTATTGCAACTGTATCTATAGATAGTTTCTGTGCTCTCTCTGTGCCGTGCATGGACATGTGAACACACACGCGCGCGCGCGCGCGCCCCCCCACACACACACACACACACACACACACACACACACACAAGTAACGGGTTCTGTTTCTCTCAAGAATGTTGACTGATATACTGTGACACAAAAAGTTGTCAAAAAATTAGTAGTCATATTAGTTGGGCTGACGAGCTGGATCAGTAGTTAAGAGTCTTCCAGTAGCCCAGGGACCTATCCTATTGATGTAAAAAAAGAAAAGCAGTAGTAATAAAATGACTCCTAATGACACAATGCAATATTCATAGATCAGTACCTTGCTCAGCCACCATAAGAGAAGCTTCCTTCTGCAGCATAAGGGAGCAAATACAGACCCATGGCCAGACATTATGGAGAGACTAAGAGACCTTGAAGCAATCAGCCCTAACTGGGATGTCGCCATCAAATCCCTCCCCCCAGAGCTCAGGGAACCCACAGAAGATGAGGAGGAATATAAGAGGAATATAAGCTCCAGAGGGGATGGGGACACCAAGAAAACAAGGTCCTCTAAAGCAGCATGGGCAAAGTCGTATGGGCTTGCAGCACGCCCAGGGTCAGCATGGGTCTGCTCCAGGTCCTCTGTGTGTCTTTTATGGCTTCCACGGATTCCCGGTGTGCAGACAAGTGGGTCTCTGATTCCTGTGACTTTTCTTTACCTTCTATTGGCTTAGCTTGTCCAACTTCAATGTGATAGTGAACACCAGTCTTTTACCAGCATTCACATGATGGCTAACCACCTGGACCTCTACAGGCACCCAGTATGCACCGGTGGTGCACAGATATGCATACAGGCAAGATATCATATGCAAAAACATAATAAAAATAATCTCACAAAGATTGTTAGTTATGCCAAAAGTACTCACAGCCAATTTAAAAGATACCAATTGGTCAGAGATGACCAAATCATTACATCTTCAATCTGTGAGTTCATAAAACACTAGGACATGGTGGCATAAACCTTTAATATCAGGGTTTACACTCAGGAGGCAGAGGCAGACAGATCTCTGTGAGTTCAAGGATACTGTAGTCTACATGGCAAGTTCCAAAACAGCCAGGGCTACATAATATGACCCTGTCAGAGACAGACAGAATTATTCAGACTCTATCAGAATGTTTCTCAATGAGATTAACATGTAAATTGTTCTCTCTAAAGTGAAAGAAAGTAGGTCTAAATAAAACACGGTTGATTCTCTCCAATATAAGAGAAATTTTACCGAGACAGACTGACAGAGAAATTGAAAACCTATACAGCAAAGCAAGCAATTAAGTAACAAGATACAGTTCAGAAAAAGACTTTACTGGCTATACTTTTTTACAACTATTTATTTATATTATTTATAAGGAAAAGCTCATGCCACAGCATGCAAAGAAATAACCAACTACGTTTAAAAAAAAGTCTAAACTGGACTTTTATTAGGAATAGTTAGGGACCCCCGTTTCCTTAGTGACACTGAAAAGACACCTCACTACGCAACAGCCAAGAGCTCTGTTCCTTACTTTTCCACAGCAATTCTCTCTCTGACTTACAGCATCAACACTAAAGATTAAAGACATGATTATTAATGTAATGTGCTACCCTGGGTCAAATTCTAAACAAAAGGACTAAGTATAAAAACTGGTGAGATCAAAGAAGCAAGTTAATAGCACTATTTTTTAATTTCTTTATTATTTTTTATGTGTAGATCTAGTGGCCAAGGAAGTCAGCAGAGGGCATCAGATCTCCTGGGACTAGAGTTACAAAATTATGAGCCTCCACGCGAAGGTGGTGGGAATCAAACATAGGTTCTTTGGCAAGAACAAGCGCTCTTAACTACTAATCAAACTTTCCAGCACCTAGATAGATAGATAGATAGATAGATAGCAATAAACATGACCAGCTCAAAATTCTAGGGTCATTTAGAGTAAGGCTAAATATCACTAAACCATACACAATGTGTGACATGTATAAGTCCACAAAGATACACACTCTAAATAAATAAATGTAAAAAAATGTAAAAATAAAAGTGGTAATCTGTCTAAAGTAATAATAAAAAATGAGCCAGGCGTAGTGGCGCACGCCTGTAATCCCAGCACTTGGGAGGCAGAGGCAGGCGGATTTCTGAGTTCGAGGCCAGCCTGGTCTACAGAGCAAGTTCCAGGATAGCCAGGACCACACAGAGAAACCCTGTCTCAAAAAAACAAAAAAAAATTAAAAATAAATAATAATAATAATAATAATAATAATAATAATAAATGACTTCTTACATATAAACAAAAAGAAATAATTTTGGTCATATTTATTTACATGTTTATTTTTCACCAGAAGTATTTTTTAAGGGAATAAAAGTATTCTGAAGACACTTTGAGTAACTACATACAATAATGTTGAATGTTTGTTAGAAGAACAAAACTGCTGTCTTTAATTATTAGTAAGTATATAGCTGTTGCCTATACTGATATCTGGGCATTTTGGATGCTGAGAATTCAAAACTGGTAGTCATATTGTCACCTTTGAGCAACCAGAATCATCTTCTTCTGAATACCCTCTTCCCCCATGCATCAACTTATGAATAGGTTTTGTAAATGCCTATGATCTACCAGTGCCATTTCCAGTTATGCAAACACCAGCCATCAAGACAATCAAGTCTATGTTCCCATGCAGGTAAATTCTAAAGGAAAACAAACAGACAACAAATAAATACTAATTCACCTCAAGTTATAAAATAAAAGCCATTAAAAAAGAGAACTATTTGTCTCACTGCTATTCTGTAGACAACTGAAGAAAGGTATCTACTTCCAAAAAGTAAAAACCAGGTTTTGGGTTTGGGTTTTTCGAGACATGGTTTCTATGTATAGCCTTGGCTGTCCTGGAACCAGCTTTGTAGAACAGGCTGGAACTCCTGCCTCTGCCTCCCATGTGCTAGGCTAAAGATGTATGCCACATAATAATGGCTACAGGGCTACATAAAGAAACTGTCTCAAAAAAACAAAAACAAAAAAGGAAAAGGAGCATGAACATCAAGGAAACACATCAAAGTCAGCTGTGACATAAATTACTCTTCCCATAACCCCCTTGAGAATCATACCAAAATAAGCCACTGTAATTAACTGAAGGGTTATGTAGTAACTTACAGAGTACGCTGAGAGAAAAAGATTAAAACTAATAACCATGGGATAGAGATGGCTCAGCAGCTAGAAATACTTAGAGCTCTTTAAGAGGACTCAAGTTCTCTTACTCCCTTCCCTCTCTGCCCCTTCTCTCCCCATTCGCCTCCCTCACCCCACACCTCTTCATGACTGGCCTCTCCCCCCTCCCTTTCTCTGTCTCTACCCCCTCAACTCCCCTCCCCATGCCCTAAATAAACTCTATTCCAAAATAATAATAATTTTTTTTAAAAAAAGGGCCCACATGTGGCTCCTAGCTCCACCATGAGGCAGCTCACTCGCACTGCCAGTAACTCCAGCTTAGGGAACACATACTCATGTGCATCTGCCCACACAGAGATAAATTATTTTTTTTAAATACATGAAGAAACAAAAAAAGCTGGTAACTACAATAAAAAGTTTTAGTCAGGTGTAGTGGTACGCACCTTTAATGCCAGCCCTTGGGAAGCGGAGGCAGTTCAAGCCCAGCCTCCTCTATATAGTGAGTTCCAGGACACAGACAGAACTATATAGAACAACCCTGTCTTTTTGAGAAAAAGGGGGAAAAGAGAAGGGGGGAAGAAAGAGAAAGAGAGAGAGAGAGGGAGAGAGGGAGAGAGGGAGGGAGGGAGGGAGGGAGGGAGAGAGAGAGAGGGAGAGAGGGAGAGAGGGAGAGAGGGAGAGAGGGAGAGAGGGAGAGAGGGAGAGAGGGAGAGAGGGAGAGAGGGAGAGAGGGAGAGAGGGAGAGAGGGAGAGAGGGAGAGAGGGAGAGAGGGAGAGAGTTCTAAAGAACTAGGATTGTAGTCTGGTGGTTGAGTGCTTGCCTTAGAAGTTGTAGCCCTGCTGGAGGAAGCATGTGCCTGGGGGTAGGCTTTGAGAGTACTTCCCTCATCCCACTTCCTTTTCTTTCTCTCTGCTTCATACCTAATGTTGAAAATATGACAGCTCAGCTTCCTTCTCCTGCTGCAATTTCAAACGCTACCATTATATTTCTCCCTCTGAACCTGTAACTACAATAAATTCTTTCATAAATAACTACTACACTCAGTATGGATAAGGCCCTAGATTCAATCCTTAGCACTCAAGGAAGAAAATGCTGGGCATGATGACACACTTCTATAATCCCAGCTCTCAAGAAGCTGAGGCAGGAGGATTACTAAGAATCCAAGGCTCGCCGGGCAGCAGTGGTGGTGCACGCCTGTAATCCCGGCACTTAGGAGGCAGAGGCAGGCGGATTTCTGAGTTCGAGGCCAGCCTGGTCTACAGAGTGAGTTCTAGGATAGCCAGGGCTATACAGAGAAACCGTCTCGGAAAAAAACCAAATTCAAAAAAAAAAGAAAAGAAAAGAAAAGAAGAGAAGAGAAGAGAAGAGAAGAGAAGAGAAGAGAAGAGAAGAGAAGAGAAGAGAAGAGAAGAGAAGAGAAGAAAAGAAAAGAAAAGAAAAGAAAAGAAAAGAAAAGAAAAGAAAAGAAAAGAAAAGAAAGAATCCAAGGCTCAAGTCCAGCCTGGACTGCATAGCAAGACCTGTCTGAAAAGACTAAGAAGGGGTCTTGGTTTTGATGTACTGATGTTTTTGTTTGTTTGCTTCAATGTGAAGACACAATCCTGTGTCTCACAAATACTGAGCAATACTCTCTACCAATGAAGCACACCCCTGACCTCTTCTTTTCTTTTACTTCTTACTCAAGAAAGAAGTAAGGATTTTAAAGGTCAGAGGGTCCCAAGAGATATCTCTTAGGAATCCTCAAGACCCTTTCAGAAAGTATAATTTTCATAACAATACTAATAATACTAAATTTTGAATTTTTCACATTGCTGAAACATTATTTCCTGCCATCACTGGATTGGTATTTGCCCTGATGCTTCCTCAAACGCCTGAGAGAACATCCAAACTTCAGGGGTCCTATTTAGTAGCACTCACTGCACCCTTCACCTACCCCCCCCCAACCAAAGTGTCATATAAGAAATATCCTTGATAAAGCTGTAAATACTGTACGATATATCTAAAACCTTGGATACAGCTTTTCATATTCTACACACTAAAACAGAAGATGGCTATCTCAAGGAAGGGCATGGCTAAGCTACAGCGGAACTAGCCACTTATAAACAAAACATTTTTCTTGAAGAACAACTGACAAATGATGGTTAGTGAATCTTCAGTTTTTAGCAGACATTTCCATGAAAATGAACAATGAGCCTATCACAGCAAGGGAAAATCTGACAATATTTATTGCTAAATTATACATTTTGGACTTTTGAGTTTTGTAAAACTTGCTTCTACCACTATGGGTTTAATAGCTTTCCAAGTCTCAAAATAAAATGTTCTGAAGAGAATGGTAATACTAAAAAGAGTGATTCTTTGACAATGAACAATGAAATGTATAAACAATTAGGATATCTTATAACTCAAGGAATAACTATTTTCCAAATGACTAATGCATGGTATTTAAAGAAAGTCCTGAATAGATGAAGGATTAGTTCAAAATATAAAGCCCATCAACTGATCTTAATAAAAACTAAGTATTAAAACTTCCCTATTGTGGCTTCAATCCTATACTGCAATTAATCCTTAAGTAACTACCTTTAGTGTACAACCATTTTGATTGTGGTGACAATTCTACATGTATACTAAATGTTATGTAATAATGTCAGCAGACAAGATCTCAAAGGGGAACTACCATTTGTTGAGTTTCAGGGTGGCATCAAAAGACATGCAGAATTATCTGAAAAGTCTTTGAAAACACTTTGCTTTTTCCAAACACCTACATGGGGCCAAATACCAGTGACATGCCTCAAGGAAAACAACACATCACAAGAGGATCAACACAGTAGGAGATAAACAAGTCCAGCTTTTTTTCCATTAAACAACATATTAAAGGTATTTGTGAAAATATCAAGTAGGCCAAACTCCAATTTTCAAATTATTTTCATTTAAAATGCCATTTCAATTAACAGGTATACTGTCATTTTTTAATGCATTAAGAGCATCTTTAAGATTTTTCTGTTTTACTTTCTAATTTGATAACTAATGATAAATATAATTCAAATTTAAGCTGAAACACTACTACTAAAGATCAAATATTTCATCTAGCTATGGAGAGCTGAATGCATAATCTTCCTCTGAAGACTCTAAAAAAGATTATCATAAGCAGAATAGATTCCCTATTTATAATGTAAATATATATCCAATTATTAAAATTAGTAATTTACAAAAAGATAAAGTTCTAAGACAACTACATGATTATGCCATGTGCTAGGAAAGAGAAAATAATGACATGCTCACATACACTTGAAGACAGGTAAATACTAGACAGAGACAATTTATAAAAGTAATCACCTGCATGTAAAAGAGAACACAGAGAAAATATAAAAATGAGATGGGAAAGGGGGGGTGCTGGGAAAATGGCTCAGTGAATAGAGTGCTTATTGCACACCTAAGAGGACCTATGTTCTATCCCTGGCTGGCAATGGACTCTGTGATGCTGTAACTGGAAAAGGAAAGACAGGTAGATTCCTGAAGGCGGCTAATCTGCAAATGCATTCTAATCAATGAGCTCCAGATGCCAAAATGAGACCCCGAGAGTGGGGGGCGGGGTGTTACGACAGATCCTAAGGAACAGCACTTAAGGTGACCTCTAGACCTACATGCACACAGACATGCAAATCTATACATATGCACATACATGAAAAGAACAGGACTTCTCAATGAATACCAAAAAGCATTTATACATCAATTCATTCAACATTTTCCATTTGATCTATAAATTAATCCTAAATCAATATTAAAACATAATAAGAAAGATTTTTTGTTGTTGTTGTTATTTTATTTTATGGGTCTGGTTACTGTGTGCATGTCTGTATACCATGTGTATGCCTGGCACTTCTAGAGGACAGAAATAGATATCAGACCCCCCAGAACTGTAATGACAAATGCTGTGGGTCATCATGAGGATGCTGAGAATTGAACCTGGGTCCTCAGGAACAGTAGCCAGTGCTACTCTTAACTACTGGGCCAACTTTCCAGCCCCTTGAATACACTTTCAACTTTTATTATTTTATTCTGGTTTCAGAAACACAAAAAGTACAAATCTTCCCCTTTTATCAGATCTGATGCAGAACAGCATTGCTGGCAACTTGACCTGTAACAGAAGAAAAGGACTAATCAATCAGATAAAGGCAAAAGGGGGAATATTTTATCTGTTATTTGATCCAGGACCTCATTATCAAAGGCTGGCCTCAAACTCTATGGCTGAAGAGAACTTCTGATTCTCCCATTTCTACCTCCTAAACACAGGACCTACATGCCTGGTTTTATGCGGTGCTGGAAATCAAATCCAAGTCCTCATGTATGCTATGCAAGCACTCTAAAGACTGGACCACATCCCCAGCCCCAAGAAAGTATATCATAAGTTAGTCCTGATAAGCTCACAACAGGGATCAAGTAAGCAATTACTGATCTCGATCTCTCTCTCTCTCTCTCTCTCTCTCTCTCTCTCTCTCTCATACATACACACACACACACACACACACACACACACACACACGATAAGACTAGAAGTTATTTTATTAACTCTTTTACTTTCCCAAGTTGTGCTTATGGCTCAGGGGTAAAGAGCACTTGTAGGGTAAGAACCAGGCCCTGTGTTCTAGTCCTAAGCACCAAAGAGAAAGAAAGGTATACTGTGCCTTCAGTCACAATTCTCTAACTACACCAATTTCAAATGAAGCAGTAGCTAATAAAATTCTTAAATTACTTGTATCACCTTTTCTAATAATCAATATTAAAGGGTATTATTTCCTTCCATAATAACTAGCATCCCACGCTATATAAGAATTATTGCTGTATCTTTTTGTAACTGGTCTTTTGCTATTTTGCAGGTTCTTTATTGCAACCTTCTCTACCCCTTTTCTTCCATGCTTTCAAACCCCTAACACTAGATAGGAGAGAAAAATAGATGGGGGGACATTATCATTAGACTACTTCCTGCTGATTTAGGGCAAAGGCATATATAATATAGCCTGAAAAACCTAATATATTAGCAATCTGAGCCTTTAAAAAAAGATTCTGAATTTTTTTAATTTCACTAAAGATGAAAACCCCACTACACAGAAGATCTTTACCACTACTTAGAGCAGTGGTTCTCAACCTTCCTAATGCTGTGACCTTTTAATACAGTTCATGTCATCGTGACCCCCCCAAATCATGAAATTATTTTGTTCCTATTTCAAAACTGTAAATTTGCTACTGTTATGAATCATAATGTAATTATTTGACCCACAGGTTGAGAACCACTGGCTTAGTGTAAGAATTAAGCCTTGCTGTTCATTCTGGCTCTAGAGGGAGGAAATAGTAGGAAAAAGAAAACAAGTTCCCTGCACTTGGGAGGCAAAGGCAGGCGGATTTCTGAGTTCGAGGCCAGCCTGGTCTACAGAGTGAGTTCCAGGACAGGCAGGACTACACAGAGAAACCCTGTCTCGAAAAACCAAAAAAAAAAAAAGAAAAAAAAAAGAAAGAAAGAAAACAAGTTCTGCTAAAAATAAAACTCAGGGTTCCCAGGAGGTAGTGGTACACATCCTGAATCCCAGCACTTAGGAGGCAGAAGCAGGTGGATCTCTGTGAGTTTGTGGCCAGCCTGGTCTACATGGAGAGTTCTAGGACAGCTAAAGCTACACAGAGAAACCTTGTCTCGAAAAACAAAAGCACAAAAGCAAAACAAAACAAAACCAAATAAAAAATCTCAGGGTCCTCTATAAGTTAATATCTCCAGCAAATAAAGCACTGCTGTGTGCGTGTGTGTGTGTGTGTGTGTGTGTGTGTGTGTGTGTTTTAAGCATGTATGTCTGTCTGTCCCCTAAATCAGGTTTAGAATCAAAAAGGGTTATACATCAGGCTGGGCTTTTGATCTGAGTTCAATCCCTGGGACTTCCATAGTAGAAGAAAAAAATATTCTTGCAAGGTGACCTCTGACCTCCACAAAGGTGTTTCTCTCTCTCTCTCTCTCTCTCTCTCTCTCTCTCTCTCTCACACACACACACACACACACACACACACACACACACTAAATGTAATAAATTTTTTTTAAAAACCTGCTATACAATCTATGTAAACAAAAGCCCTGTTATGCACAACAGATGAACACAGAAGCAATTTCATTACCATTACTATCACTGTTAAACATTACTTTCCATGTGGGTACTTTGTAACATTATTATAGAATTAAAAAAAAATAAAAACTGAAGGTAAAGTTAAGTAGGTAAAATTGTCACTAAATGGAAATATAACTATATTTCTAGAAAAGTAGCAGAACCAACCAAAATGTTGTTTTTTCTTCTGTTTGTTTTTTGAGACAGGGTTCCTCTGTGTAACCCTGGCTGCCCTGGAACTCAGATATCTACTACCCTCTGCCTCCCCAATGCCAGGCACGCACCACCACCACCCAGCTAAAATATTACTAAAAATAAAAGTTACACACGAAAAGCTTCTATGCATGTAACAATTAAGAAAACCAAATGAGGAATTCTGAGCGTGTAAAAACACTACTGAAAGGCCAGCACTCCGGCTGAGACTGTCTGACTAACAGACCCAAGCCACAGCTTTAATGAGCAATGAAAAAGAGTTCAGGAAACCAAATGTCTAGAAAAATGAAAAAACTTCAAAATAAATTTATTTATAAGCTTAGAAAGATATGAGTAAAATAAACTATCAGCAAGGGCTAGAGAGATGGCGCTGCAGTTGAAACTATCAACTGATCATGAAGACAACCTAGCACCCACACAGCAGCTCACAATTGTCTATATATCCACTTCCAGGGGACCTGGCACTCTCACAGACACACATGAAGGCAAAATACCAATGCATGCATGCATACATACATACATACATACATACATTATGGTTTTAGTAAGTAGAAAGCCTAATTCAAAATCTATATGTAAAATAAGCAAGCAATAATTAAGCTCATAAAAAAGTAAACTAATAGCTACACATGGTATTGTACATCTGAAAAATCCCATATGAAATAAATAAATAGCCAAGAAATCCCTAAAACAGAAGAGAAAAAGAGAGTCTAAAACTACTATAATAAAAACTGTATTAAAGACCCAAGAATAAGTCAATGAAACCAAATAGGTTGTCTGCAGGGAGACACAAAACACTAAAATTCAATATAATCATAAAGCTAATTTTTCACATATTAAAAATAGAATATAAAAGAGATAATATAGTAAAGTCAATAAAGTAGGCTCATATCTCGAATTTCATTATCATAAACTCAAAATGGATAAAAGATGGAAATGTAAAAAGTGAAATAATGAAACAATTAGAAGCAGATACTGGGAAGCAAGCCAAAAGCACATAATGAGAGCAATCCACACAGAAGCCATGAAAAAAATTACCGAACATCAAAAATTTCTTAAGAGTCAAGGTATGTTTGCCTATGTCTGTCCTAGAACTCAGGAGTCTGAGGCAAAAGGATCACTATAAACACAAGCCTGAAGCCGGGCGGAGGGGCGCACGCCTGTAATCCCTGACTTGGGAGGCAGAGGCAGGAGGATTTCTGGGTTCAAGGCCAGCCTGAATTCAGTCTACAGAGTGAGTTCCAGGACAGCCAGGACTACACAGAGAAATTCTGTCTCGGAAAAACCAAAAAAAAAAAAAAAAAAAAAAAGGCCTACACTACACAGCAAGGTCCAGGCTAGCCAGCCACATAGTGAGAACTAGGAAAAAGCAGGAGGCTGGAATCCAGTGCCTCATTGGCCTTGGTGGCTACCAGGTACACAAACTATGTACAAATATGCATGTAGGCAAAACACCCTTACACATAAAATATTTTTTATGGTATGACATTTCACAAAGCAAAACAAAGAACAACTTCTGTAAAAGAATAATTTCCACTGCTCAGAGGCTGTAAGTCATGGAAGCTATTACTATCCTGGATAGAAACAGCTCATAATATTATGAGACAGTTAAAACAAACCCAAGAACACAATGTTGGATAGAATTAAACAAGCGAACAACAAAAATAAAATCCAGTAAGAAGCTCCATGGGAAGGCGTGCCGAACTCTCAGCATTCTGGAGGCAGGGCAGGCTGAGCAGGAGTTCAAAGTCATCCTCACCTACAGAACAAATTTTAGGTTAGTTTAGGATAGAGGAGACTGTTTCTACCTTTTAATTTTTTAAAATGTAGATGCCGTTAGTTCAGTGATAGGCTCTGGGTTCAAGCTCCATCACTATCAATCAATGAACAATCAATCAAAGAACCATGGCTCATAAACAGGAGAAAAAAATATTATACCCAGCTCGGAGGTCATAAAAATAACATGTAATAGAAAAGGACATACAAATAGCTACTATTTAAATGACAATCATTATTGTTAATTAATTAATCTTTCAAGGCAAGACATTCTCACTGGTCCAATAATACCATGACGACTACACCAGAGGAAATAGGTGCCTGGCACATTAATTAAACCTGGTCAAACACTCGGCTGGGAAGTTTATAGGCTTTAAGGAGAACCTACTACTATTGTTTAGCCAGACTGAACTGGTGTGAAACTGAACCCTAAATATTTATACTTACAGTCATGAATTAGTGTTCCTCTAACCCTTGGGCAGAGAAGCTTCTGTTTTCAGTGGGTAGCAGTTAAGTTAATGTTTCCTAACTGGCCGAAGTGCTGAGAATAAGTGCCCGTTGAGTGCCCGTCCCTGAACAGGACACCTATGTGACCGCTGTAGGGTTCAGGAAACACCACAAAAGGAAGCTTCAAGATAAAGAATTAAGAGGCAGAAAATGGAAGCAGTGATCTGAAACCCTGTGCTCTGGACATGACATGGCTGCAGTACTCATGAACTTACAGCAACTAAGATTAACTGCAGTGGATGGGAGCAGTCCTCCCCATCATGGATAAGGAAAGGACTCACTGACAATTACTGATTGCTGGGATAGAGGAGTCATTTTCTTCAATGATATAGCCACCAGTGGCAAGCTGACCATTCTCCAGTAAATAATCTCTATACTTTTTAAAGAATGCCAATTAAACTCAGCTAATCACAAAAAAACAAAATAACAGACATGAAAATAAGAGGCATTTGTTGAGAAGAATGGGTTTGAGTAAGAAAGATAAGAAAATGGAAAATGAAAATTACCAAAATACACAATATACATATACAAGGTTGTTTTATTTTTGTTTTTGTTTTTGGTTTTGGTTTTTCAGGCCAGGGTTTCTCTGTATAGCCCTGACTGTCCTAGAACTCACTCTGTAGACCAGGCTGGCCTCGAACTCAGAAATCTGCCTGCCTCTGCCTCCCAAGTGCTGATATTAAAAGGTGTGCGCCACCACTTCCCGGCTATGAAGTTGAGTGAACAGAGTTTCTAGATGTGCTACAATATGGGTAAACATTGGAAGCATTGTACTAAATGAAATAAACCAAACAAAAAATAGTTCCTGGGGCTGGGGAGAACAGGCAGTCCCTATTTAAAGGCATGGTGGAGAAGGATGACGGCAATGGTTGTAAACACTGCACAGAATCAGACACTCAGGTCCTATCACAATCAGAAAAGCTAATTACATATACTTTCCCAATTTTTTTAAAAAAAGTATATTTTATACCTAGAGCCTTAACCAACTATTTTTGCTGTCAGTGTGATTTATAGTCAATTCATTTTTATTTTGAAGATATCCTGATCGCTTCTCCGCCTTTTGGCTAAGATCAAGTAAAGATATCCTGAGATATACTGTATCACCCTCTGGGAGGTGGACAGTAGTTGGTAAACAAATTGCTCATCTCCTTCATGTAGATAAACCTCACCTACCTAGTAAACAATCCAAGTACCAACATCTAGATGAGTTTTCCTAGATGGTAATACTCCATATCCATCATACGTCACAGTATAGGAAAGGACAGCAGTCCACTCTGTTTCTCCTGAATATCAACTTAAGATTTTTCTTCCTAATTTTAATCTGTATCTTTTCTCTGTAATAAATTATATAACAGGTTCTCTGAATTCTATGGGTCCTAACCAATCATCATACCCTAGTAACCCTACAAAGAGAAAAACATACATCATTGTTCTGGCTAGCCATAATTGTCAACTTAACAGCCTGGAGTCATCAATTGAAGAATTTGTCTAGAACAAAGTAGCCTATGGGCGGGTCTGTGGGGGACTGTCTTGACTACGAATTGGCACAGGAGGCTGCAGACGATGATGGCAGAGGTGCCACCCCTGGTCCTCAGTTCTAAAACCAAGCAAGCTGAGCAAGCCATGGAATGCAAACCAGTAATCAGTGAGTCCCTGCCCTGACTTTGCTCAGTGATGACTGTTACCTACAAATGTGAGATTAAATAAACCCTAGGCAGGGAGTCTTGGAGTAAATAAAAAAAAAAAAAAACTCCCTAAACATACGTCTCTGAGAACCCAGAGAGCAAGCCAGCAAGAAGTTTTCTCCATCATTTTTGCTTCAAGTTATTTTTATAAGTTCCTGCCCTGACTTGCCTCAAAGGAGTACTGGAAATACAAGCCAAATAAACCCTTCCCTCTCCTAAGCTGCTTCTGGTCAAAGTGTTTTACCACAGCAACAGAAAAGAAACTTAGGATAACTGTGTAAGTATTAACCTTAGAAAACTGAACTGTAAGCACATACATCCTGAGCACACCAACTTCCATCTGATCCCAGAAACTAAACAGGGGGGGTGGGGGGGGAGGGGGCAGGACTCGCCAGCTAAGAGGCAAGCACAACTCTAGAAAACAGCCACATGAAATAACAAGGAGTGAGGCCAAAGGGCAGCAGAATGATTCCCAAGTACATTGAGAATTTCAGCAGGGCTTTGGGGAAGAGTTAGAAATAGTCAAAGAAGAAAATCAACAGAATTGTGGATTTAAATGCAACAATCTAACTTTATAAAGGGAACATCTAACTACACAATTAAAGAAAACATACAAAGAATATGAAAGATTCACTGAAACAGGTTATGAATTGAGTCATAAATAGGTCTACTACAAGTTATCAGGGCTCAAGACAAAAAAAAAAAAAAGCGGCATTTCCTAAATTTATTTGTCTACAAATCTCAGAACACAGTGAGAAAATCTATTTTCTTGATTCTTAACATTCCTTCTATTTTTCCTTCAAGCTATAACAAAATGCATGAATCAATAAAAATTTCCTTTCCTTGATCATCAAGCAGAATTAGTCAATCTTATGAAGTGCAAGCAAAAGCCCTAAAACAAAAATAAGTTTGATTTAGGAAATAGCTTGGAGGTCAGAATGGTTGAGAACAGCAAAAGGAAGAAAAAGTTGTAGGATCTGAAATCACAGAGTTAAGCTGAGATCAGAGTACTGAAGACTCTTAGGCACAAAGTTTTAATGTAATTTTAAGAAAATATTACCTGATTTATATTCTTTTTTTTTTTTTTTTTTTTTTTTTTGGTTTTTCGAGTCAGGGTTTCTCTGTGTAGTCCTGGCTGTCCTGGAACTCACTCTGTAGACCAGGCTGGCCTCGAACTCAGAAATCCGCCTGCCTCTGCCTCCCAAGTGCTGGGATTACAGGCATGCGCCACCACGCCCGGCTTATATTTTCTTTTTAAAGATTTATTTTATGTTAATGTATCTTACATGTATGAGTGCTTTGCCTCTAAGTATATATGTGTACCACATACATGCCTGGTATCCATGAAACAGATTTCCATTTTTGTTTGTCTGTTTGGGTTTTTTTGTTGTTTTTGTTGATTGGTTTGGGTTGGTTTTGGTTTTTCAGACAGCGTTTCTCCATGTAGCCCTGGTTACCCTAGAACACTATCTGTAGACCAAGTTAGCCTTGAACTCACAAAATCTACCTGCTCCTCTGCCCCTCTCTGCCTCTGCTTCAAGTACTGGAATGAAAGTCGTCCACCTCCAGAGCCTGGCATAATTTATATTTTTTTTAAAAATCCCTCTGCAGGGGTTGGAGAGATGGCTCAGCGGTTAAGAGCACTGACTGCTCTTCCAGAGGTCCTGAGTTCAAATCCCAGCAACCACATGGTGGCTCCCAACCATCTGTAATGGGATCTGATGCCCTCTTCTGGTGTGACTGAAGACAGTGTACTCATAAGTAAAATATATAAATCTTTTTTAAAAATCCCTCTGCAACTATGTGAAGAAGAAAAATGGAAACTGAGCAACCACTAGGAAGCTCTGCTGGTGATGTAAGAAATAACTAAGACCAGAGTAGCTTAGACCAGAGTAGCTTAGACCAGAAGAGCTTAGACTAGAATTACATATTTGCCAAAGAAAAGCACTTACATGGTAAACCTACATGAACTACTGGTGATTAGTTTATGTCTTAGTTAGGGTTTCTATTCCTGCACAAACATCATGACCAAGAAGCAACTTGAGGAAGAAAGGGTTTATTCAGCTTACACTTCCACGTTGCTGTTCATCACCAAAGAAGTCAGGACTGGAACTCAAGCAGGTCAGGAAGCAGGAGCTGAGGCGGAGGCAGGCCATGGAGGGCTGTTTCTTACTGGCTTGCTTCCCCTGGCTTGTTCAGCTTGCTCTCTTATAGAACTCAGGACCACCAGCCCAGGGATGGCACCACCCACATGGACCTCTCCCCACTTGATCACTAATTGAGAAAATGCTCCACAGCTGGATCTCATGGAGGCATTTCCTCACCTGAAGCTCCTTTTTCTGTGATAATTCCAGCCTGGGTCAAGTTGACACACAAAACCAGCCAGTACAGTTTATATTTTTTCATTTATTTTTATTTTAATTAAGTAAAATGATTTATTAGCATTTGCCTAAATGTGTGTCTATGCACCACATCTGGCCTGTGGAAGTCAAAAGAGGGCACTGGATCCCTGAGACTGGAGTCAGTTGTGAGCTGCCATGTGAATGCTGGGAACTGAAACCAGGTAAGTACTCTGGAAGAATAGGCAGCATCCTAACTACTGCCCTGGACTCCTGCCCCTCGTTTGTTTGGGTTTTTTTTAGTTTTTTTTTGTTTGTTTGTTTGGTTGATTTTTCGAGACAGGGTTTCTCTGTGTAGCCCTGGCTGTCCTGGAACTCACTCTGTAGACCAGGCTGGCCTCGAACTCAGAAATCCGCCTGCCTCTGCCTCTCAAGTGCTGGTATTATAGGCATGCGCCACCACGGCTGGCCCCTCGTTTGTATTTTTATGGCACTTAGAATTGAGTCAAAGGCCTCGAACATACTAGGAAAGAACTCCACAACAGCATTCTCTTTGCTTAGCACCAGAATATCTCTTATTTCTTTACAGTATTTCCCTCACCTAAGCCTCTTCCTGTAGGAAATGACCTACAGTTCAGTCACTAACACTCTTATTCTCTAATCATATTAACTCTAATGGTGACTTTATCCTTATCCAGACATATATTCAATCTTACCATCAATAATTCCCAATTGTGCCAGATGGCAGGGCACATCAGCCAGATTAGTCTGGTCTAGAGAACTAGATCCAAAATAGCCAGAGCTACACAGGGAAGCCTTGTCTTCAAAAAATAAATAAATAAATAAATAATCCCATTTGTACACCTTCTTCTAAACTCAAACTCATATCATACTACTGGACTGGACAGCAAATACCTCAAACAGACCAAAATGGAGTTCCTAACCTTCTTTCTCCAAATTTGTTCCTCTCAAATTGGTCTTCTCTATTTGAGATGATAACAACTCCATCACTGAAACCGCTCAGTGATAAACCTGAAGAGATAGACACCATGACCTCTCTTTTTCTCAAGAGCGCTCCCAAGTATGTCAGCCAATCCCAATTCTTCCTTCAAATTATATCCACATACCTGGGGCTGTGTGCAGTGGCACAACCTCCCCTTAGAAGAAAGAAAAAGACACACAGAATGTAACTAGAGAACTGAAAATACAACACTTGAGAGACCAGTTGCCTAGCAAGCAAAAGCCCTGGGAAGATCCCAAGTACCATAAAACTGGAAACTGGAGGTGGTGGTGCAAGCCTGTAATCCTAGCATGGAAGGAGGGCCGTATTCCAAGGTCATCTTCTGCTACATAGTGAGTGTGAGACCAGCCTGAATTATGTAAGACCCTGCTTAAAAAAAATAAACAAAAAATAAAAATAAAACAAAATTCTGTTAAGTCTCAATTAGAAATCTAGAATTGTAAATTGAAAATCTAGAACTCATCTTTAAAAAAAAATCAATTAGAAGCTGGGCGGTGGTGGTGCACGCCTTTAATCCCAGCACTTGGGAGGCAGAGGCAGGCGGATTTCTGAGTTCGAGGCCAGCCTGGTCTACAGAGTGAGTACCAGGACAGCCAGGGCTACATAGAGAAACCCTGTCTCAAAAAAAAAAAAAAAAAAAAAAAAAAAAAAAATCAATTAGAGCCGGGAAGTGGTGGTGCACGCCTTTAATCCCAGCACTTGGGAGGCAGAGGCAGGCGGATTTCTGAGTTTGAGGCCAGCCTGGTCTACAGAGTGAGTTCCAGGACAGCCAAAGCTACACAGAGAAACCCTGTCTCGGGGAAAAAAAAAAAAAAAAAAAAAAATCAATTAGAGGTTTAGCTCAGTTGATCAATCACACCCTCAGACCACATGAACAAGTGTGGTGGTCCATGCCTGTAATCCCTGTACCCAGCGGGACATGGGCAAATCAGGAGTTCGAAGTCATCCTCGGCTACCCTGTCAGTTGAAGACCTTATCTCAAAAAAGGGAAAGTTGGGATTGGGATGATCAGAAAGATGGCTCAGTGGTCAGGGTGCTTGCTGTGCAACCTGACCACCACAGTTGAATCCCCAGAACTCACAGAGAACCAACTCTTACTTCAAGTTGTCATCTGATTCCAACTCTTTCTGTGGTGCTAAAATATTTTTTAATTTTGAATAACATTCAGCAAGTATGGCATGCTTGAATATCCTCTCCCATCTTTGATATTTTGTAATTCAAGATTTACTTTACAGTTATAAAGATACTTTAAATAATATTTACAATTATAAAGATGCTTACTGGTTCCAAATAGTTCAAACTTTTTGGGTTTTGTTGTTGTTGTTGTTGTTGTTGTTGTTGTTGCTGTTGTTTTGTTTTTTTTAGTTTTTTTGAGACAGGGTTTCTCTGTGTAGCCCTGGAACTCATTCTTTAGACCAGGCTGGCCTCGAACTCAGAAATCCACCTGCCTCTGCCACCCAAGTGCTGGGATTAAAGGCGTGCGTCACTGCCACCAGCTTAGTTCAAACTTCTAAACTCAGGTTCTTCTAAAAAATATGACTCATAGTCGGGCGTGGTGGCGCATGCCTGTAATCCCAGCACTTAGGAGACAGAGGCAGGCAGATTTCTGAGTTTGAGGCCAGCCTGGTCTACAGAGTGAGTTCCAGGACAGCCAGGACAACACAGAGAAACCCTGTCTCGAAAAAAAAAAAACAAAAAAAAAAAAAGTGACTCATGAAATGATGTCTCCTCCAGGTAATCAGCTAGATAATGGCAGGACAGGTATGATAAAAGGCCTGTCTTAACTGCTCTATGCTTAGTAAGATTATTGTTAAATTCTTCAACATTTAATCATGCTTTATAAGGCATAAATAATAGACAAGTATGAGTTAGGTGCCGACAACGTACTGTGGGAATAACTGAACTGGAACAGAGTTGTTCAGTTTCAAGGGCAGCAGAGCTCAGCACAACATTCAGTGCTAGCCTTAAGCTTTAGAGTCAAACCGGCTCCTCCACTTACTTGTTACACCTTGAACAAGTCACTCACTCTCTGAGTCACATCTATAAATGGAAATAATAGCAACTTGGCACAATAACTTTGTAGAGATTATATACATATACATGTAATGTACCTGTGGGAAAAATCTAAGGAAGGACTTTTTTTTGTTTTTTTTTTTTTTTTTGGTTTTTGGTTTTTGGTTTTTCGAGACAGGGTTTCTCTGTGTAGTCCTGGCTGTCCTGGAGCTCACTCTGAAGACCAGGCTGGCCTCGAACTCAGAAATCCGCCTGCCTCTGCCTCCCAAGTGCTGGGATTAAAGGCGTGCGCCACCAACGCCCGGCTAGGAAGGACTTTTTAAAGTTTTTTTTTTTTCATTATTTTTAATTTTCCTGTGAAGACCAGTAGTCAAATCCCCTGGATCTAAAGTTACACATGGTTGTGAGTCACCCAATATGGGAACGAACTCTGTCCTCAAGAGCAGTATATGATGCCAGGCAGATGCCAGTATATGGTGCCTAGCAAGCTGGACTACACAGAAGAACTCTGTAGAGGAGAGAAACAGTGTGTGCTCTTAACTGCTGAACCATCTCTCTAGCCCCGTGAAGACTTCTCTTTAAAGATTTATTTATTTGTTTGTTTGTTTATTTATTTATTTATTATATAACATGTGCAAGTGCCTGATGTATGCAAAGGCAAAAGAGAGCATTAGATCCCCTGGGAATAGAGTTACAAATGATTGTAAGGCCATGAAGTAGATACCAGGAACCAAACCAAGGTCCTCTATAAGAGCAATGAGTGTTCTTAACCACGGAGCCATTTATTACTTTTATTTTTATTTATGTGTACGGCCGTTTTGTTTACATGTATCTCTATATAAACCATATGCTTGCCTAGTACCACAAAGGCCAGAAGAAACTGAAGTTACAAATGATTATGAGCCACCATGTAGGTGCTGTGAATCAAATCCAGCCAGATACTCTGGAAAACCAACAATCCCTCTCTCCAGCCAAGGACACTTTTATTTTGTTGTAATGTACATCTATATCTACAGTGAAATCTCCTTTTTTTTCTTGGGTTTTTGGATTTGGGTTTTTGGAGACAGGGTTTCTCTGTATAGCCCTGGTTGTCCTGGAACTCACTCTGTAGACCAGGCTGGCCTCGAACTCAGAAATTCACCTGCCTCTGCCTCCCAGAGTGCTGGGATTACAGGTGTGCGCCACCACCACCCGGCCTACGGTGAAATCTTAAGGAGGCATTTTTCAACGGAGGTTCTCATCTCCCAATGATTCTAGCTTGTGTCAAGGTGACACTAAACTAGTCAACACAAATACCTAGTGTTGACAAACATCTAGAATAACAAACTCATGTAATACTGACAGGAGTGCAAATTTGCTTCAGAAGTATCTACTAAATGTAGTTTTGAATTTTTCAAAGTCTACTTTTAATGATGGTTCTTAAATGCTTTAACTTCCCTTCTAGCCCACCACCCACCAGAGGTAGTGGGGGAAGGGGGAGGGAGAGGGTTATTAGGATACGGGGGAAGTGGACCTGTTTAGAAATTGCTCTTTAGAGCAAATCCCATCTGCACTGTCAGGACATCAACAGTTCAGTTCACAGGTAAGCAGCTCAATCCACTTGCAAATACTTTCACGAACACACCAGCAGTCCAGTTCAGTAGTGTCAGGATAGCAAATCAGCAGGGTGGCATGACCTAGCAAAGATAGCTAGCCTCAGCAGGAGTCAACCAGAGGGACCAGGTCCACCAGGGATGCCAGAAGTTCTAGACTGTGCCTCTCTCTGTGAAGTAGAGATCAGCAAAAACACAAGACCAGGAAGTGTTGTAAAGCTAGCTATGCAAGCAAGCCAAGCCAAGTTCCTATATCCTCCCTCCAAACATGCTGTGTCCTCCACAGGTCTGCCTCACCACGGGTCCTGCCTCAGCACAGGAGTCTGGCTTAGCAAAACTCCACAGTGAATCTGTATCAGCTGACATCACTCTGCCAATCAGCCTGAGTCGGCAGAAGTGGCAGAAAGCCACAGGAAGAAGTTTTTTGGTGCGTTTCTCTCTACGGAGTCTCAACAAATGGAGCACTACAAAGCATGTAAGGCGAATCAATACATGTGTGTTGTCAACAAAGAATCCCTCATCATGTGTCCTTTCACCTGCTTACTTTAGCAAACATCCTTTCATCTGCGTCTACACTCCAAGTGTTTGCCCCCAGCACAACACTATCCAACACAACTGACGTTCCAAAGAAACCAGATGTTTCCACTTCAACTAAAACTTAATATACACATACCATAGCCTAATAATTCCTCTCAATTATATAACCAGGAAAAGCTACAAATACATCCACTTAAAACAAATAAAACAAACAGTATAAAAGTATCCACAAAAGAAAAAATAATAAAAATGAAATGTCCATCAGTAATAAAAATAGATAAAATAAGGCATATTCACTAATACAGTAATGAGAATGAATTTATCTCTTAAATATGAAGCTAAGCTAAAGAATCTCAATGAAGTACATCAGTGTTGGAGCATTAGTGAAGATCTGGCTGCCCTTAGTCCTTCTCCTGGCACCTGACTTAAGTCTAGTCTTCAACCTGTGGTGATGGCTTTCAGCCATCCAAGCCCCACGGGACCCCCAAGTTGACCCCAAGTTTGGTCCCTGATTCTTTATCCCCACCCTCAAAGGCAGAGCTGCCTCCTAAGTTAGAAGCAGGGTCAGGGCTTGGGACAGAAGTGCTGAGGTTGAATACAAGACTGTCTGCTTGTGACTCACTAACCACTTACAGCCTCCTTGTCCTCTCTCCCTGGGCTTGTGACCTCACCCTTGTGGCATCTCCACTGCCTTCCTGGGAAGGCCTTCCCTCTCTTACTTGAACACCAACTGCCACTGTCACTTGGTTGCTTCTGCCATGCCCAGGGCACAATAAGGACAAGGACCCACTAGCTAAAGCAGTGTCCAAAGCTGGGTTTGAAGCTGCTTTTTGGCTGGTAGTCATGTCCCAAAGCTGGGTGTGGTGTTCTGAGAAGTGCTATGAGCCAAGAGACTTGAAGCCTTCACTGTAAGCCTAGACTGGCCTAGAAAGCCTGGCTAGGCTCTTCCTGTGTCTGCTAGGGCTTCACTACAATAGTGTGCACCCCTTCATCGCTGCCCTGGCCAGCAAGGCCAATGGAGCCCCTATAGAGAACAGGTTAAGATGAACCCCATTTGTTACCAGCCTAGGGAGTCCTTGTGCTAGTTAGTGATAGACCTCCTTAGATCTAAAGTATGAAAAACCCATCAGAGCAGCTGGAGCCACCATGGAGCAGTTGGATCTATTTCAGATTGTTGGAATGGAACCTGTCCATCACTCCTGGTCCACAGGCTTTGTAAGGGACTCCCTGGCAGGAAATAAAGTTTCAAGTCAAAAAAGAAGAAGAAAGAAAAAGAAATTCAATGAGCATGGTTCAAGAATATAAGGAACATAGGTAAACTAGTGTTTCCTGTGCTGGGCGCAGGATAGAGGAGTGGGTCTGGTTTGAGAAAGCTCACCTAGCTCTTCTACTTTTCTTCACATGTCACATATGGGGCACCCAGGGGTGGAGTGTGGGGTTGAGACACTGTCTCACTACATCACTGATTGTTCTCTATGTAGATCAGGATGGCCTTGAACACGGAAATCCACCTCGCCTGCCTCTGCCTCCCAGAATTTTGGGATTAAAGGTATATAATACCATGCCCAGCCATAATGTTTTTTACACTTAACATTAAATAGGTCTACCAGTCTTAAGATTTCTCTTTCCTACCACATCCACATACACACACACACACACACACACACACATATATATATATATATATATATATAATGCTCAAACACCTGACTATAGTCCTGTGTCATATCTGCTGTTCTTTAGAATTTAAACATTAATACCTCTGTGCATCTCTACTGCCAATACTCACTGCTTGCTAACTCACCCACTGTGTTGGTTACTTTTCTCATTACTATGACAAAATACCAGACAAGAAAGAAGTAACCTAGAGGAAGAGGGCTTTAGCTTATAGTTGCAGGGAGTGTTCTATCAGAAGGAGGAAAACTGGTGGCAGGAGTTTGAGGCAGCGAGTCACATTACATCCCCAGTCAGGAATAGAGAGCAATAAATAAGCCTCAGCTCTCCTCCCTTCCAAGCTCTACAAAGCCCTGCACAGCAAGGTACAGGACACATGTAGGGTGCGTCTTCCCACTTCAAGGCACTGATAATCCCTCTCAGACATGCCCAGAGCCAAGATCCTGTCAAATTATAAATAGTAATAATAAATAGTAAATATCACATCCATTATATACCAAACATTTTTAACACTCCTTTATGTAAAGGTTTGCCGGGAATCTATGTAAAACACTGTGCTTTAAACTGACATGGCTCACTTACACCCAAATGTGTCAACTTGAGTTTGGTTGCCAGGACACACATGGTAGAAAGAATGACCTCCCACAAACTGTCCTCTGCCTTACCACATCCCTCATAGCATGCCTGCCTACACACCTGTACACAAACTAAATAAAATGTAAACATTTTTAAATGTTTTTTATTCATGGTATCAAAAACAAAGCAATTTCCTAGCTTCAAAGAGTCAATAACCTTACATACAAATAATAAAAGCAAAAAAGACACACTCCAGGTGTTACAGGGACACAAAAACAAAAATGGCAAGGCACAAAGTAGTCTCTTGGAGATATAAACACCCCCTAGAGGATAAGCAGAAACTTTTATGTTAAGAGCATTTTCACAGGCCGGGCGGTGGTGGTACACGCCTGTAATCCCAGCACACTGGGAGGCAGAGGCAGGCGGATTTCTGAGTTCGAGGCCAGCCTGGTCTACAGAGTGAGTTCCAGAACAGCCAGGGCTACACAGAGAAACCCTGTCTCGAAAAACCAAAAAAAAAAAAAAAAAAAAAAAAAGCATTTTCACAAAGGGAGCAGCCTGACCAAAGGCAGAGCTAAGATGCAGCATGCTACAGTTCAGGAAACAATGAACAGCTGCCAAATGTTCCTTGAGGCTAGTAATCCCAAGATGGGGCCAGAGAGGGGCCAGCTGCTGTCAAGACAAAAGACAGCCAGGGCAATCTAAGGACTCCAACCCTATCCAGAAGGCAAGGATCAGTGAGAGAGTGATCCAAGGAAATGATTTTTTTCAAAAGATTACTGAAGAAGCAGTGCAGAGAGTGGAATTAAAGGGATAAGACTAGAAAAGTCTGCTTAGCACACAACATTAATTGTCCTGACAGAAACATAAGAGACTAAAACAATAAAACAGAAGCTATACCTATATGGATGTGGTGGCATATACCTTTAATTTCAGTACTCAGGAAGCGGAGGCAGGAAGATCTCTAATTTTCAGGCTAGCCTGATCTACATAGCAAGTTCCAAGACAGCTAAAATTACACAGAAACCCAGACTTTCCAAAAACTCAGTATTAGACCAGGCTGACCAAGAATTCACAAACATAAACCTGCCTCTCCCACGCCTGGCTTTTTTCCTTTTGTTTTTTAAGCAGCCACTTAAAAATTAAAACATCCTGCTGGGCGGTGGTGGCGCACGCCTTTAATCCCAGCACTTGGGAGGCAGAGGCAGGCGGATTTCTGAGTTCGAGGCCAGCCTGGTCTACAGAGTAAGTTCCAGGACAGCCAGGGCTACATAGAGAAACCCTGTCTCAAAAAACCAAACAAATAAATAAATAAATAAATAAATAAAAATAAAACATCCAGCTCCAGGATGGGATCCAAGCCCTCTAGCTTCAGAGGGTACCTGCACTCATGTGCACACAGCACCCCTCCCAACACACACAAGAGATAATTAAAATAATAATAAATCTTTTTTTTTTTTTGGGGGGGGGGGATCTGAGCCGTAGTCCGCTCATCCTTGTTGCACACTGGTAAGGAAATAAGGACTAACCTTCCTATGAGATTAGTTTTCCTAAAATATTACTTGCATCATATTAATACCCAAGATGTTAAAACCTCCATCAGCGAGGAGGTTTTAACACCTTGGGTATTACCTTGCCGAGTAAGTCCAATCCCTACAGTACCTAATCCACAGGCAATTCCAGCTCCAATCTACAATCCAGGCTTTCAAACTATACCTATAAGAACTGACCATTCTTACTGGGTTGAATTACTTACACTTTCTGCTTCTGATCATGTGTGCTATTTCCCAATGTAATGTTCCATCCTTCTGTTCCAAACTTGACTAAATATCCTTCCTTCAGAGCACATCTGAAACCCTCGTCTACATGACTCCACCCTCCTCAGAACATGTAAATGCACTATCTCAACCTAACAGATATTTAATTGCTTCTCTGAAGTTAGAATTTACTTCAAATAAACTCTAAATTCCTTGAGGGAAAGCAGAAATTTATCCCACCCTCAGGCAATGGATCTAACAACATATAAGAAAGGGTAAATAAGAAAGACATGTGTATGAGTGTATGTAATATAAATGTACATTTCTTCTTACTGAAATAGCTAGCTAACTGAAGTCAATGTGGCTTTACCCTTATTTCTTTCAATAACTGAATACTTTCTATGTCTACAACTTGAACACTGGAAAAAGACACAAAATGACAAACAACAAACACATCTTACCTATTCCTCAGTTTTTTTAATTGACTAGTTGTCTAGAGAAACAATAGCACAATACAAATAAAAAGTCCCAATAGTAGGTCGCTATTTCAACATAGATACACTATCATAACCTACAGATACAGTTATCAGACCAACTTTGCATTACATACCTATAAGTTTGTTTCATTCGTCTTAAAGATACAAATTAAGCTTCTAAAACTAAACTGCTCTAAGTTTATTCTAATTTCCTCAATATCAATTAAATTAAAAAAGACTGCCAGTAAATGGTGGTGCAGTGCCTTTTGGTCCCAGCACTGGGAGGCAGAGCCAGGGAGTTCCAGTCCAGCCAGGGCAACACGGAGCAAGCCTGGGGGAGTCTCACACACCCCAAAAAGTCATACACTTGAGTTTCAATAAGATATTATTTAATTCACCCAGATTTTAGGAAAAAATATAATTACCTATATCAGCACTTTCAAGGAAATAGCCCATGCTTATTTACGAATATCTATCTACAGTCAGGGTTTTTTGGCCAGATTAAAGGCTGCATCTTGTATGTAAACTTTAAGGAATTCTAAGATGAAAAGTGTTAAGTGTCCCAGTTTTACTACCCATGTACATGTTTAACAGTCTAAAACAATGCAAGCTACAACAAAAGCTTAACACATCTGTAACAAAGCATAGGAACACAATAAATAAATGCTGCTGCCGGCGGCGGTGGTGGCACACGCCTGTAATCCCAGCACCTGGGAGGCAGAGGCAGGCAGATTTCTGAGTTCAAGGCCAGCCTGGTCTACAGAGTGAGTTCCAGGACAGCCAGGGCTACACAGAGAAACCCTGTCTCAGTGGGGAAAAAAAAAAACAATAAATAAATGCCAAGACGGTCATGAACATGAAAAATGTGACTTTCTAATTCTCCAAAACATACTGGGGGAAAAAAAACTTCTATTTATCAGTAAGTAATAGTAATAGTGCATTGATTATAAAGGGCAAACTCAGGAGTCAGAGCCATGGCTTATTCAATTCCCATTTTACCACAGGCCTAGTCTGGGGTACAGCAGTAAACTTCTCTGTTTCCCCATATACTGGCACAAGAACAGCTTAACTGACATTTTCAGGTTGGGAAAACTGATTAAAAGTCTATGAAGTACTTTAGGGCCATAAAATGTCATACTTATCTAATGCAAAAACTACAGCTACCTGTTAGCAGTAGTTCCAAACCCAACCATGTAATTCTTTTGTGGCTAAGCAGGGCAAATCCGCTGTGGACCAGCAAGCATGGACTTCAGGAGCAGGCTGAATAATCTAAGAAAAAAACCGCCTTCCAGATTTTCCGTATTCCCAAAAGAATCGTGTCAATATCCAACCCCAGTACTTGCAAAGGAAACCATGAAGGTTAGTAGGGCCGGTCGCTGAGAAGCCCAGATGGCCTAGAGACCAACAGGAATCACGGAGAAACTTTTCTTTGTTACCAAAGCAGAAATGTGACCCCTGAAAATAATCTCAGAAAACAATCCTTGTGAAGAGAGTTGTACTAGAGGGAAACGGCCCTACCCTTTCTCACCTAAAGAACTGCACCTGGTTTTGAAGAGAGTGTAGACAAAATTCTCTCAAAACGTAAGCTAAACTAGGCAGGTTGTCCAGCACCGGCTCGGTGCTGAGCACTGGGTACTAGAGAGGTTGCTCAGAAAAAGTGCTGATGCCACCTCCAGCTGCCCCTGAATGACAGTAACAATGCAAACACTGACAAAAGAGCTAGGAGGCCACCCAGAGCCCCTGTCTGGCAGCAGCTCAGCCCGAGCCTCCACGTACAAAGCGACAAATCCCCGAGAGGCCCTGGTCTGACAGATCTTCCAAGCGAGACCAGGAGTAGCAACGTGAGGAATAGGGAGAAAAGTACTGTCTGTCACTCCTTCCAGGGGCGCGGGATGCCCCAAGGGTGGGGGTAAAAGCTGCGGTCCCCTCGGCCAGTCTCTGGCACGAGGACCGCGCCAACTCGTCCTTCCCCACCGCAGAGGCCGTCCGCAGAGCCGCGCAGCCCGCGCTCGCCCGGGCCGGGGCCGGCCGGCAACTCCTCGCTCAACTCCGCGGGCGCCAGGCCGCCGGCCGGAGCGCCGGGTGGGGGAGGCGGCGCGGCCCGGCCCGCTCCCTCGGCACGCGGTCCGCGCCCTCCGCCCGCCGCCCTCCGCCCGAGTCCCCGCCCGCCGGGCCCCGGCGGCCTTGCGCCCTACCTGAGGCGGTGTACCAGCTCCCGGCGTGGCTGGCTTCCCGGCAGACCATTCGGTTGGACATCTTGGTGCCTGTGCCGCCTATGGTGCACGAGGATGAATGAGGAGGCGGCGGCGGCGGCTCCGCGAGGGGACGAGACGCCGCGGGCCCAGCCCAAGAGGAGGCGGCCGCAGGGAGGGGACCGGCCCGGCCCAGGAGGAGGAGGAGGAAGAGGAGGAGATGGCAACCGGGGCGGAGGGCGACAGTAATCACCACAAACTCTGCGGGCCGCCGGAAGATGGGGCCCACGGCGGCTTCACCCGAGCCGCGCGGCCGCGAAGTCGCCGCCGCTGCCCTGACCGGGCTGCTTCCGCGAGCCGCCCCGGGCCCCGCCGCGCGGCCTGCCGAGCCTCCCGCTGACCCCACCCCCGTGACTCCGCGCCCTCCCCCACCCGCCCCGCCCCCACCGCCAGGCCTCCCTCCTGCCGCGCGCCCGCCGGCCCCGCCCCGCCCCGCGCCTCCGCCCCACCGTGCCGCGCGCTCAACGGCGGAAGCGGGACGGGCCCCTCGCCATCCGGGGTCGGGAGGCCGCGGCTCTGGCGGCGGCGGCGGTCGACGCCACCCCCACAGCCCGGGGCCGGGGCCTGAACTCGGGGAAGGCAGAGCCTGGGAAGCCCACGCGTCCTTACTCGCCGCTCTACCGGGTCCGGCCCACTGAGCATGCCCAGCGCCTCGGCCGGGCCCGCCGAAGAGGCTCAGCGTGCACGCTCCGCTCTCCGGGGTTTAGCGCCAGCAGAGGCTGGGGGCAGGGCGCGGGGCGCAGGACGCAGCCGCGAGGCGGGCTGAGCCCCTTCCCCCAGCCGCCTGGCTTGTCACACACGCGCGGTCGCTGCCCGCCCGCCAAGTCCCGCCGGGGCTCCCCCTTCCCCGGCGTCCTTGGTTGGTTCCCACCCTCGGGGTATCGTCCAGGAATGGGAGTCTGGGGCCGCCCCGCGAAGTTTCACTGGCAGAAACCACGCGCGGCGAGGCGTACTGGGGTGGGAGGATATGGGAGGGCGACCCTGGAAAAATGTAACCTTCGCTTCCCAGGCTCGCCCCTACGACCTTTGACAGTTATATTTACTAACTGTGTTTTAGGCATAACTGCAATGTGGCAAAGATTGTCTCAGTTATATTTACTAATTGTGTTTTAGGCATAACTGCAATGTGGCAAAGATTGTCTCAGTTATTTCCTACTGTATTAAATGGGGGTGACGTTCGGAGGGAGGGGTGCCTAGGAGCATACGAGGAGCCAGACAGGGTAAGGCATACTACAAATGTCACCCTTCACTTATTTCCAATATTCCACGTAAGTGCAAAAGAATTCCTTTACACGTTGGGTAGAATCACAAAGGAAGTGGTTTGGCTTTGAAGAGCTGGATTCCAAAACCAGGAAGAGAGTTCCCCATCTCCCAGAAAGTATTTGGGACCGAAATCATACACTGGGTATGATTTAGTTTCACATTAAACTAGATCCTGGAGAAGTCCAAGTAGATGTCTAGCTGCCTAACCAAGTTCAGTGTTCCCTAATGCTGTAACAGTATAGTTTTTGTTTGGTTGGGGGTTTTGCCAACTTCTCAAGAGTTATGAGGAAAGCACTGCAGTTAATTTCAATGACAAGAAAAAGGTAAATTGCTTCTTTCACCCAAGAGTTTGTGTTACTTACCAGACTTAGAAAAGGCCATAATGGCGAATAAAAAAATACTTCTTGGACCGGAGAGATGGCTCAGTGGTTAAAAAATAGGCACTGCACTTAAAAAGGACCTAAATTGCGTCAGCATCACCTTGGGTAGCTCCCAAGCGTGTCTGAAGTCCAGTTCGGGAATCTAGCGCCCTCTACTGGCCTCCACAGGCACCTACAATTACATTCACATACTACACACACACACACACACACAATATGTTTTTAAATATTTCTAGAATTTTTAGGTTTTTTTCTCTTTTCTAAGACAAAGTTTCACTATGTAACTGACTGGCCTGGATGGAACACCCAATGTAAACTTGGACGTTCTCATGTGCTAGGATTGAAGGCAGGTACCACCACAGCAGCTCTTGGACAAAGGCTCTCCCTACATAGCTGTCACTGGCCTGCGACTGAGTATGCAGACCAAGCTAGCCTTGAACTTGCTGGAAACCCACTTGCCTCTACTTCCCTAGCACTGGCAGTGCAAGCACACTCCGCTCCAGCCTCTTGAAAGAAGTCAACCAAACCTACTCACAACCACCTCCCCTAACTACTAGCTTCACACCTCAGTTTATTAGCAATTCTATATACATTTTCTTAGTCTGTTATATATACTAGTGATTTGTGTTTGACACTCCATAAGTTATCCATATAGTAAGGGTAGGGAAATAATAGTCCTTATGACACATGGAATAGAAAAAGAAGTTCCAGAACCTAACAGTGCAGTTTCCAAAACGGAATATCCAATCCTTGTAGTAACCTAGACAAAGCAATAGCCTCCTTACAGCCCTGAATGCTCTGGTCTGAGATTCACAGGCCTTCCAAATGTTGGATTAAAAGCATTCATCACGCCGGGCGGTGGTGGCGCACGCCTTTAATCCCAGCACTTGGGAGGCAGAGGCAGGCGGATTTCTGAGTTCGAGGCCAGCCTGGTCTACAGAGTGAGTTCCAGGACAGCCAGAGCTACACCGAGAAACCCTGTCTCAAAAAAAAAAAAAAAAAAAAGAAAGAAAGAAAGAAAGAAAAAAACAAAAAAAAACAAAACAAAAAAAAAAGCATTCATCACTACACATCTACTTCTCTACTTTAAGACGAGGTCCAACTAGAACTTAATGATTACACTAGGTTGTCCAGGAGAAGCCCTAGAATGCTACTTGTCTTCTTGGCATGAGGATTATGGGAAACACTGCCGCTTTCCTCAAGGATTTACATGGATACTGGAATCTCAATTCAGGTCTTCACACTTCCACCACAAGCAGTTTACAGACTGAGCCATCTCCCCAAACACATCAGGCTTGCATTCAATCATGCACACGTGTGTGTAATCATGTGGATGAAATGTGGTTGCCTGCAGAGTCCTGAAGCTTCAGATCCCATGTGAGTACTGGGAATCAAAACCTGGTCCTCCACAAGAACAGCCAATGCTCTTAACTGCTGAGCCATCTCTCCAGACCCCAGATCTTCAGATATACATGGAAGCTATAGTATCACTTCCACACAAGTGCAAGTCATAAGTAACAATTTCCTACACTAAAAATTGGTTTTGAGCGGGGCCTGATGGCATACATCTTTAATCCCAGGATATCAGGTGGGAGAAGGATCTGATTTCAAGACTAGCCCAGTCTACAGGACAGCCTGGGCTTTGTAAAGACCATGCCCCCTCCCCCACACCAAAAAAAAGTGATGTAGCTCTTGTCCTAGAACTCAAAGATCCACCTACTTATGCCTCCGAGTGCTGGGATTAAAAGTACTAAGCCGGGCAGTGGTGGAGCACGCCTGTAATCCCAGCACTTGGGAGGCAGAGGCAGGTGGATTTCTGAGTTTGAGAACAGCCTGGTCTACAGAGTGAGTTCCAGGACAGCCAAGGCTACACAGAGAAACCCTGTCTCGAAAAACCAAACCAAAAAAAAAAAGGACACACCATCACCCTGGCCATTAAGGGGAATTACAAAATGTATATTAACATAACCTTTGCAAGGGCTTTTAACTTGAAGACAAGATTAGTATGCTTCCAGTGCAGGGTTCTCAACTGTAGTGCTACTTTTAGTTTGAACTAGATGACTAAGAGGTGACAATAGGCACATGGACTGTCTACTTAATGACCCCAGCAGACATCCTGATGGCAGCAGAATCCTACCTCACTACTGCCTATACATCACCAAGGGGAGACTTGACACCCACTAGAGAACAGCCAACTGTCCTAGTGAAAGTGTCCCCTAGCTCTCACCACAAGTTTCTCAGTGCTGGTGAGCTGTCTCAGTTTCTTCATAGGGAATAATAGAAATACACTTGAAAACTATCGCCTGCTTCCTGTTAATTTTATGTGTATGATTTGCCTGAATGTATGTATGTGCATGTTGTGTGTGCCTAGTCAGAAGAGGGGGGGGGTCCTATGACCTGAAACTGGAGTTACAGTGGTGAGCCATTATGTGGAGGGCTGAGTTCAAAACTGGGTCCTCTGACAGCAATACTCTCTAGGATATCACCTCTTCCGCCCCCAGCAGAGATGTCCCAATCCTAAGTAGCCAGCACAACCATTGGGAGGACTGGGTTAAATTCACATGGAAGAACTTACCAGCAAGTGTTGTCTTCGGCAGGCCCCACACTCTTGTCTGTGGAATGGGAGAAGGAGCTGCTCTGCAGTGCTCAAGAGATCATTTAAGTAAAATGCCAAATATGGTGGCTGTTGTGTAATTACTGCAAAGTTACCACGCTCAAAAATACAAGCAACCATGGACACAAAAATACTTGTCATGTACAACAACTATAAAATAAAGGTGTTTTAACAGTTTATTTTGAAGGTCTTTTTAAAAACAAAGCAAAAGACAATCTGAGAAAAAAATTGCACAGATGATACTCATTAAATAAGTATGGTGATTAAATCAGACAGGGATATGCTCTCTTCTGCAACTGCAGAGGTGAGCTCTGTGGGCCTGAAGGTTCTTAGGCGTCCAGAGTGGGGAGGGGAATCACGGCAATTAGAGCTGCCTCGTAATCATGTGAATCTACAGTAGCAACCAAGTGTTTCTCTGCTTCCCAAGAAATCAATTTCGATCTTCAAACTGTGCCTTATTTTTTAAAAGATAAGATGCTAGAAACTCAATGGGATTTGGTGGTCTGTAAAGAAAAAGAAACCAGGGTTAGAGAGATGATCTGCACGTATGTTAATTTAAACATTTTTTTAAACATCACTTTTTTTTAAATGCACCTGTTTAATTTTCATTTGACAGTGAAAAGCTATTCATAATAAATATGGTAAATGAGATAGGCAAAGTAAGGAGTAAAAATTAAAGTTTAAAGTATCTTAAATGGTTTTGTGGCTTAAAACCAGTTATAAACACAAAGGGCCTTGTTTAATCTTTATTCATTGTAAGTGCATGTAACCGTGGGGGAGAGACATGGCTCACCCATGTGGAGTCAGGACAACTCTGTGGAGATGGTTCTCTCCTAGCCTCCCCTTCACAAGTGCCTTTACTCACTGAGCCCAAAACACAGCTGAGATCAGTCGCCATGGGAGACTCCAGGATGCCAGCAGTGGCCAGCTTCTTACTTTAGTGCACATTGAACAGGGGTTTAGTTTCACAACAGCCCAGTGTGGTGGCACACACCTTTCGTTGCCAGCATTCTGGAGACAGATAGATCTCTGGGAGTTAAGGCTAGCTAGCCAGTCTACATAGCCAGTTCCAGGCCAGCTACACAGTGAGAACCTTTTGAAAAGCAAAAACAACCTCATCAAGCTGAATGCCTACAGTATGTATAGTTTCCTAAGTATTGTCCTCCATCAAAAGAACAAGAAAGGACATGCCACTAGCAACTGATCAGAGGCATCAACAATCATTTAGATAACTGCTGCTTTTTAAAAAGTCATTTCAATTTTTCTCCAACTCTTCTTCTTTTCTTTTTTTTCCGGGACAGGGTTTCTCTGTATAGTCCTGGCTGTCCTGGAACTCACTCTATAGAGCAGAAATCCGCCTGCCTCTGCCTCCCAAGTGCTGGGACTAAAGGCGTGCACCACCACTGCCGGCAAATCTTCTTTTACATTTGTTTTGTGGGAAGCATGGCACTTCTGTGAAAGTTAGAGAACTTTTGAGAATTAGGTCTCTCCTATCACGTGGGTCCCAGGGATCAAACAAGGCTCGTCAGGCTTGGTGGCGAGTCTCTTTACTCCATAAGCAATCTTGCAAACCCATGTATTTTAAATTAATACTTAAGATGCTATAACAACCAATACACACCTGAGAAAACAACTGATAAATGTTAATGGTCTAACTCCATATTCATCACTTTTATGTAAGTTATTCTTGCTGAAAACCTATATTGAGTTTTGGGGAACTACTGCTTCAAAATGCATACTAATAGCTCAGCACAGTGGCGTGTCTGTAGTCCTAGTTCCAAAACAACCAGGTTTATGTATCAAGTGCAAAACCAACCAGTACAAAAGAGCAAAATCAAAGCCGGGCGGTGGTGGTGCACGCCTGTAATCCCAGCACTCTGGGAGGCAGAGGCAGGCGGATTTCGGAGTTCGAGGCCAGCCTGGTCTACTGAGTGAGTTCCAGGACAGCCAGGGCTATACAGAGAAACCCTGTCTCGAGAAAACCAAATCCGGCCGGGCAGTGGTGGCTCACGCCTTTAATCCCAGCACTTGGGAGGCAGAGGCAGGCAGATTTCTGAGTTCGAGGCCAGCCTGGTCTACAAAGTGAGTTCCAGGACAGCCAGGATACACAGAGAAACCCTGTCTCGAAAAAACAAAACAAAACAACAACAACAACAACAAAAACAAAAAACAAATCCAAAAAACCAAAACAAAAAAAAGAGCAAACTCCTCCCTGCCACACCGGCCCACATATTGAACGGGTAGGCTAACGGCACACACCAGCAGCCCCAGGACTTGGGGGACTGGAGCTACAGAGCAACAGCAAGGCCAAGGCTGGGCACTGCATTGCAGGTGTGAGACAGTTGCCTGGAATGCAAGCTCATTTAATGTAGTAAATCTGAGGCCAGCCTTGGCTACACAGAGACACGCAGAGAAAAGGAGGCAGGGAGGTAGATAAAAAGGAAAAGAAAGCAAAAGACAGGTCAGACATAGAGACACATCCCTGTAGTCTCCTGACTTGGAAACCAGAGGCAGATCGATCTCTCGGGTTCTACATCAGTCTTGGTCTACATAGCAAATTCTAGGCCAGTCAAGGGCACAAGATGAGACTTCACTCAAAAAGGTAGTGTTAGGGAGAAGGGAGGAGAGGAAGGCAGGTAAGTGAGCAAACGGGGCCCTGATTTACCGCTATAAAAAAGGACAGTCCTTGTGCTGGGCACGGTGGCACACACCTTTTTTTTTTTTTTTTGGGGGGGGGTAGGAGATTTATTAGCCAGTTGGATGGTAGCACTTGCCTTTAATTCCAGTACTCGGGAGGCAGAGAATCAATGACTTTGAGGCCAGCCTGGCCCACAGAATGTGGTCCAGAACAGCCATGGGGTTGCTGGAAATTGAGCTCAGGACCTCTGAAAGGGCAGCCAGTGCTCTTAACCGCTGAGCCAGCTCACAAGCGCACCCATCCCTACTTTGGTTTTGCTTTTGCTCTCTGCTGTCCTGGAACTTGCTCTAGATCAGGCTGGTCAGGCTGGCCCTGAGCGCAGACATCTGCCAGCCAAGTGATGGGATTAAAGGCAGGTGCCACAGGCTCCAGCTCCATCACTCAAATGCCTTTATTGCCAGCACTAGGAAGAGGCAGGCAGAACTCTGTAAGTTCTAGGACAGCCAGGGCTATGTAAAGACCCTGCCTCCAATAATTAATTGATCAATTAATTAAACTTAAAAAAAGTCCCACCGGGCAGTGGTGGTGCACGCCTTTGATCGCAGCACTTAGGAGGCAGAGGCAGGTGGATCTTTGAGTTGGAGGTCAGCCTGTTCTACTGAGTAAGTACCAGGACAGCCAGGACTACACAGAGAAACCCTGTCTCAAAAAAAAAAAAAAAAAAAAAAAAAAAAAAAAAAATCAAATTAAATAAATAGAATTTCTAACATATCAGCCTTCTTTGGAAAAAAGAAAAAATATAAAAGATTTCCTTTTTTGAGGTTGTGTTGGGGACTGAACCTGGGGCCTCAGGCATGCCAGGGCAACAATCTACCACTAAGTTGTAACTCCAGTCCAACCACATTTAGTCATCCAGAGCAGAGACAATAATCAGTCATAAATACATCTTACTTTATAAAAATAGTAACCAAGCAAAAACAAAACACAATATTTAGTGTCTTCACTTAGTCAGGTTAGTACTGGCCATGAGTATTCCAAGCACGTGCTTTACTGAGCAGAGTGTGTGTGTATGTGTGTGTGTGTGTGTGTGTGTGTGTGTGTGTTTTGCCTGCATGTATATCTGTGCCCAGAGACCAGAAGAGGGCATCACATGCCCTGACCCTAGAGATGGACTTGAGCCCTATGTATCTACTGAGGCGCAAATCCAGGTCCTCGGCAAGAGCACGCGCTTGTCAGCGCCACTCATGTTTTTAGAGACCATGTCACATCACATAACCATGGCTGGCCTGAAACTCAACCAGCAGATCTGCCTGCCTCTGCTGAAGGGCTGGACAAGAGGCGTGTTCTTCACAACCAGGACAGGCGTCTTGTATATAAACTAACACATCTAGGCCAGCAAGAGGCTTATCAGGTAAGACTCTTGCTGCCAAGCCTGACAGCCTGAACTCAATCCCCATAACCTAGATGGTAAAGAGAGAAAAGCATCTCCTGCAAACTGCCCTCTGACCTGTGCACTCACACCCCGGCATACATACATGCATATGCACAGGCACACACAACCAGATATGATAAAAAGTTCAACTAATACATCTGTTCTACGTTAATAACTCACAAGCTACAATCCAGCCTTTCGTCAGTATACCACAGAGGTTATTACTGTTCTAGATTTAAAACATAATACACACCTAATAAAAACTGACTAGTTTACAAATCAAATTTGCGTATTATATTTGTTTACATTTGTAGCCAGACCTGGGACGCAGTATGCAAATGAGGCGCTGACAGCCTTCTTTAGGTGCATAGCAAATTCAGGGCCAACACAAGCTTCATGGGACTCTCCTGATTTAAAAACAAAAAAAAAACAAACAAACAAAAAACCACAGGGCTAGAGAGATGGTACAGTGGTTAAGGGCAGGGCGTGACCTGCCCTTTCAGAGGACCTAGGTTTGATTCCCAGCACCCACTGTTGCCTAACAAGCAGACATAATGCCAGTTCTGGGGGATCCTATACCCGATTCCGGCCTCTGTGGGCACCAGTTATCCACGTGGTGCACAGATATACATGCAGGTATAAACAAACACAAACACAAACAAACACACACACACACACACACACACACACACACAATTTTTTTTAAAGAGCTAGAGAGCCGGGCAGTGGTGGCGCACAGCGGTTAAGAGCACTGACTTGCTCTCCTAAAAGTCCTGAGTTCAAATCCCAGCAACCACATGTTGGCTCACAACCATCCGTAATGAGATCTGACGCCCTCTTCTGGAGGGCTTTCTGAAGACAGCTGCAATGTACTTACATATAATAAATAAATAGATCTGAAAAAAGAAATAAGCAAGCACAGGTGTGAAACAGATAAAGCACAGTAACAAGGGGAGATGTACCTCAGTGCTCAACAACAGGACAGAGGATCTGGAAATGCTAGCAGGAGAGGCTCAAGGGTCAGAAGTAAGGTCAGCCTGACCTGCACGACGGTCACACAAGAAATACCCAGGGACTGTACTCAGCAGGCAGAGTAATTGGACAGCATACTCAAGGCCCTGGGTTCAATCCCAAGAACCACATAAACCCAAATTGGAATCATACTTCTGTAATCCAATCAAAATCATCCTTAGCTACAGAGTAAATTCAAAACTAGTCTAGGCTACAGGCCTCAAAAAGGAAAAGAAAGCAACAGGAAAACAGCTAAGTTTACTGTGGTATTATTATAATTTAATTATAGCAATGAAGACTTCCTAGGACAATGTTGTCCTTAAGTAAAAAATTGTAAATATTATATGCAGACCAAAGTCCTCAGACTAGCATAAAAAAATGTAATGTCCGAGTTGTAACACTATAGCTGACATGTTTTAAAAAGTTTAAAACCAGAAGTTGGAGAAATGGCTCAGAGGTTAAGAGCACCACCTCTTCTTCCAGAGGCCCAGGGTTCAAATCCCAGCACCACATGGTGATTCACAGCCATCTGAAGTTCAACTGGCCCACATGACATACAGTACACCCAGCCAAAGAGCCACACATAGAATGAAGAAGTAATTTTTTAAAAATACAATTTTAGGGAGCTGGAGAGAAGGCTCAGAGGTTAAGAGTACTGACTGCTCTTCCAGAAGCCCTGAATCCAATTCCCAGCAACGACATGGGGTCTCACAACTATCTCTAATGGACCCAATGCCCTCTTCTGATGTGTCTGAAGGGACTAACAGTCTACTCACATACATTAAATAAATAAATAAATAAGTGTGTGTGTGTGTGTGTGTGTGTGTGTGTGTGTGTAGCCAGGTAGTGGGGACACACACCTTGAGTTTTCAGTACTCAGGAGGCAGAGGCAAGTGGATCCCTGACTTCCGGGCCAACCTGATCTACAGAGCAAGTTCCAGGATAGCCAAAGCTACATAGAAAAACCCTGTCTTGAAAAACAAAAACAAAAATAATTAATTACTTAATAAAAGTTTAGCAGCAATGGGACCAGAGATGACTCAGCGAGTAAAGGTGGTTGCCACTAAGCCTGACAACCTAAGTTCAATCCCCAAGATCCACATGGAACTGGAGTCCCTAAAGTTGACCTTCATATGTCTACCACAGAACACAAACCCACACATACACCATAAACACACACACACACACACACACACACACACACACACACACCATATATAAATGTAATTATAAAATAAAACTAATTGCCGGGCGTGGTGGCTCATGCCTGTAATCCCAGCACTTGGGAGGCAGAGGCAGGCAGATTTCTGAGTTCAAGGCCAGCCTGGTCTACAGAGTGAGTTCCAGGACAGCCAGGACTACACAGAGAAACCCTGTCTCGAAAAACCAAAAATAAATAAATAAATAAATAAATAAATAAATAAAATAAAACTAACAAGCTTGACATCCTTGAATGAAAACATGATAGCAAAACCCAGCACCCCTAAGCACTGGCAGTGTGGGTGTGGAGCCCCGCTTCAGCTCCCGCCTCTCACCTTTCCTTTGCAAGCACAGCAAGTCCCTGTAATAAGATAGGCACAACTGTCTGGTCCAGGTAGGCACGGGTGGGCAAGGACTGGAGATCCACCTTCTGTTTCGATGACTTTTCTGCATTAATCTTCTCATTTTCAACTATTCTCTAGGGATGTAAAAGAACAATGCATGAATATCCCCAAGTACAAGACTATTTGGAGAGCAAAACAGAGATAACGGGAAAAGGACACCCAGAAGAGAGGCAAGCCTCTCCCCCAAAAGAAATTCACACCAATCCCTAAATTTCTTTTTTTCTTTTGTTTTTGTTTTGTTTTGTTTTGTTTTTTGGATTTGTTTTTTTTCCAGTCAGGGTTTCTCTGTATAGCCCTGGCTGTCCTGGAACTCACTCTGTAGACCAGACTGGCCTTGAACTCAGAAATCCGCCCGCCTCTGCCTCCCAAGTGCTGGGATTACAGGCATGCGCCGGCGCCACCACCCAGCTTCTTTTGTATTATTATTTTATGGGTATGTTACTTTGCCAGTATGAATATATGTGCACCAAGTGCCCAAAGAGGCCAGAAGAGGACATCAGATCCCCTGGAACTAGAATTGTGAGCTGCCATGAGGGGCTGGGACTCCAACACCAGACCTCTGCAAAAGCGACTGAGTGCTCCTGACGCTCGCCGACTCTCCAGCCCCAATGCCTGTAGTTCATGCAAACATTCTTACTCTGGAGTCTCACCCCCCCCCATACACACACATACACATACACACACACACACACACACACACACTTTTTTTTTTCCTTATGTAATCCTGGCTGTTCTGGAACTGACATATGGACCAGGCTAGCCCCAAATTCATGAGATTTGCCGCCTTTACCTCCCAAGTGCTGGGACTAAAGGTGTGAGCACCATGCCCAGCCCTCACCTTCAACTTCCAAATGCAAGTGCTGGTGCTGAGATTACTGGCCTGTATAACCACACCTGGCACATTTGATTTTCTGAAGAAAGAGCCATGATTTTCACAAGTGTGTATGCACAGGCACACAACTAAAAATAGTTAAAAAATTTTTTTTCTTCAAAAACTTCACCTTGTGGCTGGAGATGACTCTGCAGTTAAGGGTGACACAGTTCTTGAAGACCTGGCTTTGGTTCCTAGCACTCACATGGAGACTTAACACATGCCTATAACTCCAGTCCCAAGAGATCCGATGCCCTCTCTGGTCTCCTTGGTACAAACTTACACTCCAGTACACACACAGACACATAAAGTAAAGTAAGCTAATTAATTTTAAAATAGATTGGTTTTAGCTGTAGTAAAGGACACAGTCCTAACTTATCAGAGTATTTGTATATTCACCCCCCAAAGGACTACTCATTTACATGCTATCCAGTAAGGATGCCTCCAATAAGAAACAGCAATGCTGGGGCTGGAGAGATGGCTCAGTAGTTAAAAGCACTGACTGCTCTTCCAGAGGTCCTGAGTTCAATTCCCAGCAACCACATGGTGGCTCACAACCATATGTAATGGGATATGATGCCCTCTTCTGGAGTGTCTAAAGATAGCTACACTGTACTCATTTACATTAAATAAATAAATAAATAAATAAATAAATAAAAGAGCCGGGCAGTAGTGGTGCACGCCTATAATCCCAGCACTTGGGAGGCAGAGGCAGGCGGATTTCTGAGTTTGAGGCCAGCCTGGCTTACAGAGTGAGTTCCAGTTCTACACAGGGAAACCCTGTCTGGAGGGGGGGGGGGAGAGAAAGAAAGAAACAGCAATCCTAGGGACAGACTACAATTCAGCGAACACTTCCCTAGGCTGCACGAAGTCCTGGGCTCAACTGAAGCATTAACCGGGTATGGTGGTACACGCCTGATCCCAGCACTTCAAAGGTAGAGGCAGGAGAATCAGAAATTCACTATTATTCTCAGCTACATAGAGAGGTCAAACTCAGCCTCAGCTGTAAGTAACTATCTTTTAAACGGGACACTGAGCCAGGCTGTCTTTAATCCCAGCACCCAGGAGCCAGAGGCAAGCAGATGTTTGCGAGTTCTAGGGCTACATACAGACACTATCCCAAAAAACTAAAAATGTAAAAGACAGTTCAAAAGAGGGCTGGAAAGATGGCTTGCCAGTTAAGAGTGAGCACTCCTACCACCAGGCAGTGTTGGCACAGGCCTTTACTGACAGCACTGCTCCACCAGGCAGCTCACAAATGCCTGTTATTCCAGCCCCTGGAGGACCTGACACCTTTACAGACACTATACTCACACACACTCACAAATTCAGACAAATTAAAATGTTTAAATAAATCATTACAAAAAAGAAACGGCCGGGCGGTGGTGGCGCACGCCTTTAATCCCAGCACTTGGGAGGCAGAGGCAGGTGGATCTCTGAGTTCAAGGCCAGCCTGGTCTACAAAGTGAGTTCCAGGACAGTCAGAGCTACACAGAGAAACCCTGTCTCGAAAAACCAAAAAAGAAAAAAAACCAAAAAGAAACAATTCCTATAATATCCTCCTTAACCAATTTCATTCAGTTTACTGAGCGCTTACCATGTGCAAATTACTATGCTTAATTCTAGAGTAGTCAGTGTGAAAGTTATCAATTATCAACATGACAGCATCTAGAATCCTGTAGGAAATAAGACTCCGAGAGCACCTGTAAAGGATTGCCTAGATTAAGTTCCTCTCTGGGCTTGCCCATGAAGGATTATCTTGCTTAGGTTAACTGAGGTAAGGAAACCCCACCATAAAGGAGGGCAGAGCAGCACCCTTTGCACAGCTTCTGTTCTGGACAGCACAGAAAGACAAATCCAGCTGAACTGAGCAGGGGCGTTTCTTGTGCTCTTCTTCCTGACCGTTGACACAAATGACCACCTGCTTCAAGCTCCCCGACTCTGACTTTCCCTCAGTGGCGGACTGTACCCCAAAACTATAAACCGAGATAAACCCTCCTCTCCTTAAGTTGCGTCTGCCAGGGTGCTCGCTCACGACAATGACGGGTAACATAAAAGTCAGTATCGTGGATTAACCTAAATGCACATGATACAAGCACACCCCAAACATGAAAACAGAAAGACCACAGTGTGCCACAGAAACAGCAAAGCGGGAGAGAGCTGAGGTGGGCTGCAGGAATACAAACAAGTGTCATGGTGTACCACAGTGCCTACAAAAGGAGAGAAAGAGCCCTGCAGTCGCTGCTTGCTCACTGCGGGCTCTTAGAGAACATTCAGGACGTAGCAAAGGATCCTGAGCAGAGTCTAGCAGCCCCGCTGACTTGAGGAGTGTTAAAAAACTGTGAAACCAAAGCAGCTACAATTCAAGGTAGCGTATTCCAAGGAGAAAGTTGTGTGGGCAGGAGGGATACACAGAGCTGGTCTATACTCACAGCTACCAGAGACCAGGGAAAAACTGTCTGAACCACTTGGGAATACTTCCTGAGCTCACACATGATCCACAGCAGGAGACTCAAAATACACGGAACATTAGATAGAACAGCCAACGATAAAATCAGGTCTAAATTAAAGGCTGGGCTGGCCCCATGTGACAAAGGTTAAAGCAAGCCTTAAAAAAATCAAACAGAGGAGCTGTAAAGATGGCTCAGAGGCTAAGAGCACTGGCTGCTCTTCGAGAGGTCCTGAGTTCAATTCCCAGCAACCACATGGTGGCTCACAACCATCTGTAATGAGATCTGATGCCCTCTTCTGGTGTGTCTGAAGACAGCTACGGTGTACTCATAGAAAATTAAATAAAAAAAAAAAATTTCAAAAGCCGGGCATGGTGGCGCACGCCTGTAATCCCAGCACTTGGGAGGCAGAGGCAGGCGGATTTCTGAGTTCGAGGCCAGCCTGGTCTACAGAGTGAGTTCCAGGACAGCCAGGGCTACACAGAGAAACCCTGTCTCGAAAAACCAAAAAAAAAAAAAAAAAAAAAAAAAAAAAAAAAAAAAAAATTTCAACTTTATTTTAAAGAAAAAAATCAAACGGTTTTAAAATAGCTATGTTCTAGGACAACATTCAAGACTGTTTGAAAAAATATCTAATGCTCTACAAATTAAAATTCATAATATCCAGCGGAGTATTCTGGAATTATTAGGCAATGAGGGTGGCTCACACCTTTCTTCCGAGCACTCAGGAAACAGGGGCAGAAGGATCTCTGTGAGTTTGAGCTCAGTCTGGTCTGCAGTGAACTGAAGGACAGGCAAGACTACATACATAATGAGACTGTCTCAAAAAAGAGAAAGAAAAATTATTAGGCAAGACCCATGAGATGGTTCAGTAAGCAAAGGGAGTTACTGCGCAACTGCCCCAGAACACATAGAAAAGACAGAATCAACTCAAAACATAATAAAATAGGGGCTAAGAAATATGGTTCCATGGTTAAGGGCACTGGTTGTTCTTGGAGAGCAACCCAGGTTTGGTTCCCAGCACCTGCATGGTAGCTCATAACCAGTTCAAGAGTATCTGCCCCTTCTGACCTCTGCAGGCACCAAACATGCCTGTAGCACGCATACATGTGTGCAGACAAAACACTCATACACAGTACTGACTAGTTTTTATGCCAACTTGACACAGGCTAGAAGAGAGCCATCATTTGGGAGGAGGCATCATTCGAGAACTCCCCCACACACACATCCCCCACAGACTGGCCCACGAGCAAGCCTGTGAGCATTTCTTGATTAGTGATTGATGTGAGAGGACCCACACATTGTGGATAGTGGCACTCCTGGTTGCTGGTCCTACAGGCAAGCTGAGCAAGCCAATAAGCAGCATCCCTCAATGGCCTCTGCATCAGTTCCTACCTTGACTTCCCTGTACTATAGACTATAAACTATAAGATGAAATAAAACCTTTCGTCCCCAAAGTTACTTTTGGTCATAGTATTTTACCATAGCAGTAAAACCCATGGCACATATAATCTGAAAATTTCGTGTGTGTCTGTGTGTGTGTGTGTGTGTGTGTGTGTGTGTGTGAGAGAGAGAGAGAGAGAGAGAGAGAGACAGAGACAGAGACAGAGACAGAGACAGAGAGAGACAGAGAATGAGAATGAAGAGAGTCTATTTTATACCCTTGGCTGTCCTGGATATCGCAGGCATCCATCTGCATCTGCCTCTTTAGAACTGGGATTTCTTCACCTTTTGTTTTTTCACTACAGGGTTTCTCTGTTTAACAGCCCTGGCTGTCCTGTACCTACTAGTTAGACAGGCTGGCTTGAACTCAAAAGAGCCACCTGCCTGTGCTTATAGAATACTGGGATTGAAGGCATGCTGCACTCACATTTGACTCAGGGCTGGGATTTCTAAAGGTGTGTGACACCACACCCAGGTTAAAATCTTAAAACAAACAAACAAACAAGTAAGTTCACTTCCCAGCATTCCCAGCCAGACAATCTGACAGTCTTCTGACCATCGGAAAATGAAATGAAACATCTATAACAAAGAGAAATTTCAACTTACAAAATACAGAACAAGACATAATCTATATTGTCAGGCAAGGTGACATGTACCATTAATTCCAGCACTCAGGCCAGCCTGGTCATTAAAGTGGGAAACAGGACAACCAGGACAACATAGAGATTCTGTCTCAAAAAAAATCTCAAAAACTAATTATCCATATGTATATGTATCATAGACTAGACAAGGACATTAAATATAAATTAGTATTATCCCATCCATGAATCCTAATACCTGCCTGCCAGGCAAGATGTGCCCAGTGATGTTACAGTGGTGTGATGGTATAGAGGGGTTACCTACTGCTTCACAGAGGCGTGGACATGCCAGCCTGCTACATATACCTGGTCAAAAGCCTACAGCTCTGCAGGCCATAGGCTTTAGGGAGTTACCTACTTCTGCTACTTCCCTAAAACAGTTGTTAAACTGCCTAAATATTTGTTTCTACCCATCGATTAGTGCAGCTCTCAGCCTTGGGCAGAGAAGCCTCTTTCTGTTGTGGTCACCAAGAAAGAAGGGCTCAGAACTGGTCAAAGTGCTTGCTGGTACTCACCTCTAAATATCTAACTGGAACTTGTATGCAATTCCCCCGCTAAGGCTCAGGGACACTGTCCAACATGAAGCAGAAGACCTGGGGTATGGAAGGATTGCTGTCTTCTGCAAGAAGCCTGAGTGGGAAGCTATGAACTCACTGCAGCTACAGTCACTGCACAACATCAGCCAGCACTCCAGCAGGCAGCACTATCTGGACTCATTGAGCTTCAATAAATTAAAAAGTGAAAGGGAACAGGTTTGGGGAACTTGGGGTGTGCAGGTGAAAGCTGGTAGGTGAAAGATAGGCATAGCCGGGAATGGATATGATCAAGATATACTGTACACATGTATAGAACTGTCAAAGAACAAATCAAGATCTAAAATAAATCAAGATAGAGGAAAGTATGAGTAAACGGGGGCTACAATTTTCCCAAATTTCATGAAAACACTAAACCCGAAGATCCAAGTCCATGAATCCATTAAAACACAAACACACACACTGGCACGGGTTGGAGGTGGGATACAGCTCAGTGGCAGAGCACAGGCACAGCATGTCAAGAGCCTGGGTTCAATCCTCACCACCAGTAAACAAGTGCACCTCACACACGGCACACCTACACACATACATAGCAACACACACACACACACACACACACACACACACGGTGTGAAAAATGTAACTGTGTAAAAAGGTTAAGAGAGATGGCTTGGGGAATCAGATAACTTGTTCTGCAAGCAAACATAAGGACCTGAGTTCAAATCCTGAGCCCAAATGTAAAAAGTTGGGCATTTAAAAACATAAGACAGGACTGGAGAGAAGGCTCGGTAGTTAGAAGCACTGGCTGCTCCTGCAGAAGACCTGAACTTGGTTCCCAGCACCCACATGGTCGTTCATAACTGTCTGCAACTCTAATTCCAGGGAGAATCTGGAACACTCTTCTGGCCTCTCTGGGCACCAGGCAGGTGCATGGGGCACAGGTATGCTTGCAGGCACAATAACCAAGCATAGAAAATGAATTTCAAGCCGGGCAGTGGTGGCACACACCTTGATCCCAGCACTTGGGAGGTTGAGGCAAGTGGATTTCAGAGTTTGAGGCCAGCCTGGTCTACAGAGTGAGTTCCAGGACAGCCAGGGCTATACAGAGAAACCCTGCCTCAGAGAGAGAGGGGGGGAGGAGGAGAGTAAGAGAAAGAAACAATTCATCTTGCAAAAGATCCTCATTCAATCCCCAGCATACATGGTAGCTCACAGCTGTCTAAACAGTAGCAGTAGTAAAAAGAAATATAGAAACCCAGTGTGGTGGCACACCCCTTTACTCCCAACACCAAGAGGCAGAGGCATGTGGCTCTGTGTAAATTCAAATGAGTTCCAGGACAGCCAGAGCTGATGAAACCCTATCTCAGGGGGGAAAAAAGTAGAAAAAGTACATACATATAAACATACACGCACACAAAGGAGGGGAGGAGGAAGGGAGAGAGACTGAGAGACCAGAGAGACAGAGAAACAAAGAGACAGAGAAAGAACACAAATATAAATACAATGCAATCCTTTTTTTGTTTTTGTTTCTCCCCTCGAGACAGGGTTTCTCTGTGTAGCCTTGGCTGTCCTGGAACTCACTCTGTAGACCAGGCTGGCCTCGAACTCAGAAATCCACCTGCCTCTGCCCCCCAAGTGCCGGAATTGAAGACATGCGCCACCACTGCCCAGCTAATGCAATCTGATAACCTGAGTTCCATCTCCAGAACCCACCTAAGGGTGGAAGCAAAAAACCAACTCTGTAAGGGTCCCCTCTGGCCTCCAAACACTTGGGAGATCGAGAGAGAGAGAAAGAGAGAGAGAGAGAGAGAGAGAGAGAGAGAGAGAGAGAGATGGAGAGAGAGAACACAAATAATAATAGTAATAATAATAAATTAATAAATTAAATTAAAAAAACACTTCTAAGCTCAGCTCACTTGCTACTAACCTTGAACAAGTTACTCAACTTTAAGCCTTCTGGAGCTGAAGATATATTCAAATTAGTTTGGTATATATCTCACAAACAGCAAAGCGTTAAGTAAATTCTAACACCTATTTCTACAACTGCTTGGAAACGTGGTCCTGCCCTTTTTTTTTAACCAGAACTTAATCCCTCGAGTCTCCCATTCACACACAAATTTTCTCCAGGAAGCTTCTATTTTTCTAACCAAACCTACTCAGCTCTGGTTCCGGGATTTAATCTTTCATTTACAAAGTACCTTTATTTTTAGCCAAGTATTAGCATGCTAGTAAAAGAAGCCACTTATAATCTGATACTAAGGAGATCGCGGCAGCAAAGTGTTCCCTCGTGCAGAGTAGCCTAGTAAACCGATCCTAAGTATTCTCCAGCTCTCAAGAGACCCATAGATGCGGCAGAGGAACTGAACGAGTTACCTCAACGCTGTCTGTGAGCCCGTACTCAGAGTGAGGGTTTTCTGCAACCTAGAAAACAAAATATAGTCACAGAGAGACATCCGCCCGTCCCGCGCTGCCTCCCTGCACACCGCCACTCTGAATCCAGGGCCTCCTGATACCTGTGTCTGTCCCTCCAGCATCTGCTCTGACTCCATGGCGGACCCTGCAAACCGCAATCAACCGGATACCAGTCTTGCAAAACAAGAAGAGCCGCGAGTTAGTTACCCGGGAGATTTCAAGTGGAAGACGCCAGGATGCGGTGCAGCCCAGCCCGGGACCCCGCCCCTCACCCCCGCGGGCAGCAGACGCGCGGGCTGGGTCGGGCCGCCGACTGGCCGTCCGCGTCGCATCGCGAGGCTCGGAGGTCGTCCCAAGGATGTAGCAGTGGGAGGAGGAGGACAGGGAGCTGATTACCCGCGCCAATGCTGTCGGTTCCTAAGTGCCCTGCACGGCGCCACCGACTCCCAGCGCGAACCGCTTCGGCCGTAAGTGAGGGACGTCGCGCTGCTGCCGCGCCTGCGCAGAGCGGCACCGCGGGCAGGAGTGCCAGAGCCCGCCTAAGTGGGCCTACGCCTCTGCGGTGCACCGTACGCTCGGCCACCTGCGGGCTCCACCCTGCCGCGGATCTCCTTTGTGCAATCCTTCCTGCCGCCTGAAAGTGACGGTCCCCGAGGAACCGAGACCACTCACTTGCTGAGCGATTCTTATTAGGAAACTACAGGCTCAGGCTTTACTCGGGGCTAGAGGGCGCCCAGCGGTTGATTACTTGCAGCTCTTACCGGCGACTTTGGTTTCCACCACCCGCATGGTCGCTCACAACTATCCATAACTCCAGTTCCGGGGATCTGACGCACTTTTTTGACTTACGCGGCACGGGGCATGCATGTGCTCCGCATACATTTTGGCAAAACACGCATATATGCATGCACATGTAATTTTTTAAGGCCAAAGGAAGACAAGGAGTACTGTTTGGGAATTCTTCGGCGGCTTTTATTCAAGCCCTGCAGTCTATGAGGATAACCACGTTCACGCTACTCTATATTATGTCTAGATTAGTAAAAAAAGTACGATTAGTAAAAAAATTACTTTCCAGGGATAAGGAGTGCAGCTCGGGCTGGAGAGATGACTCAGCGGTTAAGAGCACTGCCTGCTCTTCCGAAGGTCCTGAGTTCAAATCCCAGCGACCACATGGTGGCTCACAACCATCCATAACAAGATCTGCAGTGTCTGAAGACAGCTACAGTGTATTCACATATAATTAATTAATTAATTAATTAATTTTTTAAAAAAAAGGAGTGTAGCTCATGGTAGAGCGCTTGCCTGGGATGATCAAGGGTCTTGGTTCAATTTCCACAGAAGAAAAGGCTGTGGTACTATGGATACCATCCTGGGTTTTGGTTGCTTGTTTTTACATTTTAAAGCCAGGTGTCTGAAATCCCAGCATTCGACTGGCTGAGATAAAGAAGGTCACACTCCAGCCAGAGAGCTTCCTGGTGAGACTGCTTTCCTGAAAAGAACTGTAACTGATTGATAGAATTTCAATGGTATGGAGAGGTTGGACGACTGCAAGTCTAGACACTAATTGTCTTGCACCTAGTTTGCTCCCTAAAAGCCATTTAATACCGGCCTCTGTAAGTAACCTAACGTCTTTACTAATATTATTTACTAGTAAGTAATTTTCTTGGACGGTTCAGACTCCTAGCTAATACCAACCAAAATGTTTCTAAGAAGCCCTCAACTTTCCCTACATGCCTATATGCCTATAGCTAAGATGTCCAGACTTTCCTACAACCTACACACCTAATGTACTTGAAAAGTGCTTTTATGCCAAGCAGTGGTGGTGCATGCCTTTAATCCCAGCACTTGGGAGGCAGAGGCAGGCAGATTTCTGAGTTCGAGGCCAGCCTGGTCTACAGAGTGAGTTCCAGGACAGCCAGGGCTACACAGAGAAACCCTGTCTCAAAAAACCAAAAAAAAAAAAAAAAAAAGAAAGAAAGAAAGAAAGAAAAAAAGAAAAGTGCTTTTATGCTTGGCGTGGTAGTGAGCAGAAAGTTCAGATCCCAAGCACAGTACAGCATCATGAGTCCAACAACCACCAGTAACTATGGGGGATCTGACACCCTCTTCTGGCCTCTGTGAGCACTTGAACTCTCTTGCACTTACACAGAAATGTGATATACACGTATACATAATTAAAAGTGAAACTTAAAATGGATAATCCACTTCCTACCTACAAGTTATTGATGTTAAGTAATAGCCTTGGGTTTTGAGAAACTAAGCTATACTGGACAATAAAAAATTGTTGGGCCCCAGCCTGACCATTTGATATGTCTGGTATCAAAAGCAACCTACTAAGTCGGGCGGTGGTGGCACATGCCTTTAATCCCAGCACTTGGGAGGCAGAGGCAGGTGGATTTCTGAGTTCGAGGCCAGCCTGGTCTACAGAATAAGTTCCAGGACAGCCAGGACTACACAGAGAAACCCTGTCTCGAAAAACCAAAAAAAAAAAAAAAACCCAAAAAAAAAAAAAAAAAAGCAACCTACTACCAAGTTAGTTCCAGGGATTGAACGAAGGGCCTTCGCCTTGGCAGCCAGCTCTTTGACCTACTCAATGGTCTTGCTAGAGTCTGTAGTTTAATTAGAAACTTCCTACTCAATATCTGAAGACTAAATTATAGCATATAATTATTAAAGAAAATAAACCATTGAAACCAGGTGGGGAGGGTGGGCGAGATAGATGGCTCAGTGGTTTAAGAGCACTGGCTGCTCTTCCAGAGGTCCTGAGTTCGATTCCCAGCCCCCTCACAGCGGCTCACAGCCATCCATCAGGGTCTGATGCCCACCTCTGGCTTGCGGGTGGACTTGCAGCAGAGCTCTCATACATTAAATAAAATTTGAAAAGAAAGAAAAAGAAATCAGGCGGGGAGCTAGCTCTGTTGGTGTAGTGCCTGCCTAGCACGCACAATCCCTATTGTAATCCTCACCACCACGTAGGTGGTGCTGGGGAGCCAACTGGGAGGTAGAAACAGTAAGAGCAATATATTCAAGATCATGCTTAGCTATTGAGCCAAACTAAGCCAATCTGGTCTATAAGAAACCCTGTCAATCATAAATAAATGAATAAAATTGGAAATCATACCACAGCATCACCATGGACTCGAAAAGCCACATGGATACAGAGCTCAAGTTGACAAACTTTGTCTAGGCACAAGAATGATGGGTACTTTTTTATTCTGGGGGGGAGGGGTTTCAAGACAGAGTTTCTCTGTGTACCCCTGGCTGTCCTGGAACTCTGTAGAACAGACTGGCCTCGAACTCAGAAATCCGCCTGCCTCTGCCTCCCAAGTGCTGGGATTAAAGGTGTGCACCACCACCGCCGGGCGGATGGGTACATTTTTAATACTTGATCATATTATGATTGGTGAGAGCTACACACAGCACTGGGAGGATGTAGCATCTCAAATGGATGCAGAAATGAAATCTTTTGCAAGAGGGGAAAATAAAAATAGTATCAAATATTGAGGACACTTTCCTGTGCACATTATACTATCCTGCATCCACACAAAATTCTGGGAATTGAGAGCCGCTGCTTAAAATTTTCTGTTGGGAGGGTTTTTTTGTTTGTTTGTTTGTTTGTTTTTCGAGACAGGGTTTCTCTGTATAGCCCTGGCTGTCCTGGAACTCACTCTGTAGACCAGGCTGGTCTTGAACTCAGAAATCCCCCTGCCTCTGCCTCCCAAGTGCTGGGATTAAAGGTGTGCACCACCACACCCAGCTGGGAGGTTTGTTTTGAGATAGGGTTTCCTTATGTAGCCCAGGCTGTCTTGGAACTCATTACATCTTCCAGGCTGGCCTTGAACCAACAGCAAGTAGCTTGCCTCAGCCTCAATGCTGAAATGAAAGTAGTCTTACCTAATTGCTGGACATGATGACTCATGCCCTTAATCCCAGCACTCTGGGAGGCAGAGGGAGATAGATCTCTGAGTTGGAGGCCAGCCTTGTCTACAGAGCAAGCTACAGGACAGCCAGGGCTACACGTCAGGACTCTCTAACACGCCCAAACATTGCAAGCTTGACGCCATCAGGTCTTGCCCCTCCCTCTTCTCTTTCCCTTGCCAAACTGTTAGATTACATTCCTGAAGCTAGCTCCCAAGGTCTACTACCTTTTTTGGCTACATCTTTATGCCTGGCTAAAACTCCAAGGTCCAGATATCAAAACTCATTATTTGGCTACACTGGCTGACATGTCCAATCAGAACTGCCCAACACAGCCTAGCACAGACTCCCGCCTTTCTCCTTAAAACTACTGCAGAAACACCTACCGTTGTCGGGGAATAAAACTACTTTATGCTGAGAATTTGGTGTCTGGGTTTATTCTGTGCCAAACCCAAGGCCCTTCCAACAACTGGTTTAATATTTGTTTGCCTGTTCTGTGTGAGTATGTTTGTGTGTGTGTGTATATGAGTGTAGTATATGTGTGCACACACTGAGGACAGAGGAGAATGTTGCGTGTCCTCTGCTACTTCTCAGAGTTGTTCCTTTGAGACAGGGTCTCTCTTTGAACTGGGAGCTCAAGGTTTTCAATTAGGCTGCCAATGAGGATGCCCAGATCAACCTGTATTGGCTCCCTCTGGTTCTGATCCATGCATGAGACCAACCCTGACTTTTTTTTTTTTTTTTTTTTTTTTTTTTTTGGTTTCTCTAGACAGGGTTTCTCTGTGTAGCTGTGGCTGTCCTGGAACTCACTCTGCAGATCAGGCTGGCCTTTTACTCAGAAATCCACCTGCCTCTGCCTTCCAAGTGCTGGGATTAAAGGCATGTGCCACCATCGCCCAGCCAACCCTGACTTATTATGTGGGTGCTGGGACATGAATTCCTGACTTCATAATTGTTCAGCAAGTGCCTTTCAAAGCCTCTAAGGCAGTTGAATAGTGGCTGTGGTGCACACCTTTAATTCTAGTAACTTAGGAAGAAGAGACAGGCCTGGTCTACAGAGCAAGTTCCAGGACATCCAGGGCTACACAGAGAAACCCTGTCTCAAAACACACACACACACACACACACACACACACACACCAAAACCTGGGTGTGATGATGCATATAATCTTGAAATCTTATCATATGGGGGCTGGGTCAGGAAAGTTGCTGTGAGTTCAAGGTTACAAACTAATAAAAGGACACTACAGTTAGCGGTATATGTGTGTGTGTCTGTGTGTCTGTGTCTTTGTTGGGTGTGTGAGTGAAGCCCAAATGTCAATGTTAGTTACTTTTCTATTTCTCTCTAGTTCTCAATCTTTTTTTTTTTTAGAATTTTTTAAAGGTTTAATTATTTTTGCTTTGTTATTATGTGTATGAGTGATTTGTATGTATGTCTTTGGAACCATTTGCATGGTTACCAACCATTTGGAACATTGCCAGGTTACTGCGAAGGCCAGAAGAGGGCACTGGATCCCATGAAACTGAACAGTCAGTTGGGAGCTGCCATGGGCCTGCTGAAACTTGAACTTGGGTCCTATGGAAGAACATCCCATACTCTTAACCACTGAGCTGTCTCTCCAGACACTCCAAACCCTGGTTACCATGGTTGTGCTCTTACCACTGAGCGACCCCTCTAGCCCCTCCACCACCTTAGGTTTTGAAACAAGGTCTTTCACTGAATCTGGAACTTAACCATTATCTAGACTGGCAGGTTAGCAAAACCTCAGGATCCTCCTATCTCTGCCTTGCATCAGGCCACCTATGAGACTTTCCGCACAGCTGCTGGGGGTCAGAGAGCAGGTCCACATGATTGTGTACTAAACACATTACCCACGGAACCATTTCCCTTTTATTTCCCTGGTGTAATTGGCACCTCAGGGGCTTACTGCCTCTGTCTGCTAACCCAGGCCTAGTCCTGGAAGCTTCTAGCCTACACAATTTAATCTAGGTCCAGAATATTTTCTGCCTTTGAGGCTTACTGCTGAATAAGCTCACCCTTTCTTGTTCTTTCTGATCTCTGGCTGGCTGGTTCAACCCAGCTGTTCTGACTGAAACTCTTCCTTCAAGATGACCGATCCAATCTGGCTTCTCTCTCGGCCTTTGACTTTTGCTCTGTTTGGCTTCAAACAAACTCAGGCAATCTGTTCTAGTTTTCTGGCTCCTTCCCATTCTCTGCTTTGTTCTGTCTCTACCTGTGTCTGGTTTGTTCTCTCTCTGCAACCTGTCTATAACTGTCCCAGTAAAAATCTCCCTCTTCCTTTTTTTCTTTTTTTCTTTTTTTCTTTGTACTGTCACTTAAGTAGCTTCCTTTTCCTCCCTCTTTTCCTCCCCCTCCCTCAAGACACCTCTCTTCTCCCCCCCCCTCTGAGAGTTGGGCATATCCTACTCTGTCAAATCTTGCTCTGATTCATCACTTTGTCTACCACTCAATTAGGCGTCACTTTCAAACATGGGTGCTTGTCCCTCTACAAACTAACTTTGCCTTCATTGTTTGGAATTAAAGGTGTGTGCTAAGGATGTGTTAATATTCCAGCCAGAGGGATTAAAGGTGTGTGCTAGGGGTTCAGTCACACCACGACTAGAAGCAGGTATCTTCAGTAAATAGCGCAACCTCGGGGTTCATAGTATGATCAAGTTTCCTGCAATAATTAACTCTTGTTTGGATTTAAGCCTCCACAATCTGTTCAGAAGCACCCCTCATCTGCCTGGAGAAGTCTTTCAGAGGCACTTACCCCATTTTTTTTTCTGTTTTCTGGATGGTTAAACACAATTAAATTTTGAGTTCTTCAAAGGCAAGGCCCATATCATTGTCTTGGTGTTTGATGCTTATATTTAGTATATATGACTAGAGAGGGGGTGAATTTGTAGAGACAGCAAACACCTCCACAAAGCTAATCCTCTCTACAATTAGAGGTTCTAGAACTAGAATCATAGAATTCAAATAGTAAAGAAAAAACACTATATTTACTTTTTTTTTTTTTTTTACAGACTTCAGACAAATTAGAGTGACGGAGGCTAGAGAGCTGGCTGGCTGGTCAAAGCTCGTCCAGACCTTGCAGGGGGCCTGACTTCGGTTGCCAGCGCCCACATTGCATGTTTCACAGCTACCTGTAACCCCAATATCAGGTGATCTGACACTGTCATCTGGAACCTACAGTCACACACATTATTCCCACACAGAGACATAGAGCATATACATAACTACAAATAAGAAAAATCTTTAGGGCGGAGAGATGGCTCAGCAGTTAAGAGCACCGACTGCTCTTCCAGAGGTCCTGAGTTCAATTCCCAGCAACCACATGGTGGCTCACAACCATCTGTAATGGGATCTGATACCCTCTTCTGGTGTGTCTGAAGAGAGCGATGGTGTACTCATACAAATAAAAATAAATAAATAAATCTTTAAAAAAAAAAAAAAAAAAAGAAAAATCTTTAAAAAAGATTAGAATGATAATAACCTATTGTTCAGGAAGTATGTATCAGGCATGATACAATATGTATGGCAGAGTTGGGTAAATATTAAACTCCGACCTGGAATTAGGCAGGTATTAAGCCTGGTTCCTAAATTTGTTACCCTGTAAAATTTTTGGTTTGTTTGATTGTTTTGGTCATTTCAAGACAGAATTTCTTTGTATAGCCTTGGCTTTCCTGGAATTCCTTCTGTAGACCAGGCTGCCTCAAACTCTGCCTCCTGCATGCTGGGACCAAAGGTGTGCAGGATCACCACCCTCAGGTGTAAGACAGGCTTTCATGTATCCTGGGCTAACTCACTAAGTACCAAGGATGACCTTAAGCTCTGGGTGCCCCTCCCTCAGCCTCTCTACTCACTGGGTAACAACTATAAATTCCTAAGAATAATCACGCGATAACTAACATAAACTACTTTGAATGAGATTGTATATACCTAAGTCAAATTTGCCTTGTATTATCTTTGCCTAAGAACTTCATTAGCACAATAATGTTCTGTGTTTCAGGAGCGGGTAGGAAGGGGACTATTGCTGCTTTTTAGCAGTTTTCAGGAAGCGGAGTGATCACAGTGCTGCGTGATGGGGGTCAGCTCCCTGGACATCTCCTTTTCCCAACAACTGAGTGCTGCTTGGACATCCTGGGGAGGGGCCTGTGAGTGAGTCTTGGAACTGTCTCACTTTTCAGGGCCATGAGCTTGTTAATAACTGTTAACTCAAAGCTGGGCGTGGTGGCACACACCTGTAATCCCAGCACTTGGGAGGCAGAGGCAGGCGGATTTCTGAGCTCGAGGCCAGCCTGGTCTACAGAGTGAGTTCCAGGACAGCCAGGACTACACAGAGAAACCCTGTCTCGAAAAAAACCAACATAAAATAAAATAAAATAAAATAAAAGTTAACTCAGATGACACAGATACCTGTCAAAGGTCTTTTAAAGGACAGGAAAACCCTGGGTGATGGTGCAAGCTTGTCATCTTAGCACTCAGGCTACGGAGACAAGAGGGTCGGAAGTTGAAGGAAGAGAGTGTTGGTTCTGTGGAGGTGTTTGCTGTCTCTATAAACTCACCCCTCTCTAGTCATATACGCTAAATATAAGCATCAAACAAACACCAAGATAATGATATGGGCTTTGTCTTTCAAGAACTCAAAATTGGAGCTAGGTTATCCCAGAGCAATGTGGACCTGAAAGCAAATGTGCCGATCCCCACGCCCACAGGCAGGTGGTGGATTGGGGGTGCGGGGAGGTGGAGGTGTTGAGAGAGAATTTAGGTAGCTTAAACAAAGAACTGGAAACTTAAAAAAAGAGAAAAAACTCAAAATTGAATTGTATTTAACCATCAAGCAAAGAGAAGTTGAAAAGTGATCTTCAGCTATATGGCAAGTTCAAAGACCCAGCAACACGACCCTGTCCTGTGCATGTGTGTGTGTGTGTGTGTGTGTGTATGTGTATGTGTGTGTGTGTGGTATGTCTATGTGTGTGGTGTATATATGTGAGCTTATGTCTATGTGTGTGTGTGTGTGTGTGTGTGTGTGTGTGTGTGTGGAGGGGGGTGTCTGTGTCTATGTGTTTGAGGCATGTGTGTATATGCTTGTGTATGGGAGTATGTTTGTGTGTGTGTATTTATGTATGTGTGATGTGTGTGTATGTATGAATATAAGGTTTTTTTTCTTTTTTTTTTTTTTTTTTTTTGGTTTTTCGAGACAGGGTTTCTCTGTGTAGCCCTGGCTGTCCTGGATCTCACTCTGTAGACCAGGCTGGCCTTGAATATAAGATGTTTTTGTGGTTATAATACAGATTCGATCTTAGCAAATGAGAATAGTATAAATTAATAAAAAAGCTGTCTTTCATTTTTTGTTTTGTTTGCTTGTCTGTTTCTTCTTCTCCTTCTCCTTCTCCTTCTCCTTCTCCTTCTCCTTCTCCTTCTCCTTCTCCTTCTCCTTCTCCTTCTCCTTCTTCTTCTTCTTCTGTCTTTTTAAAAAAGACTGTTGCTGTCTTCAGACACACCAGAGGAGGGCATCAGATTCCATTACAGATGGCTGTGAGCCACCATGTGGTTGCTGAGAATTGAACTCAGGACCTCCGGTAGAGCAGTCGGTGCTCCTAACCACTAAGCCATCTCTCCAGTCCTTCTGATTTTTTGTCTTGTTTTTTATTTATTTATTTTTTTTTTATTTTATTTATTTTTTTTTGGTTTTTTCGAGACAGGGTTTCTCTGTGTAGCTCCGGCTGTCCTGGAACTCACTCAGTAGACCAGGCTGGCCTCGAACTCAGAAATCCGCCTGCCTCCGCCTCCCAAGTGCTGGGATTAAAGGCGTGCGCCACCACCGCCCGGCTTTGTTTTTTATTTTTAAAGACAAGGTCTCACGGTGTAACTTTGGCTGTAATAGAACTCACTATGTAGACCAAGATGGCCTCAAACTCAGAGATTCGCCTGGCTCTCAAGGTCGTCCACATGCTCCAATCAAAGGCATGGGCCTTCAGCACAACCATCATTTCTAGTGCCCAAACTGTCGAGTGTTTCTGCTATTCACATACAAAGTTATATTTAGAGTTTTTCCTAACAGTTTCTGAATTATCTTTTCATTTTAAATGTGTTTATTTCATGTTTCATAGTTTCCTTCTGGAATACAAATGTTTGTAAGCCGGCATGGGTTATTAAAAGGACCAAAAAAGAACATTGAAATTTCAATGTTAAGATGGCCAAGGCCAACAAAATGGCTGATGAGGGAAAGGTGCTTGTCACCAATCCTGACTATCTCAGTTAGAGCTCCAAAAGCCACACTATGAAAGTAGGGAACTGCCAGGCGCACGCCTTTAATCCCAGCACTTGGGAGGCAGAGGCAAGCAGATTTCTGAGTTCGAGGCCAGCCTGGTCTACAGAGTGAGTTCCAGGACAGCCAGGGCTATACAGAGAAACCCTGTCTTGAAAAACCAAAAAAATAAAAAATAAAAAAATAAATAAAAAAAGAAAGTAGGGAACCAACTCCCATGAGTTGTTCTCAGATCTTCATAACTGTACCCCACATAAATAAATAAATAAGTGTAAATTTAAATTTTAAACATGCTATTCTGTTATGTAGAAACTATTTCTCTGTTTTGTAAGATTTATTTTATGTGTATAGGCATGACATGTATACAGTACCCCTCAGAGGTCAGAAAAGTGCAGCAGATCCCTGAGAATTGGAGCTACAGATGGTTGTCAGCAGGTATGGGTGCTGGAAACCAAACCTGGGTCCTCTGCAGGAGCCAAACGTGCTGGGAACTGCTGGCGCAATCTCTCCAAGCCCGGAAAAACTAGATTTTTTTCCCTTTTTTAAAGGCTTATTTATTTATTTTATGTATGTGTGCACTATCTGCTTGTACACCTGCATGCCAGAAAAAGGCACCAGATCCCATTACAGATGGTCATGAGCCACCATGTGGTTGCTGGGAATTGAACTCAGGACCTCTGCAAGAATAGCAGTGTTGAACCATCTCTCCAGCCTGAAAAACTAATTTTTTAAAAAAATAATGTCGCCGGGCAGTGTCAGTAAAATATAAATTGAATTATAATCACCGAATTTTGAGTTAAGATTTTAAAAAATTTTTTTCACTAATGCTTTATTAGTCTTTCATTGTTGTAGCTATGACCCTTCTACAATTAATTTTGACAAAGTGTATAGACAATTCTTTTTCATATGACTGGCTCACTTATCTAATACATTTTATTACATTTCTTTCTTTTTTTTTTTTTTTTTTTTTTTTGGTTTTTCCAAGACAGGGTTTCTCTGTAGAGCCCTGGCTGTCCTGGAACTCACTCTGTAGACCAGACTGGCCTCGAACTCAGAAATCCACCTGCCTCTGCCTCCCAAGTGCTGGCATTACAGGCATGCACCACCACACCTGGCTTTTTTATTACATTTCTTTGTAAAACTTTAAATTATTCAACTATTATGTTTTATAGTTTTTATAACAGAGTCTTCTACATTTTTTACTAAGAGTTTTATGCTTAGGAATTTTATATATATATATATATATATATACACATATGTATGTATATATATACATACATATGTTTAATATGAATGATATATATATACTTTTAAACTGACCCAGAAAATTATACATATTTATGGGTGTTATGATGTTTAAATCTCCATTTGCAGTGTACATGGAAACAAACCTTTGGGTTCATCTATGAGAGAGTATCTAGATTAGGTTAATTACGGTGAGAAGACCTGCCCTGAATAAAGCAGGGAAAGGGGGCCAGGCACAGCAGTGTGACCAGCAAGTGTCTCCAGCTTTGCCACCACGGCTTCGCCATCATAGCAGACTTCTGTCCTTAAGTTACTGTTGTCAAGAATTTTCTTCCACCAATATATAAAGTAACTAATAAGGTAATATGTGATGTGTTTTGTTTCCTTATTTATTAACTTATAAATAAATAAATGTATGTTTATTTTGAGATAGGGATTCTCAGTGTAGCTCCTGCTGGTCTGGAACTAACTGTAGATGATGCTGGTCTTGCATTCACAGAGATCTACCTGCCTCTGTCCCCCAAGTCCTGGGATTATAGTGACCACATTTCCTACTATCTGATGTTGTGATGCATGTATACATTCTAAAAAATTTTTTTAATTTCTTACTTAGTTTTTATTTCTTGACTTTTCAGAGACAGGATTTCTCTGTGTAGTCCTGGAACTCACTCTTTAGACCAGGCTGGCCTTGAACTCACAGAGATCCACTTGCCTCTGCCACCAGAGTACGGTGATTAAGGGTATGCACCGCTGCCACCACCACCACCACCACCACCACCCCCCGCTACTGTAGACTGACCTTTGACTAATGAGCTACAGGCTACTCTAGCTTATTTGAAGTATTTATTAAAAAATCACAGGAAATTATCTCCTAAGTTTAACGTGGACATTGGCCAACTTTTCTCCACTCCTTACTTGGCACGTGGAGTACATATGTTCTTTATGCTATAAATATAGAGATGTAGAACAGGCCTGGATACCCAGGGATTTCTGTTGTGTATTTTGCAGTTCTGGGGATTGAACTTGGGATCTTGTTTATGTTAGGCAAATACTCCACACCATTGGTCTTATCTCTATTTTATTCAGTGTACTGATTAACTCTTCTCTTCTGGAATTTAGCTTAAAATTCTGTACTGAGCAGCTACTGTGCTTCTGTGGTAGCATAAATTCAAAACTCAAGTAGAGTGGGTCAGGTAAGAGTTCAAACTGACACTATTCAAAGCCATGAGCTGGGAAACGACAAATGACAAATTTCATTGAAATGACAAATGATAACTCACAGTTTTATTTTTTGGTTAATGACAGATTCTGTTTTTTAGTGTGTGTTTGTGTGTGTGTTGCTAGAAATTGAATCTATGGCAATTTATCACTGATTTACATGCTCAAATATTGGGCTCATGTCTCTGTCTGTCTGTCTGTCTGTCTGTCTCGTTTTGTGTATGACTCCTTGCCTGATTAGCATGCTTGCCAGGTGCCCACAGAGGTCAGAAGAGAACATCAGATATCCTGGACCAGAGTTACAGATCGTTTGAGCAGGTATTGGGAATTGAACCTTGATCCTCTGAAAGAGCAGCCAAAGCTCTTTGCCACTCAGCGGTCTCTCCAGCAACCCCCCTGCCCAGTTCCCTTTTTACTCTTTTATATTGAGCTAGACTCTCCATAAGTTGTGCGAGTTTATCTTGAACTTGCTCCATCAACCAGGCCTCCTTGGGTTTCCACTCTGCTATCCAAATAGTTTGGATTAGAGGCCTGCACCCCAAGACCTAGTAGAATTTTTGAGGTTTTTTTTCTTTTCTCTTCTCTTCTCTTCTCTTCTCTTCTCTTCTCTTCTCTTCTTTTCTCTCTTTCTTTCTTTCCTTTTTGAACCAATATCTCCCAGGAAATAGGCTCCACATAAAATCTTGCAATTATCAGCTAGCAAGATGGATCAGCAGGTAAGGGCCCTGCTGCCAGTCTGTGGAACGCACATGTCTTACACACCACTGTAGTTATTTGAAACTTTAGTCACTGTATTAGATTATAAACTCAACTCATTCCTTGCAATAATCTTGGCACCTTCCTCATCACTGAATACATTGCCAGAGCTTAGCAGGTTTGTCTCACAGATTAGTATGTGCCACCTTCTAGAGTCCGTTCAGGGGAATGCTTACATGCTCACTCATTAAGAGAGTGATGGGGGGGCTGGAGAGATGGCTCAGCAGGTAAGAGCACTGACTGCTCTTCTGAAGGTCCTAAGTTCAAATCCCAGCACCCACATCGTAGCTCACAACCATCCATAAAGAGATCTGATGCCCTCTTCTGGTGTGTCTGAAGACAGCTACAGTGTACTTACATATAATAATAAATAAATCTTTAAAAAAAAAAAAAGAGAGTGATAGGGCCAATTCCTCACCTGGGACACCATTCCTTTCTTCCCTCATCTGTCTCCATGCCTGGTTTCTCTAGTTTATGTTCTCTGCCTTTTTACATCTAACAACAAACAAACAAACAAACAAACAACAACAACAATCTCTAAAGCACCGTTCTTATTTTATCTGATTGAGAATTTGCTTGCATGTATGTTTGTGCACTCTGTGCATGTCTGGCGCCTGTGAGGATCAGAAAGCATTGACTCCCCTGAAGCTGGAATTATAGGCAGATGTCAGCCATCATATGGGTACTAGGCATTGAACCCAGGTCCTCTGTAAGATCCTCCGGTGCTCTTAACCACAGAGCCATCTCACCAACTTCATTTTCTTTCAGAAACCAGCCTTCTCCTGCTATGGCTCTAAGTAAACCATTTTAATTTCCTTCTATTTTAGTTGAAAAGAGATCCCTAACGTCACCTTCCAGTGCTCTAAACTTAAAGGTTGGAGAACTTCCTTACTAGGTACATAGAACTGGGGGGGGGGGGGACAAACAACAATCTTAAACCAGCACACCACCACAAAAACTCCTGCTGGTAGGCCCTTTAACAGAACAATGGGCTAAAGGGACAAGGTGACTGCACGCCCAGGCCCAGGCTTGGTTACCTGCCTTTTCTCAGCTTCTCCTTTCTTGTCCTGGGGAAACTGTTCCAGATTCGATTTGAGATTATGTGTACGGAAAGTTCTTATAACCTAAGAACTGGGAGACTGTCACACTGGCTAAGAAGGTTTTAGATCTTCAGTTCAGGCAGATTGTAAGTGTTAAGTCCAAAGAAAACTCCAATTGGAAATTCCTCAAACTCCAAAGGCAGTCCGAAGAGCCAGAAGTGAGCTCAGACTTCAGAAGATCAGAGTTCTAACAATACGATTAGGGGAATATTATGGCACTGTTTTTCTCAGGAAAAATTTAGGGAGCCGGGCGTGGTGGCACATGCCTGTAATCCCAGCACTTGGGAGGCAGAGGCAGGCGGATTTCTGAGTTCGAGGCCAGCCTGGTCTACAGAGTGAGTTCCAGGGCAGCCAGGGCTACACAGAGAAACCCTGTCTTGAAAAAAAAAATTAGGAATATGTTAATTCACAAAGTAAGTATAGTGCCATGGGACAGAAACTGTGAATAAAGATTATTGAAAAGGAAGATAACAACAGAGCTAGAAATCTGGGTAGTCTCTGTAGATAAATGGGAAAATGCATTTAGCCTTGTTAGATCACAAAAAGTATCCTGGATGTTTTAAGTGTACTCTTTAATTTTTTTGTTTTTGTTTTTGTTTTTTCGAGATAGGGTTTCTCTGTGTAGTCCTGGCTGGCCTGGAACTCACTCTGTAGACCAGGCTGGCCTCGAACTCAGAAATCCGCCTGCCTCTGCCTCTGAAGTGCTGGGATTACAGGCGTGCGCCACCACGCCCGGCTTTTTTTTGTTGTTGTTGTTAATTTTTTAATTTAGTTATTATTATACCCATTTTACAGAGGACTTACATGATTAAGAGCTCACTCCATATCTTATTCCATACAACTAATAAATGGCAGAATTTAAGAACAATGCCAGTCTTGTTGATTATGAATCCCATTATTATTTATTTTTTCAGTCTTTGAGACAGGGTTTCACATAGCCCAGGTTGGCATTGATCTTTCAGTATAACTAAGAGTAACCTTGAACCTCTGATCCTTCTGCCTCCATCTCCCTGGCTCTGGAATTTAGGCATATGGCGCCATACCTGTTTTCTGCAATGCTCAGGGACGTCAGCAGGGTTCCATGAATGCCAGGCAAGCATTCTACCTACTGAGCAACGTGTCCAGTCTCCCAAACCGTATTCTTCTATGTAAATGCAGACAAAGTGCATGTGGAACGGCACCTCACACCATGTAATCTATCTCATCACTCAGAAGGGTGAGGCCAGAGGATTGCCATGAGTTTAGGTTAGGATGGACTATACCTCAAAGCCTTGCTAAACCCCCCCCCCCCCGAAAAAGAAACAAACTAACTAACTATGGAGGCTGGAGCGATGGCTCGGTGGAAGAGCACTGGCAGCTCTGACAGTGGGTCTGAATGCTCAGTTCCTAGCACATATGGTAGCTCACAGCAGGCTCTAACTCCAGCTCCAGGGTATCTGACGGTCTCTTCTGGCATTTGACAGCCTTTCACACACATGGTATACAGACAAACATGCATGTATACCAAATAACAAAGAATAGCAGAGACTCGCAAACAAGCCAAACATAAAAGCTCACACTGGGCAAGCAAATCCCAGTATTCAGACAGGTGGAGCCCTGCCAATTCAAAGACAGCCTGGTCTGCGTAATGAGTTCCAGAATCGCTCGTGCTGGGTTGAGAGACCTTATCTCAACAAAACAACCACAAATACAGGAGACTCATTCCTGCCCCAGGGCTAATCATACACACTCACATACACACATACACATACATCACACAATTCATATAGTGTAAAATGTAAGTGAATTAAAGAAAATGCTATTATAAGAGCTGTGGTTTTTGTTTTTTGTTTTTTGGGTTTTTTTTTAGATTTTTTTCCTGCTTATAAGTATTTGCCTGAATGTATGTTTGTGTATCACATGTGTCTGGTGTCTCTTAAGTCACCAAAATGGAGGTGGAGTCAGATCCTCTTCAACTGGTTGTGAGCTACCATATGGGTGCTGGGAACTGAATCTAGGTCCTCTGAGATAGCAGCCAGTACTTTTAACCACATAGCCATCTCTCCAGCCAGGTACTGAGATTTTTACAAAATCACTAGAACAGATGCATAGTTAATATGTGATATTGAATTAATATGTGATAGTGGAAAAGTAGCAGGCTTTACGAATCTCAAACAAGGTTTTAAAAACAATGGACTTTTTGCGGGTAGGAGGAAGGACCGACAAGGTTTCTCTGTGTAGCCCTGGCTGTGCTGGAATTTGCTCTGTAGACAAGGCTGGTCTCTAAATCAGAGATCCCCTTCCCTCCCTCTCAACTGCTAGGATTAAAAACATTTACCACCGAGTCTGGCTAAAAACAAACAAACACACAAAAACAATGGCTTTTTTTTTTTTTTTTTTTTTTTTGGTTTTTTCGAGACAGGGTTTCTCTGTGTAGTTCGGGCTGTCCTGGAACTCACTTTGTAGACCAGGCTGGCCTTGAACTCAGAAATCCGCCTGCCTCTGCCTCCCAAGTGCTGGGATTAAAGGCGTGCGCCACCACCGCCCGGCAACAATGGCTTTTTATTTATATGTGTGTGTGTGTGTGTGTGTGTGTGTGAGAGAGAGAGAGAGAGAGAGAGAGAGAGAGAGACATCACAAGCATTCAGATAGGTGTCTAAAGAGACCAAAAGAAAGTGTTAGAAGCTCTGGAACTGGGGTTAAGGGCGTGTGTAACTGGGAAATAGGGTGCTAGGACCCAAATACAGGCTTTAGGCAGGAGCAGCAAGTGCTGCCAAACACCGAGTCCCTCTCCCGCCTCCGTCCTCCCAGATAGGCTCTCGGTAGCCTTGTCCGTGGTAGAACCTACTGTGGATAAGGCTGGCCTCGAACTCGTGACATCTGCTTGCTATCACACCAGTCCCACAGATAAGGTTATTATGATTCAGAAAAACGCCTGGTGTTTGGGACTGAGGTGCACAGGTGCATATTTTACATATTAAAGCAGACCTGGTCTTTCCAGCACAGAGGCTGGGGTGCACCCTTCCTGTGGAGGCTTCTCCCTATACAGACATTTTGCTCCTGTTTCTCTCTCTCTCTCTCTCTCTCTCTCTCTCTCTCCCCTCTCCTCTCTCTCTCCTTCTTCCCTGTCCCTCCCTCCCTCCTCCCCTCCCTCTCCTCTAAGCATGCCCTTTCTCTCTCTTTTTCTCCCCTCCCCTCTCCCCTTGGCGACTTCCCTTGTCTCAATCCTTGGGGCCTGTGAATTTACCAAGAGCTGCTTCCAGCAAACCCGTCTTTAATCTAATCTAATCTGGTTTGAATTGGCTCATTTCACCTGCAGAGAAATAACCTATCACCTGGGAAATGGTGTCTTTGATAACAAAATCCTTTTGAGTTCCTATTTGAATCAAAGTTCAAAGGAAATTCTACACAGAATCTTTATGCTGAACTACTTCCAAAAATGGCCACAATAATCCCTCTGTATATACTTTCCTTTTTTTTTTTTTTTGGATTTGGTTTTTTCGAGACAGGGTTTCTCTGTGTAGCACTTGCTGTCCTGGAACCCACTCTGTAGACCAGGCTGGCCTCGAACTCAGAAATCTGCCTGCCTCTGCCTCCCAGAGTGCTGGGATTATAGGCGTGCGCCACCACTGCCCGGCATATACTTTCCTTTTAATTTTGCCTTCAATTTGTTTTGACAATAAAATGGAGCAGAAATAGCAATGTGTAAACTTGCAGTTTATTATCTATATACACTCTTGGAAGCCATATATCATAGAAAGGCATTTAAATATTTTTCTCCATTTATTTGTTTGTGTGTGTTGTCTATGTGTGCAGGCACATGTGCTCTGTGTTCTTATGGAGGTCAGAGGACAGGTTGCAGGAAGGAGTTGGCCCTCTCCTTCTACCATAGGGCTCCCAGGATCAAACTCAGGTTATCAGGCACTGTGGCAAGCACCCATACTCACTGAGCCATTTTGCTGGCCCATAGTCTAAAATATCTTGCTAGAAGTATGTCTCATCCAGTACTCATTTTTTTGTTTTTGTTTTTGTTTTTATTTTTGGTTTTTTTGAGACAGGGTTTCTCTGTGTATCCCTGGCTGTCCTGGAACTTACTCTGTAGACCAGGCTAGCCTCGAACTCAGAAATCCGCCTGCCTCTGCCTCCCAAGTGCTGGGATTACAGGCGTGCGCCACCACGCCCGGCAGTACTCATTTTTTTAATTTGCTTTTTTCTTTCTTTCTTTCTTTCTTTCTTTCTTTCTTTCTTTCTTTCCTTCTTTGTTTTGAGACAGGGTTTCTCTGTGTAGTCCTGGCTGTCCTGGAACTCACTCTGTAGACCAGGCTGGCCTAAAACTCAGAAATCCACCTGCCTCTTCCTCCCAGAGTGCTGGGATTACAGGTGTGTGGCACCACCACCCGGCTTCATCCAGTATTCATAACCAACCTCTGGACAGTTGATTGAGCTTGTCTAGGCTATCCAAACCAGTCAGTCAAACAGCATGTACATAATTTACCCAAAGTAAGACCATTAGAAGAACCACCTAACTAAACCAATCCCAAACTGCTGACTTGCAGAATTGTGAGAAAATAAATGACTATTTTAAGTCAGGACATTTGGAATGGGATATTCTCCCCCTCACACATCAAAATCAGATAAAATAAAATAAAAACCCTAATATTAGATCACCATGAATGGATTGTTTTTCCAGTTATTCAGACTTTTTTAAATAAGTTACTTTTTTCCCCTGGTTTTTCGAGACAGGGTTTCTCTGTGTAGTCTGGGCTGTCCTGGAACTTACTCTGTAGACCAGGCTGGCCTCGAACTCAGAAATCTGCCTGCCTCTGCCTCCCAAGTCCTGGGATTACAGGCATGCGCCACTACACCCGGCCAGTAAGTTACTTTTTAAATAAATTACTTTTTAGGTAATTTGATCTGCAAGACATCAGGCTAAATGCAGGCAGTGAGATGCAATATATGAAGTGATGTGTTTAATAAAAAGATAAAGAGAGGAGGGGATATGTTTTGATGGAGGCGTGTTGTGGATAGCCCGGGGCTCGTATTTTTATGTTAATTCCACTCTTCGGAGGGGCTGCAGATGAGGAGTTGCCTTGTGAACTGTCTCCCCACCTTAACTTTTCAAATAAAGGCTTGAGCCAATGATTGGGCAGGAGGAAAGTGGGAGGAGCAGAGTCTAGGGGAGGAGCTACGGTGTATAAAACAAGAGGAGGAGGCGCAACAGCGGGAGAAGAGAGAAGAAGGGAGAAGAGAAGAAGAAACGGAGAGAAGAACCGGGGAGAGAGAAACGGTTAAAGAGAACCGGGGAGGCGGCAGGGAGAGAAGCTCGGGGCCTAGAGAAACTGCAAGTTTTATGGGATAAAATAGATTGAAACAGAGTAGTAGAGTGGGAGGCCTGCCCAGTCTAGGCTTGTAGCTTGTTTTGTTAACCGCTGAGTTGAGCTTTCTTTTACCGGGGAACTGGGTTGGAAACATAGTAGCAACAGAGGCGTGATGTGGTGAAGGGAAGGGCGCCTGGAGGACCCATGCAAAAGCATCCCAATCCCCCTGAGGGACCAGCCACAGATGGTATAGAATAGAGTTGATTCAGGACATGGGGAGGGTAGTTGAGAGGGTAGTAGAGGCAGAGAAAGTCAGAGAGAGAGAGAGAGAGAGAGAGAGAGAGAGAGAGAAGAAGAAGAAGAAGAAGAAGAAGAAGAAGAGAGAAGAGAGAAGAGAGAAGAGAGAAGAGAGAAGAGAGAAGAGAGAAGAGAAGAGAAGAGAAGAGAAGAGAAGAGAAGAGAAGAGAAATAGAGGCTGCCCATGACCACCACGGGGAGAGAGAGGGGGGAAGAGAATGGGGAGAGGGGGGGTTGGGGATGAGGGGACTGGAAGAGAGCAGGAAGGCAAGAGCAAGAGGGAGAGGAGAGGGCGAGCAGCCCCTTTACAGTGAGTCAAGTATACCTATCTGGCTGTTGCCAGGTAACCGTGGGGCAGAGCTTAGACAAAATGCTAACATGAAGTATGACCAGACTTCAGTAAGTTAACAACGTATATCAGGAGGTAAACAAGTGTTTAAATAATGATCACACAGGACAATATAACAGGAAGAGCCATAGTATATAACTACTACATAGTCTAAGAATTTAAATATAGGAACATTTTTGCTTGAGGGGCTAAGGCAGATTCTTTTCAAGAAGATACTTTTAGAAAAACCTTTGGTTGTGAGAGGAAGGAGAAGGCATTCCAAGTAAAAGAAACGGACCTAGGGCAACTGTGGTCAAGGAAAGAAAAAGAACCCGCGACATGTCAGAATAGTCCACTCAGACTACTGTATAAGCATATAGGAGAGCAGGAGGGCTGTTCTTCATTCAGCAAGCATCAGTTTGACGTCAGGAACCATCTACCACACTAATCATTACACAACAGACCTGGAAACTGGTTACTATGTCAAGATCCCTGAAAGTGAGGGAGGGTATCTGTTTTTGTTGGTTTTGCTTTGTTTTATGTGCACATGCATAATGGGAGCTGGGGAGTGCACATGGAGGTCAAAGGACAACTTTTGGGGATCAAACTTAGGTCATCGAAGGTGTGGGGCAAACATCTTTACTCCGTGTGCCATGTTAGTGTACCCCCCCTTATCTTTTAGAGGCAGTGTCTCCTGTAGTTCAAAGTGGGATGGAATTTACCATGCAGACAAAGATGGCTTTGAACTACTCTTGAAACACACATGGGGGCTGGGGATGTGACTCAGTGGTAGAAGACTTTCTTAGTATTGAGAGATACTAGGTTAGCTCTCCCACAACAAAGGAGAAAAAACGTGACATAAGGGACAAAAATCTTGCACCAAACTAAATATCTATTATCAGTTGCATGGAAAAATAAACTTTGGTAAATTAGTATAATGCAATACCACATAGCAATGAAGGAAAATAAATGTACTGCAACTGTAATGACCAGAAATAGCTCTAGGAGCCAATATGAGAAAAGTCAGCCATTTAGAGAACGGGGAGAAAAACCAAATTAAGAATAATATTGTATAAAGTCAAGGCAGACTAGGTGAAACTACAGAACAGATTGTTTAGAAATGCTTAAGTTTGGCAGGAATGGTGGTACATGCTTTCAATCCAAGCACTTGAGAGGCAGAGGCAGGAGGATCTCTGTGAGTTGCAGGCCAGTCAGAGCTACATAGACTCTGCCATGAAAATAAATAAATAAACAAAGCAAAGAAAAAAATGTTTTTTTGTTTTTGTTTTTGTTTTTTGGTTTTTTTTCGAGACAGGGTTTCTCTGTATAGCCCTGTCAGTCCTGGAACTCACTCTGTAGACCAGGCTGGCCTCAAACTCAGAAATCCGCCTGCCTCTGCCTCCCAGAGTGCTGGGATTACAGGCGTGCGCCACCACTGCCCGGCTGAAAAAATGTTTTTATTAAAAGACTTACAGGACACACACAAGAAGGATTCACACACCATTCAGGATAGTAGCTGTTTCTACAGTTAAAGGCAATTTGCTATCTCCTCAAATTGTATATAGACGTTTGTACATCTTATTTTTACTTAGTTGACATATGTATAAAACATACTTATTTACCCAAATATACATATATATTTATGTGTACATCCTTTTATTTACTTCACATACACATACATGTATATACGTATATACATATATATGTATATACATATATATTTATGAGATATGATTTATTTCACACAACCACTACTATATGGCTCAAAAGAGAATCAGGGCTTACTGGATAAAAGGGATTGAAAGGAATACAAAGGAGATAATTTTTGCAGCAATCTGTGATATTTATATTGGTAGGGAATAAAGTTTCAGCAGAATGCAGGGATTCTCCGATGCTCTAACAGGGGATCTGTATGCCTCACGCTGGAAACAATAGAGCTTTGTGTTAGTACTCACTCATTTAGGCAACAAGAAACAATAGTGGCTAACTGAAAGGGGGGGGGCTGTTTTTGTTTGTTTTTAAAGACAGAGACGGGAAAGGGGAGAGGGAGGGAGAAAGACTGAATAGTTTATTGGATAGGCTATATATCTAGGAACCCAAAAGATTAGAGCTTTTGATTTCAGCTAATTTCTATTTCAAGATGCCAGTTCGCAGAAGACTGACTGGCCCTACGGGTTTGTTTCCTCTTGTGTGATCTGGGATCTGTGGAGCAACTGCTGATCATTATAGTATGGGAAATATAGATTAGATAATCTACCAGAGGAATAAAGAAACGGTGAAGACATATTCACACATCTACGTGCACACACAGTATGGTAACTGTGCAAAACCCAAGACCTCATTCACATAATTAATCCTGATACAACACAAATATGTAATAGGTTAATTGAAAGTAGGGTTCATGGCCCTCACAGCAATAACGTTTTCCGTTTAGGATGTTTCCTTCTCAGATCATATACCCAAATTGGACACACTGTATCTGATAGGAAACTCAGATCAGCCATCCTTTGCAAAAGACCTATTACCTCAACTAGCAGAAAATAAAGATATATAAGAAAATGGGAGTAAGGTAATCCTAATTTTGGGGAGACAGAGGCAGAAGGTTCAGGAGTTGAAGGCCTCCTTCCTCAGCTACAGAAGGAGTTGGGGGCCAGCATGGAGAAGACAGCTTGTCTCACACAAAGGCAAACAACGGCACTAAGGAGACAGCACAGCAGATCTGAGGACTAATAACGCCACTCACGCCGTAACCCCCATTCATAAATTTACTATCAAAGCTCCCTATTTTGATTCTTCGAAAGCTGAAAAATCTGAGCGACGAACCCCTGGGACCAGCGCAAGCCGAACCGCACTTAGAGAATTGAACTTCCCAGAGAAAGGGGCATAGCAGGGGCGTGGGGGGGGGGATGTCGCACATGCGCACAAGCTCCCGGGTCAACAAAGACGGCGGCGTGCGCGCGCGCACCAGAGCCCTACACCGAGGACGTGCGCGTGCACGGCCGCCGCAGAAAGGTGCCAGCGGACCAGTGGACAGAGAAAAAGGAGGGGTAGGAGCCACCGGCCGCGGCGGGAGGAGGAGACGGGGTTGTGCTCCTGGCCAGCGGAAGAGAAAGGGGCGGGGCCGGCGAGCGGCGCGTGCAGGTGCCAGGCTCCCGGGCTCCGCGGGCGCGCGAGCGGCTCCGTGGCCCCCGCCGCAGTGGCCGCCGCCGCCGTCGCCTGGTCGCCGTCGGTCTGCGGGAAGCGGGTTATGGCGGCGGCGGCAGTGGGAACTGTGAATGAGTTCTCCGGCCGGACGACGGAAGAAGAAAGGCTCAGGCGGCGCGAGCCCGGCGCCCGCCAGGCCTCCGCCCCCCGCCGCGGTCCCCGCCCCTGCCGCCGGCCCGGCCCCTGCGCCCGGCTCGCCGCATAAGCGGAACCTGTATTACTTCTCGTACCCGCTGGTCGTCGGCTTCGCCCTGCTGCGCCTGCTGGCCTGCCACCTGGGGCTCCTCTTCGCGTGGCTCTGCCAGCGCTTCTCCCGCGCCCTCATGGCCGCCAAGAGGAGCTCCGGGGCCGCGCCGGCGCCCGCCTCGCCCTCACCCCCAGCGCCCGGACCGGGTGGCGAGGCCGAGAGCGTCCGCGTCTTCCACAAGCAGGCCTTCGAGTACATCTCCATTGCCCTACGCATCGACGAGGAAGAGAAAGGTACTAGGGGCTGGAGGGAGGCGGCGGCGGGTGGCCCTGGGAGGACGCCACCTGCGTCCCTTTCCTGCACCCCTGGAGTTGATCTGCCTTCGGAGTCCGAGTCCCCACAGGCCAGCCCCTGCTGTGCGACGCCTAGTTAGTTGATCCTCACCCCTCTCAGGGCGCCCCAGCTCTACTTTGTTTCAGCACCCCGACACTTGTGCATGACCCAAGTCCCGGTGAGACACCCAGGCGTGCTGGTGACAGTGACAGTTGGCCTAGAGTGATCACACGGGATTCTTTCTGACACTGTAAACAGTGTTGCTTTCTCTGAGCTAGGCTTCCAAAAGGTTTGGGTATCGAAGAAGCTGTGTATAAACTTAATGAAAAGAGTTCTGTAGTGCTTGGAGAGGAAAAAAATAAAAGGTAAGGTGTGTTGACTTGAATTTGGAAAGGGATAGCTGCTTATAATTAGAACCGGGTTCTCTGTATTCTGAAGTTTCATGAATTATTTTTATCAATATAGTGAGTTGTTTGTTTTTTAGCTGTATTTCAACCGCTGGTTGCTTTGTTGTTGTTGTTGTTGTTTTTTTTTTTATTAAATCTGTATTCCAAGGCATTCTCAAGTTTCTAAATTTTAATATTAAATTAAAGTTGGGTAAACCTGCATATATCATTATACCATGGAACCTAAAAAAAAGGTTCCTGCCTCGTAGTGAAGGCAGCAATACTGCATACTTCAAGCAACATCTTTTAGCCTTACTGTGTAGTAGACATTGTGCAGTTCACTTTGCACGTGTCTTCGATCCTCACAATAATTCTGAGGCGAGAGTACTATCAATACAGGTCTTTTACAGATGAAATTACTAGTTACAAGATGGAAGCAGGTGGCCCCCAATCTATGCTAATCGTTAATTTAAAACTTGTGTGGAAAATGTTAAATGGGTTTAGAAAGTCTTGGGTCTATTATTGTCACCTACAGTGTTCTCCAAAGAAGCCCAGGTGCCCTAACCCGGCTCTGTATCTATGCCTGTCAACACGACTACTGTGGTGGAAACTGAACAATCTAGTTCTTTTGCAATGTTGTTTCCACTCTCAACCCCAGAGACTGTGCAGTGTCTTGGTCCTGCTTACACATTTCTATTGCAGGGCGTAAGGATAAACGGGATATAGTGAAAGAGACAGGTGATTTTGGAGTCCAGAGAGAAAGTGGGGATTGAGTTCACAGCAGTAGCAGACAGACACAGGAGAATAGTTTGTGTTCGTGAGAGCTAGCTTTTTGTTCTTTGCTCATTTCTTCATTACTTCTTAGGAGCGTCCAGTGGTCACTAGGGGAGACTGGAGAAGGGCACTCACTCCTTCCCTACAGGGTATGAGAGGAGATGATTTAGGAGTTTGAGGACGTAGCTCAGTGATAGGATGCTTGTGCCAGTATGCATCAGAGCTTGGAGTTACATTTTAGTGTCTTGGGAACAAAGCCAACAAACAACAGTTTTATAAATTAGTTACATAATTTTCCGTTAAAAAGAAATTAAAGCTGGAGCTAGTGGTGGCAGCACGGGCCTTTAATCCCAGCACTCAGGAGGCAGAGGCAGGCGGATTTCTGAGTTTGAGGCCAGCCTGGCCTACAGAGTTCTAGGATGTCAAGGGCTACACAGAGAAACACTGTCTTGAAAAACTAAAAAAAGTAAAGAAAGCTGGGGTTGGGGGAGGGGTGGCACAAGGTGTAATCATAGCACTCAGGACAAACCAGCCTTGTAGGCTACATAGCAAGACCTTGTTTCAAAACAAAGCAAAAAGTAAACTGTATCTGTATTTTCATGGTTCTTTTTGGTGTTTTGTTTTTTGTTTTTTTCGAGACAGTGTTTCTCTGTGTAGCTCTGGCTCTGTAGACCAGGCTGGCCTCGAACTCAGAACTCTGCCTGCCTCTGCCTCCCAAGTGCTAGGATTAAAGGCGTGCGCTACCAACGCCCGGCTTCATGGTTCTTTTCTAGCTGAAAGTTTTTCCCCGTAGCATATTAGACAATTTTGTAGCCTAGCTTTCATTCCATAATTGAAAAAGAGTTCCCACTTGAAGTCTGTCAGCCTTTCAGCTACACTTGACAACTCAGAGCTTACTTTGAAGAGAATTTAGTTTTCTTTCCACTGCATACAAAACTGTGAACAGATAGACTGGATTGAGTATGCCGTCCTCAGAGGCTCCTTGTATACTGTTGGGGGAGGGGCGGATGTCTTACACTGCCATCCATTAGAAATGTCACTCACCGAGTATGCGCAGTGCCCACGGAGGTCAGGGATGGATCTCCTGGGACTGGAATTACAGTTGTGAGCCACCTTATGAGTTCGGTACTGAGCTCAGCCAGATTCTCTGAAGGAGCAGCCAGTAATCCTTTACTGAGCCCTGTCTCCAGCTTTGAATTTTGTAGGCTTTTAGTGGTTGAGCTTCTTTGAAAGGGTGATACTCTGTGACATCTATTTATATATGAAGAATCAAATTAAAAAATGGGCTCAAAGGAGCAGAACAAAGAACCGAGTTAGGGAGCCAGACTTAATATAGGATCATTTTTTGATTTTATTTATTTAATTTGAGATTATAATTACAATATTTTCTCCCTTTTCCGTTGCCTTCCTCAAACTCTCCCATATATACCTCCTCCCGCTCTGTCCAACTCATGGCCTCTTTTTTCATTCATTATGTGCATATATAATTTTATACTGCTCTCTCTCTCTCTCTCTCTCTGTGTGTGTGTGTGTGTGTGTGTGTGTGTGTGTTTTGTTTTGTTTGGGGGGGGACGGACAGGGTTTTTCTGTGTATCCCTGGCTGTCCTGGAACTTGCTCTATAGACCAGCCTGGCCTCAAACTCAGCGATCTTCCTGCCTCTACCTCCTGAGTGCTGGGATTAAAGTTGTATACCACTACTGCCTGGCTGATGTTTCTCTCTTTTTAATACTAGAAAAGAGCCAGTCCAAATACTTGAGGAAAAGAGTTGTAATCATGGGTCTTTGGATTAACTAGAACATGACCTAGCATGTATTGTGTGATTTCTATAGATAAACAAGTGTGAGCTCTCCTAGATAATACAGAAGTGGAGGTTCAGAGGGTGTGGTTCAATTTCTCAGGCCGGTATACCTAACTGTAAGGGCTGCAGTGTGCTGTGGGAAGGGAGTGAACCAGTTTTTCAGGATGTTGTAGGCTGAGGAATCTGGCAATAAGAACAGAAGTATCTAAATTAAATAGTTCTCATCAGTTAAAATTTTTTCTACAATTTTATATATTAATTTTCCTTTTGTGGGTGTGTTTGTGTGTTTTTCTGGGTGTACATGGGTGCACATGTGCCCTAATGTGTATGTGGAGGTCAGAGGTTAACCTGTGCTGGTTAGTTCTGGCTTACCAGGGGGAACACCTAGATCAAACTGAGACTGTCAGGTTATCAGGCTCAGCCCTCTTAGTCATGTACATATTTGGGCTTACAGTTCCAGTGTGCTAAGAGTTCATCACCCCCTTGGCAAGGAGGCAGGGAGGCAGGGAGGCATGTGGCTGGAGTAGCCAGCTGAGAGCTCATATCTGCACCGTAAGCAAGAAATGAGAAAATGAACTGAGAAGAAACGGGAGTCTTCAAACTCTCAGAGCCCCCCACCCCCACCCCCACCCCCACCCCGCAGTGGTTGGTACTCTTCCTCCAGCAAGGCCACGCCTCACAACTTCCCAAACAGCACCACAGAGGACCGGGTGTTTAAATACACACAAGTATAGGGAACATTCTCATTCAACCCCCCACACCATATTATTATCTAATATTTTTTGTTTGTTTGTTTTGGCTGTCCTGGAACTCACTGTGTAGACTAGGCTGGCCTTAAATCCAGAGACCCATCTACCTGCCTCTTCTTTCCTGAGTGCTGGGGTTAAAGGTGTGTGCCTCCACTTCCAGCAGTGATTTTCTAATTTTGAATAATTCAATATTGTACATTATTTGAAACACACAAAAGCCTGTCCACATCTGTCTTTGTAGATTGAGGGTAGAGAGAAATCAGTGGTTACTTTCATTCCTGAAAAGTGTATGTCTACCATGTGGGAAGGATTAACTTGAGACTTAGTTCCTTTTGCTTGTTGACTGCTTCCGGTGCCCAGCACTTAGGAAGCCTAGGCAAGATGATTAATGAAGCTGGAGGCCAGCTTAAACTGCATAGTAAGCTCTACAAAACCCTGTTTCAAAAACTGAAAGAAGAAAAGGATTTTTTTTTTTTTTTTTTTTGGTTTTTTGGATTTGGTTTTTTTTTTTTTTCCGAGACAGGGTTTCTCTGTTTAGCCCCGGCTGTCCTGGAACTCACTCTGTAGACCAGGCTGGCCTCAAACTCAGAAATCCGCCTGCCTCTGCCTCCCAGAGTGCTGGGATTACAGGCGTGCACACCACTGCCCGGCAAGACAGGATTTCTCTATATAGCCCTGGCTGTCCTGCAACTCACTCTGTAGACCAGGATGGCCTCGAACTCAGAAATCCTCCTGCTTCTGCCTACGAGAGTGCTGGGATTACAGGTGTGTGCCACCACCGCCCGGGCAGAAAAGGATTCTTTTTGAGGCAAAACATGAGGATCACCACAGGTTCAAAGGCCAGCATGATCTGTCTGGGGAGTCTGTAAGCTGCACAGGAACTTACCAACTGTGATGGGACCCTGCCGCAATGGCCTCCCAAGTAGAATATAGAGAAAGCAATGCAAGAACTTAAGCATCACTTTCTTACTGACTACTCAATATTTAGTGTTATTTGAAAAAAAAAAAATCAAAAGATAGCCACCATTAGAGAGTATTCCTTGTTTGGTTTCTGTCTTGTTTTAAAGTTTTTTTCTTTCTTAAATGGGCAGTACTGGTGCACACCTTAAATCCCAGCACTTCGACTTGGGAGGCAGAGGCAGGTAAGTCTCAGGGCTTGAGGCCAGCCTGGTCTACAGAGTTAGTTCCAGTAACACCTAAGACTGCACAGAGAAATATGTCTTGAAAAACAAAAACAAGAAAAATACCAAAACTTTTTTTCTTTTCTGCTTTTTTTTTGGTTTTGTTTCTTTGGTGGCTTTTTTTTTTTTTTTTTTTTTTTTGAGATAGGGTTTCTCTGTATAGCTCGGGCTGTCCTAGAACTCTGTAGACCAGGCTGTCCTCGAACTCAGAAATCTGCCTGCCTCTGCCTCCCAAGTGCTGGGATTAAAGTGTATGAGTACACTATAGCTGTATTCAGATACACCAGAAGAGGGCATCAGGTCACAGTACAGATGGTTGTGAGCCACCATGTGGTTGCTGGGAATTGAACTCAGGACCTCTGCAGCAAGTGCTCTTAACCGCTGAGCCAGCTCTCCTTCCCTTGTCTGTTTGTGTGTTTGTTTGTTTTAGTCACAATGTGTTTAACCTTGGATGGTTCTGTTATTCCTGGCTAAATATGTAGATGAAGGAATTACTGGGTCATGTAGCAGATAGGCTTAACAGCATAGGAAAGAACCAGGCTCTTTACCCAGTTAATGGTACTAGCTTGTGTTAGGGCCAGCAAACATGAAATTTTCGTCCATTACCTTTTGTATTAGATTGTTTGAGTGGTTTTGTCTTTGTTTAGTTGGTTTTTTAGTCACTGTTCTATTGCTGTGAAGAGATAACCATGACCAAGGCAACTCTTTATAAACGAAAGCATTTAATTACAGTTTCAAAGACTTAGTCATGGTGGGGGCATATTGGAGCATGGAGGTACTCATGGTGCTGGAGCAGTAGCTGAGAGCTGCATCCTGATTCACAGGCAGGGTGAAGCATGGTGCTGCTGTGGTCTTTGGAGGTCTCAAGCCCACCCCAGGGACACATTCTTCCAATAAGGTCACATCTACTCCAACAATTCCACACCTCCTAATCCTTCTAATTCTTTCAAAGCTTTCCACTCCCTGGTGAGTAGCCATTCAAATCTGCAAGCCTATGAGGGCCATTCTAATTCAACCACCTGGTTGGTTTGGTTTTTCTGTTTTAAATGTAGATATGTAGGGCATTTAGTTGCATTTCTGAGCCCTAGGACCTTGTGCTTACTTACTGGTTTGGCAAGCATTCCATCACTGAGCTCCGTCTCTAGACCTCATTTTACTTAAAAAAAAAAAAAGAAAATATTTTGTGTGTATGGGGAGGAGAATGGAATGGAGCCTGCATGTATGCCACAGTGTGTGCCCATGGAAGGCAGTTTGCAGGAGTAAGTTCTCTGTTTCCATCCTGTGGGTCCTGGGGATGGAACTCCTGGAGCCAGCCTTGGTAGCAAGTGCCTTTACACTAAGCCTTCATGCTTACCCTCACTTTAGTTTTTGAGATGAAGTCTCGGAAAGTTACCCAGGTTGTCCTTTAAGTCACTCTGCAGTGAGACCTTGAACTTGTGAACCTGTTGCTCCCTGCCTCTGAGGATCTGGGACAACAGGCCTGTGCTGCCAGCCTGGAGACCAGAGCTTTAATTTGTCTTCTCTGACACGGGCAGGCATTGGGTGTCTTTTCCTGTGCCTCTGTACCATCTTCCCTCTCGTTAGGGACAGCATAACGAGAGGTTTGGTTTTACTCCTTGGGAATTTGAGCTCGAACTCTGGACATTGTACATGTGGGGCATGTGCTTGACCACCAGACTGCTTCCTATGTTGTTGGGTCATTCTTTTTTTTTTTTTTTTTTTTTTTTTTAATATATGTTGTAGTTGGGTCATTCTTATCATTGCTTTTTAAGAGTCCTTTGTGTGTTCTGGTTGCACTTTATTAAATATGGTGTTTTTTATTTATTTATTTATTTTTGGTTTTTCGAGGCAGGGTTTCTCTGTGTAGCTCTGGCTGTCCTGGAACTCACTCTGTAGACCAGGCTGGCCTCGAACTCAGAAATCCGCCTGCCTCTGCCTCCCAAGTGCTGGGATTACAGGCGTGCGCCACCACGCCCGGCTGTGTTTTTGGATTTTTTTTTTTTTTTTTGGTTTTTTGAGACAGGGTTTCTCTGTGTAGTCCTGGCTGTCCTGGAACTCACTCTGTAGACCAGGCTGGCCTCGAACTCAGAAATCCACCTGCCTCTGCCTCCCAAGTGCTGGGATTACAGGCGTGCGCCACCACGCCCGGCGTGTTTTTGGATTTTTTAAAAGCTTGTTTGATGTCTTTTATTGTTAGAACATTTGCATTAAGGTGGGCATTGGTATTGCACACCTTTTAATCCTGGTACTGGGGAGGCAGAGTATGAGGCCAGCCTTGTCTACAGATCAGGTTCCAGGACAGCTAGGGCTACATAGAGAAACCCTATCTTGAGGAGAAAAAAAACAAACAAACAAAAAACAGAACACTGTCATTGAAGAGCAGGGTTTTGAATTTATTGAAGTTTAGGTTATCCACAATTCTGTGGCTTTTGCTTTTTGTGTTTTCTTAGAAGTCTTTAATTGCCTCTTGGCCTTTTGCCTAAGATCAGGTATCAAAATCTCTAATTCAAGTTCTCAAAAATGAGTTCTGCTTAAATGTTCTTGAGTTTTACACCCTAGTGAAGGTATGGCAGATGACTCTTGGCTACGGGCTTTTTCTTAAAGCTTATGGCATGGGTTTGTCCCAAAGCCCACATAGCCCACATAAAGGTGGAAGGAGAGAGTCACTCCACAAAGTTGTCTTCTGACCTCCACACATGTGCTGTGACCCCAGTGAACACGCAAACACATGTAATAAATTTTATCATTTAAAATTAATTTTAAAATAAAAAAAGTTAGAGACAATGTAACTGGTAAGCAAATGCCGATGTTGTCAGTGGGCCAGTGAGATGGTTCAGCAGTTAAGGCTTTGGCTGTCAAACCTGTTCAGTCCTAAGGACCCACATAGGAGGAAGAGAAATCTCCTGAAAGGTGTCTTCTGAGTTAGGCTAGCGTGTGCGTGCACGTACAGAGACAAAGTTAAATAATGTCTCCGTTAAGGTTTTTGTTTAGATTTCTCTCTTTTATGTATATGATTGTTTTGTATGTATACTATGTTTATGCCTTCTGTCTGAGCGGGTCAAAAAAAGGACATCAGACCTACTTGGATTGAAGTTAAGGGTGGTTGTGAGCTACATGTGAGTTCTTGGAAAAGAATCTGGGTCCTCTGCAAGAATAAGTAAGTGGTCCTAGCTGAGTGGTGGCACACGCCTGTAATCCCAGCACTCTGGGAGGCAGAGGCAGGCGGAGTTCTGAATAAGTGGTCCTAACTCCTGAGCCAGCAATCTTTTTTCTTTTTCTTTTTCTTTTTTTTCTTTTTTTTTTTTTTTTGTTTTTGTTTTTGTTTTTTTTTTTTTTTTTCTGAGACAAGGTTTCTGTGTAGCCCTGGCTGTCCTGGAACTCACTCTGTAGACCAGGCTGGCCTCGAACTCAGAAATCCGCCTGCCTCTGCCTCCCAGAGAGCTGGGATTACAGGCATGCGCCACCGCGCCCGGGTTGGCTTCCTGCAATCTTAAAACTAAAGAATGTTGCCAACTCAAGTTCTCATATTGGCATTAAGAGTGCACCAGTGAACGGCTCAGCAAGCAAAAAGCACCTGCTACTCAGGCCTGGAATTTAATCCTCACAGCTTACCACTGATAGAGATAGGCAGCTTGTCCTCTGACCTCCTGATATGTACTGTGGCACTCACATGTCAGATACCTGCCTCCCCCGCCCTAATAATAACAACAATTAAATAAAATTATTGAAAACATAAAAAGACAAAAGAGCTCTTTTTGTTTGTTTATTTTTTCGAGACAGGGTTTCTCTGTATAGTCCTGGCTATCCTGGAACTCACTCTGTAGACCAGGCTGGCCTCAAACTCAGAAATCTGCCTGCCTCTGCCTCCCAAATGCTAGGATTAAAGGCGTGCGCCACCACCGCCCGTCCAAAAGAGCGTAATTTTGGTTTGTAGAGTGCTTGCCTACCATGAACCCAAGGCCCTGGGTTCAATTCCAGTACCACAAAGAAAAGGACAGGGGCTGGAGAGATGGCTCAACAGTTAAGAATACATACTGCTCTCTTCAAAAGGACCCAAGTTCATTGCCAGCAGCCATGTTAGGTGTCATCCTGCTCTAACTCTGGCTCCAGGGCATCTGATATCTCTGACCTGTGCAGTCATCTGTGCATACTCAGACACCTTATAAAGCAGTAAGAATTAAAATTAAAAAAATAAAGGAAAAGGACCCAGCAAGATAGTTTAGTGTAGTGGTTCTCAACCTGTGGGTTGCAGCTATTAGAAAACACATTTTTCCCATAGTCATAGGAACCCCCAACCATAAATTAATTTTGTTGCTACTTCATAACTGTAATTTTGCCCCTCTGATCTGTCTCACCAGCCCTTCAGTACCCTTTAACATAGAAAATAGCTAACTTACTGGGTTAATTACTGTTAGATATATCCCTACAGCAATCTCACTTGTGAATGAGAAAAGCGTAAAGGAGGGCTGTGGAACTGTCACTGGGTAGACGCTGCTCAAGCGTGAGGTCCAGACTCCAGGTCTCTAGCACCTATGTGAAAGTCAGGTGTGGCTGGCTATCCCAGTGCTGCAGTACTTAGAGACAGTGGCTCCTGGGGACCCTGTGGCCAGGCATTCCTTCCTACCCAGAATAGTAAGCACCAGGTTAAATGAGAGCTGCTGTCTCGGAAAACAAGAAGGCCTGGTGAGAGGCGCGACAGGTCAAAGCTCTTGTTGCCCAAGCCTGGCATCCTGATTCCCTAAACCCACGTAAAGATGGAAGTTAGAGGACTACACCAAGCTGCCTTGTGATCACACATGTGCATGCCACATGCAACCATGCTCCGCCCACGTGCTAACCTGTAAGGTGGAGAGCAATAGAAGAAGGTAGAGGACATCAACCTTGGTCTTCCATATGCACAGGAAAGGGCTTGTGCCCTCACAGACAGGCATACACATAAAGGAAGGTAGGAATGGTGGCATGCACTTTTAATCCCAGCACTCTGGAGGCAGAGGCAGCTGTATCTGAGTTCAAGGCCAGCCTGGTGTATACATATGAGTTCCAGGATAGCCAGGACTACCTAGAGAGACCCTGTCTCAAACAAAACAAAACAAAAAACAAAACAAGAAATATTACAAGTATTGATGAGTACAGTAGGAATGCCTGTACTAGAAAGGTTTGTACTGAGATCATGATAGTGGCTTCTTGGAAGGGCGAGCCCATGAGAAGAAGAGTCACTGCAAAGGAGCTAACTCCCGTCTGTTTGCTAGTATTTGTCCACTATGGTATTAAAAATTGTACAGAAGCCGGGTGGTGGTGGCGCACGCCTTTAATCCCAGCACTTGGGAGGCAGAGGCAGGCGGATTTCTGAGTTCAAAGTCAGCCAGGGCTAAACAGAGAATCCCTGTCTCAAAAAACCAAAAAAAAAAAAAAAAGTACAGAAATCAGACATTGCTAGTAATACTCTCATTTAGAATGTAAAGATCATTACACTTTCTTTTTCCAAGTAAAAAATCCAGCAATGCATGTTAGCAGGTATTTTCTTATTGAAAATGGGGCAGTGAAGCCAGGCGTAGTGGCTCCCTGGGAGGACCTAGCTTGTAAGGCTAGTAGTACTCAGGGGTCAGCACTGCAGGTCAGCCTCAGCTATGTATGTATTTTAAGACCAGCCTGTGTTACAAAGACTTCATTTAAAAAAAAAGAAAAAATGAAGGTGAACATCCAAAGTGTAAGTTGTTTTACTATAAGCTGAGGAAGGCTCTTGTAACCTAGGCTAGCCTCAGACTTGCTCTGTAGCTGAGCAAGACTTTGAACTTGTAAACTTCTTGCCACCATGTCCAGGTTGATTTATAACAAGCTTTTAATAATTTCTTCATGTGCCATTATCACCTGCTTTTTAAATACTTACTCTTTACTAGGCAGAGTGAACACATGATATTGTGAGACATAAGAAATTGCCAAGTGCACGTATGGGTTGACTTATCTAGGGGATAACAAGGGAAGGGAGGCACCCATTCTTAATCCCATTTCTAGGGGGCAGAAGCTACAGAGCTCTGTGAGTTCAAGGCTAGCCTGGCCTGCACAGTGAGTGCTATATAAAACTTCTTAAAAAGGCAGGCGAGGGTGGATCACTGGAGGTGTAGGAAATACACATTCATAAAGAAATATTTCTTAGTTGTATATGGTATCTACTAAAAGATTTCATTCTATTTTGTGATCATGGCGATTGTGTTGGAAAATGCCAGACATGATAGCACATGCTAGTAATCCCCAGAGGCAGAGGCTGGAGGGTCTCAGAGTTCGAGGCCAGCCTGGTCTACAGAGTGGGTTTCAGAACATCCAGGGCTACACAGAGAAACCCTGTTTTCAAAAAAACAAAAAACAAAAAAATCCCAAAACATCCTAACCTTTTGGGCCAGAGAGATGGTTCAGTGGTAAAAGGGCTTAAATGCCAAGCCTGGTGATCTGAGTTCAATCCCCAGGACCTATATGTAGAAGGGAAAAATGGTTCCTGTGGTTTTCTTTGCTTCCCATGTGCATGCTGTGGCAAGTGTGCTCTCACTCCCTCACATCTCAATGAATAAACGTAATTTAGAGAACCTACAATTGTGAGAAACATTGGGACTATAGTCCGCCTGGTGAAGAGACATACATGTTAAGATAGGAGTCATATGGTAGGTGATGCCTCTCAGGCCTATCACAGCCTCTTCCTGTGTCATCTCTCAGTATGAAACCTGGGGCAGTGGATGCTGCGTCGTCATACTCATGACATATACAAATAATGATTTTTATTTTTAAAGCAGGACAGAAGGAACAAGCTGTGGAATGGTATAAGAAAGGTATCGAAGAACTAGAAAAAGGAATCGCGGTTATAGTTACGGGCCAAGGTGGGTAATATGTGTTTCTCTTGCACCCCATTCTACAGTAGTCCCTCCTTCCAGACTCCTCCTCCTTTGGAGAGCCTGCCAGGGCTCCTGCTGGAGTAAACTGCTCGTACTGCCAAGCCCTAAGTATTGTACTAATACCCAGGGCGGCTGCTCAGTGGCTAGGGGCAGCAGCATGTATAACTGGGGTATTTTGGATAAAGATTCATGATGAAGGTGGAATAGAGCAGGTAAAGGTGAAATGTTATTAATTCTACACATAGTTCAACATTTATAATATGTTTATTTTTGCAGTTTTCCATTTATTTATTTTGGATTGTAGGTGATCACTGGTAACTGACAGTTCTGAAAGCATGTCTGTCAAGGGTGGGGCTGTATACTAAGTTTGCATAATTACCCGCTGTTTAGATCTGTTTACCTTAGTGAATGTATTTTATTTCTTGATGTCATTGCTAATATTTTTGCATATATCCTATTGGGTATTCTAAAAGTGAAATTCAGTGAAGTCTCAAACATGACTTCATGTAGCAGGCAGGAATACACTCTGTGATCGTTATGCAAGCATCAACAAGTGACCGGCTGCTGGTCAGTTACTAAAGAGTTGTTCATCACTCACGTGTGTTGGCTCTGGTTTTGAAGCCTGGTTTATTGTGTATTGTTATGGTACTGGTGCTTGTCTCACACACTCTGGAGTGTCCTGTCTGACAACATCCCCAGCCTGCTAATGGGTTTTATGATTTTTAGTATGTGTTAGTATATAAATAATGCACATGCCTTTAATTCAAGCACTAGGAAGGCTTTACTCTGTGAGTCTAAAGCTAGTCTGGGCTATAAAATGAAACCCCGTCTCAAAAAAACAAAACAAAACAAAAAAACAAACAAAAAACAATAAAAACAAAGTAAAATAAAATAAATAAAAAATGTCTTGTTTTGATTTATGTTTGACTCTCTTAAACAAAACAGTTTGGTTTAAATTAAAATCAAATTTGAATTATGATCTAAGCCAGCACTTGTGGAGTGTGAGTCGAAAAGATCTCAAATTCAGACTGGGCTATATAGTGAGACCTGTAATGGGAAACAAAACAAATAAACTTAGAGTCTAATATCTGTGTTAACTTCCTTGACACTTGCTGTCTCCAGTAGTCTAAGTGCCTCTACAGAGCACCTGGGTTCCCGGTGACTCTGCTTTGCAGCTACTGTTACCGTCCTTACTTCCACATGAGCAGCGTGAAGCACAGGGATGGAACTCAGTACGGCTTGAGGCTAGCAATGAGAAGGAAAGTCGGGGTTTGGACCGAAGCAGCTAGGTGGCAGAGGCTGAACTCTTTATTCTCTCTTCCTCCTCTTTCTCTTCCTCCTTCTCCTCTTCTTCTCCCTCCTCCTCCTCTTCCTCCTCTTCCTCTTCTTCTTCCCCCTCCTCTTCTTCCTCCTCTTCCTTTTCCTTTAACTCCTCCTCCTCTTCCTTTTCTCTTCCTCCTCTTCCTCCTCTTCCTCTTCTTCTTCCTCTTCCCCCTCCTCTTCTTCCTCCTCTTCCTTTTCCTTTAACTCCTCCTCCTCTTCCTTTTCTCTTCCTCCTCTTCCTTTTCCTTTAACTCCTCCTCCTCTTCCTTTTCTCTTCCTCCTCTTCCTTTTGTTCCTCCTCCTCTTTTTGTTTTTCTTTTTTTGTTTGTTTTTCAAGACTGTTTTTCTCTGTGTAGTCCTGGCTGTCCTGGAGCTAGCTCTGTAGACCAGGCTGGCCTCGAACTCAGAAATCCCACTGCCTTTGCCTTCTGAGTGCTGGGATTAAAGGCATATACCACCACTCCTGGATTATTTTTTTTTTTTTAGATTTATTTTTATTTTGTGTGTATAGTTGTTTTGCCTGCATGTATATCTGTGTGCCATGTCTGTGCCTGGTACCTATAGAGGCTAGAGGAAGGCATTAGATCCCCTGGGACTGGAATTACAGACATTGTGAGCCGCTGTGTGAGTGCTGGGGCTAGAACCTGGATCCTCTGAGCCATCTCTTCAGCCTGTGGAGGCTGAATTTTTTTTTTTTTTTTTTTTTTTTGGTGTTTTCGAGACAGGGTTTCTCTGTGTAGTTCGGGCTGTCCTGGAACTCACTTTGTAGACCAGGCTGGCCTCGAACTCAGAAATCCGCCTGCCTCTACCTCCCAAGTGCTGGGATTAAAGGCGTGCGCCACCACCGCCCGGCTTGGTTTTTCTTTTTTTTTTTTTTTTTTTTTTTTTTGGAGGCTGAATTTTTAATAGTGTTTTGACTGTTGTTTACTAGTGAGCTTTAATATAAAAAGAGTACCATTGTACTTAGCCGTGGGACTGCATTCTGATGAATACATTGTTAGGTGATTTCCTCAGTGTGAACATCCTCACGATACACTTCTGTGGACCTGGTGGTATAGACCAATCACTCTCCATGGCCTTTTGATGCTGACCTTCAACACCTGCCTCTCAGGTGTTGGGGTTATAGGTATGCATTGCAATGGTATCTCCATTTTAAACATTTCTTTAGTTGCTCTGTTGTTGTTTGAGACAGGTTCTCACTATGTAACATTGGCTAGCCTAGAATTCAATATGTAGACCAGACTAGCTTCAAACTTGTAGACCTCTGCCTGCCTCCGCCTCCTAAGTGCTGGGAATAAAAGGTGTGCCCCGCCGCCACCTCCACTCAGCAGGTCTCTTGTATAAACAGCAGGATCTGACTTACTCAGAGCATTGCCTAGCTTTGGTAAAGCTCTGGGGAAAAACTCAAGCATTGCAGAAGTCAGTTAAGAAAGAAGTGTGAGGGGTTGTGTCTTTGAGGCTTTGATGAACATGACTTTATGAATTAAAAATGAGTATATATGTAGGACTTTGTGAACTTCATGAGAACCATTACAAGGAAATGCCTTTTATTACTAAGAGAAGAAACAAAACAAAACCCTGAAGTGTGTTTTCTTCTCACCACTTAGAATTTAAGTTCTAAAGTCCTGGTTTTACTGAATAGGATATCTTTGGTAGATAATCACATCATCACTGTTTGTGACAGAATAACTCCTGCACAGACTGTGACAAAGTGACTGTAGCCTGGTTGTTAGTAAGCTGGCACAGATGACAGATCATATCCTAGCTTTGTTTGTTTAATGTGTGTATGTATATAATGTGTGGGTGCAGTAGAGGTCAAAAGATACGTTTCAGAGTCAGTTTCAAGTTCCATGGTGGATTCAGGGACTTGAACTCCGGTTGTCCTGTTTGCACAGCAAGCAATTCTACCTGCTGAGCCATCACGCTAGTCTCAGTACAGACTGAACTGTGAGGGAAAATGTCATGGGCTTCATGAAATATTTATGAAATCTGCAATATTGCATTAGATTTGAAGCCAGCATGAGGAATCGGGACAGATAGTTTCTGAAGTAACATGCCTATGTATAATATATATTTAAGACAAGTTCACACTGTCACAATTCCAGACTGGCTTTGAGTTGATGGTTCTTCTGCCTCGGCCACCAGAGTTCTATGTTTCAGGTGTTCTTTGCCTTGCCTAGCAAAAGCCTTTCCTATTTCCTTCCATTTTTGAAACAAAGTCTTACTCTGTAGCCCAGGATGGCCTGAAACTCATATATCCTGACTGACTTTGAACTTGACTCAGTCTCCCAAGTCCTGGAGTTCAAGTGTGAGACACTTAGCCCATTTTTAATTTCTTCTTCTTTTTTTTAACCAAAAACATCTTTACTTTTTTAGTCTTTAAAAAAACAAGAAAAAACAAAACTCTTCTTTTCCCAAAATAACCATGACTAGCTTAGAAAAATGAATGCATATCCTCAAAGAGTTTCCCTTTAACGGAAACTTCACTTTATAGAATCTAAACAAAGGTTTGGGGGAAAAAAAAAAAAGCCAGAATCTAGTGTAAGTCAAGGAAATCCATTCATACTTCAGGCCCTTCTCCTCCAGGAACCAGCATTGTTATATTATTTCCATTTAGTAGAATTTGATCTAATTTTGTAATTCTTCTTCCTTCTGGTATAATTTCAAATTCTGTAACATCTTCCAATACCATATTGACAAAGTCATCAAATCCTAGAAGTGTACCAACAATCTCTTTATCACTCTTCCTCACAATGTGAATTCTTGATCCTATACACTTGTCCACAGGCTCTAGTGGCAGGAGTTGGGACGGGTTCGTGGTTGCATTAGCCGCCATGGCCAGGTTGGAAGTCCCATTTTTAATTTCTTTATAAAGGAAAGATTCTGGTTCTGCATGGAGGTAATTGGCGTGACACTTACTTGGAAATACTGTTAATAAGGAAATGGAGATATTTTTTAACTAATTCTTTGTTTTTTCCATTTAGGTGAACAGTATGAAAGAGCTAGACGCCTTCAAGCCAAAATGATGACTAATTTAGTTATGGCCAAGGACCGTTTACAACTTCTAGGTATTAACCAATGTATTCTCTATTTATGAAATATACTTGAAATGTTTAATGACTCTTCCATTGTAAAGGACTAGACACATACATAGTTCAGTGATGGAGCGCTTACATAGCATGCGCCTGGCCCTGTGCTCAGTCTCCAGTTCCACAAGAAGGGGGGCTTCATTTGTAGGTAGAATACATTAATAATTTCAACTTTGTTTATTTTTCAAGACAGGGTTTCTCTGTGTAGCCCTGCCTGTCCTGGAACTCCCTCTGTAGACCAGGCTGGCCTCGGACTCAAAGAGACCCACCTGCCTCTGCCTGCAGAGTGCTGGGATTAAAGGTGTGCGCTACCACTGGGCTATACCTACAGCTCCCTTTCATATTATTATACAACAAATTCTTGAAATATTCCATTTAAAAGTATTTCATGTTTTTCTCAAAGATACAGACTCTTTTAAAGTCATGAAATATCACTAAAAAATACCAGTAATTTCTTTTATTATTTATTTATTTTGAGACAGGATCTCTCTGCGTGGCCTTGTCTGTCCTGGAACTCGATATTTAGACAAAGCTGGCCTCGAACTCACAGAGATCCTTTTGCTTATGCTTCCCAAATGCTGAGATTATGTGCCATCATGCCCAGTGGGAATACTTTTAATATCAACCAAAACAAGTACTCAAAAAATGACCAGTATCCAGGTTTGTTATGATTTAATAACCAATATTTGAGCATTTTTATTATTACAATTTTATTATTATTATTATTATTATTATTATTATTATTATTATTATTATTTGGTTTGGAACTCACAATTTGCCTGCTTCTGCATTCCAAATGCTATGAATTAAAGGAGTGTACCACCATGCTCAGCTAAAGAGTTTTTTTGTTTTGTTTTGTTTTGTTTTGTTTTGTTTTGTTTTTCGAGACAGGGTTTCTCTGTGTAGCCCTGGCTGTCCTGGAACTCACTCTGTAGACCAGGCTGGCCTCGAACTCAGAAATCCGCCTGCCTCTGCCTCCCAAGTGCTGAGATTAAAGGCGTGCGCCACCACTGCCCGGCAGCTAAAGAGTTTTAAAGTAGAGATACATGGTAAGATTTTTCATCAGTGAGGTGATTGATTCATTGGGAATTAGATGTGAGGAGTTCAGGGAAGCAAGACTTTTTAGTTTAGGTAATTGCACTAATCTGTAGTACCTTAGTCATTTTAAAAAGAAGCATTAGTCTCTCTCAGTTGTTGTAGTAACGATAGAACTCAGGGCCTGGTACACACCACTCAGGTCCTCCACAGCTGAGCTACATCCTCAGTTAATGCTTTAGTTACATATTAACCGAAGCAAGGCCAGTCAGTGGTGCGTGTATGTTTGTTTGTTTGTTTGATTGTTTATACATTTACAAAGGGAACATTATAATTTCTATGTATATACCTATACTTTTATTCACAGTCATCAAAAAAACTAATATTCTAATTTCTTCTGTTTTTACTATGTAATGAGTATTTCTGATAATGAGTATTTGGGTTAATAAAAAAGACACTTAGCCAGAATTTATTTTAACTTATGCTTTTACCAATAAATTGTGTCTCAGTATTTTGATTTAAAGAGCTTTATCATTGAGAAAAATCAGATGACCTACCTCCAGTTAGCTGAAGTAAATAGAAAGGATCCAAGGTATATTCTATCAGCCACTTCTAGGCTACAAAAGCTGCACACTGCTTTGTGCTTTGTGGACAAAGAGTAGCTGCTATTTAACCTGTCCCAGAGGCATGTGATACTGCACTGTGAACCCAGGATGGTGCCTACTTGTCTGACTTGAGGAACGTAAGTCTAAAAGTTCATATGTATGTTCTGCTTTCTTTGTTTTGTTTTCTTGTTGGGTGCTGATAATTAAACCAGAGCCGTGCACATATCCAGTGTGTATTCCACACCAAGCTACATATATCTAGCCTCTGCGCTGCCTTTATACACAGAATCGTTGACTTGCTAGTACAGAAGAAAACAAACTTATTTCAGCAAAGCATTGTTGGGAAAACATGATCCCTTATTTGGGTGAGACAGATTACATACCTCATGTATATCAACTCAGGAGCGTGTCTGGAACCCTGCATGTAGGTCACTGCCAAAGGCGGGGGTAGGGGCAGGGCTGCAGCCCTGCTGCTGGAAGTGGAGCGAAGCATCAGCCCTTTCTACTCCGCGGAGCGGGCCGAGACTCCTTCTGTGTAGGGCTATTATTTGAGATGGAGTAGGATTGAAACACATCTTTTCATTGATTAATTACATCTTACATGCACATGACACAGAATTTTAAAGTTTAACTACCATCCCTTCCACACTGTGCCCAAGTGACCCATTTCTGTAACATCTCTAGGTGACAACTATGTGTGTGTGTGTGTGTGTGTGTGTGTGTGTGTGTGTATTCACAAACAGTAAGATACAGAACACATAGTTTATTATGGTAATGTAGCTAAATAATGATCTTGTTTCCTTGTGTGCCATTTTTAAGTTTGATTTCCTTTTAAAAATTCCTTTTTATCTAATATTGTACTGCCTCTGTAAAATGGAACCAATACTGTATTTCCTCTATAAAGCCTTTCCAATAAGCTCTTTGTGGTGTGCATTTAAAAATTATGTTGTACTGGGCATGGTAGCGTGGGCCTTTAATGCCAGCAGATTCTAGTGGATCTCTTTGAGTTCAGAGCCAACCTGGTCTACATAATGGCTTTTAGGACAGCAAAGGCTATATAGATAGACCCTGTCTCCAATAATAGTAATAGTAATACTAATAAAAAATACAGTTATGCTCTAAATTGCCAATTATATTTAATTCGTTTGTAGGTAGAAGAACAATAGGCATAAGTTGGGCATGGTGGCCTTAATCCCAACACTGAGGCAGAGACTTTCAGATTGCTGAGTTCAAGGCCAGCCTAGTCTACAGAATGAGTTCCAGGACAGCCAGGGCTACATAGACCCTGTCTCAAAACAATAACAACAACAAAAAAACCATAATCACATTTTATCCGCATGTCACTATGTTAACTTGATAAGCAGCTATCACTTGCTGCTGATAATAGTGGTAAGTAACTGTCTTAGGTTGACAGACTAATTAAGGTAAATTTTCAACATAGCCTTTCACTTGTTAACTTCTGTAACTTTTCATGTGAGTGCTTACTAATTGCATATTTTAGAGAATATTTCATATATCTGCACAAACTTCAGTTTGACACCTTTGTAACACATTAATAATTTTCCACACGCTTTTTATTTGTTTATTTTCCTTTTTTGTTTATTTTGTTTTTTTTTTTAACCCCCTCTGTTGCATAGAGAAGCTGCAACCAGTTTTGCAATTTTCCAAGTCACAAACGGACGTCTATAATGAGAGTACTAACCTGACATGCCGCAATGGACATCTCCAGTCAGGTAGGTTTAGGCCAACTAACGTAACCTAAAGCTTGCATGAAAAATGAACTCTTGTTACCCTATTGCTGATTTACTGTGTAGTAGAAGGTGTGACTGTTTAGTTTTCACAGGATCAGTAGGAAATGCAGTAGTATCCTTACTGTTCATGGTGTCTGAGCGCCTGACAGGTTTAATAGATGCACATTATTATACTATTCACATTTTTCCAACTTCCTACTTACAGAGTATAAAATATGGGGAGGTGGCATCTCATTACTGCCTAGCCCACTAGCCCTTGAAGGGTCCTCAATAAATCTGCTCTTTTAGAAAATATATATGTGCGTGTGTACGCGCGCATGCGTGAGTGCGCGCGCGCGCACACACTTGTGAACATGTTTGGAGGGTAGAAGACAACTGAAAGAAGAGATTCTCTCCTGCCACCATGAATGTCCTGGGATTAAACTCAGGTTGTCGAGCCTTGGCAGCAAGAACCTTTTCCACTGAACCATCTCACAAAGCCTGATTTTTGTTGTTGTTGTTTGGGGTTATGTCTTTTGGGACAGGGTCTTACTATGTCTCTCTGCCTGGCTTAGAACTGACTACATAGACCAGGTGGCCTTCACTTCCAAACATCAGTCAGTCTTCCTGCCTCTGCTTTATCACTGTTGGAAATACAAACGTATTGTACCATAGCTGTACCTAATTGTATTTATCTGTTGAGTCGGTCTCACTATGTAGCTCTTCCTGGCCTGGATCTCTCTGTATAAAATAGGCTGGTTTCAGCTCAGAGATATGTCTGCCTCTGCATCAGACTGGGGTTGAAGTTGTGCACCCCCACACCCAGCCCAGGCTGTACATTCCTTTAAATGCTGAAAATGTTTTCATTTCTGGGATTCGTCTTCTCCTCTCTTCTTCTCTCTTCCCTCCTCTATCCTCCCCTTCCTCTCCTCCCTCTCCCCTTCTCTCTTGAGACTGGGCTTCTCTGTGTAGCTCTGGCTGTCCTGGAACTCTTTTTGTAGATCAGGCTGGTCTCGAACTTAGAGATCCACCTGCCTCTGCCTCCCAAGTGCTGGGATTAAAGTAAATGCCACTAATACCTGGCAGTATGGGGGTTTTCCTTTTTGTGTTTTTCCTATGAAAATGTTATTGTTTCGTTAAATATTGATTTTTAGTGTGTTTGAGTTTTCATATGAATAATATGAATTGTTTTATCATGGCACTTGTTAGACACAAAAGCTTCACATTCCAAGAAGATACATTTTAATAGTAGTATTACTATGGAGTAAATCTGCATTGTAGCTTTTGCTTATCTACTCTGATTAAATACAGAAAGAAGAAAAGAAAGAATTAAAGTCCTTTGCTTTGTTCTAGTTAAAGAAACTTCAAGGTAGTTTGCTTGGTTGCTGGTTTTGTTTTGTTTTGTTACTTTTTCAGCAGTAGTTTCATGTCCCTGGCTACTGGTTGAGTTTTTCTGAGACAGTGTTTTCACTTCTTGCTGGAAGTTACTCAGCAACTCAGGCTCAAATGAAGGCCCTAACTCAGACTCCTCACACTCATCACCCCCACTTTACCCAGGTTTGGACTTAAATTTTATTACAGTAAATAAAACTTCCAATTGTAGGGTATAAACTTTAGAGTATGAAGTAGCTGCTGGTTTTTATTCATTTATAGGAAGCAACTTTGAAAGTTTACTTCTTATTTTTACTTAGTTTTTTGAGTACTAGGGAATTCAACCAAAGCCTGAAACATGCTACTCAAGGCTCTGACACTGTGCTGTATCCCTAGACCAAAGATGAATGAGTGATTTTGTGCGCGCGTATGTGTGTGTGTGTGTGTGTGTGTGTGTGTGTGTGTTTCCTTTCTTTTCATTTTTAAAAACTTAGTTATCTGGGTATGAACGTCTGGTCTGCATCTGTGCCTTTGTACCATGCCCGTGCCTGGAGGTAAAGATGGCTTTGAGCTTCAGTGTGGCACTGGGAATCAAACCCAGGTCCTTCTGGAAGAACATCTATAGCTGAAACCTGTTTTTCTGTTTGTTTGTTTTTTAAAATATGCTAGAGACCAAACCTAAGCTCTTGCACCGTTAAGCAAGCACCACACCATCAAGTCATTTTCTCACCCTTCAAGGTTGTCACAGAGAAGAGAACTGGGTTTTGCAGGTAGAAGCAGGCCATGCACATTGTGCCCTTGGTCTTGCATCTCCCTTCTGGAGATCTCTTTGGTTTAGTCTTATAGTCACTGGCTGTATCTTCCCCTATTTCAAGTATAGACAAACCATTTTGCCTGTTTAATTTTGTATAGCTGTGATATAAGAAACTATAAAGCAGAGGGATATATAAAGAGATACAGAAATAGTTATGTTTCCAAAATATATTTTGAGATCCTGATAATCCTATCAAGATCAAGAGTAGACCTTCTCTCTCTGAGGTCTGCTGACATCCTTTTTGTCTTGAGTCTCTGTTGCTTTGTGCTTATGTTGGACTCCATTGTATTTCTGTCATACAAAGAAAGGGGTGTCAGCCTTCTCTTCCTAGATTTTAATATATCAGAGTCTATCTTACTTAAAATCTCTAGAAACCTGAGCTTCTAACTGTGTTTTCTGGTTGGAGAGAAAAATGCTAACTTCATAGCTAGTTTATACAGTATTGGTGTGATAATCCCAGAAGTGGTGAGTGAGTCTTTTCAGTTTTTTTATTAGTGTTTGTGATGGTTTGTATATGATTGGGCCAGGGAGTGACCCTATTAGGAGGTGTGGCCTTGTTGGAGTGGGTGTGTCACTGTGGGTGTGGGCTTAAGACCCTCACCCTAGTTGCCTGGAAGTCAATCTTCCACTAGCAGCCTTCAGGTAAAGATGTAGAACTCTCAGCTCCTCCTGCACCATGCCTGCCTGGATGCTGCCATGTTTCTGCCTTGATGACAATGAACTGAACCACTGAGCCTGTAAGCCAGAACCAATTAAATGTTGTCTTTTATAAATCTTGCATTGGTCATGGTGTCTGTTCACAGCAGTAAAACCCTAACTAAGACAGTGTTATATCTGGAATATTCGAACTATTTTATTTATATGAGTTACTTCATCTTTGCATAAGTGTTCACACCAAAATCTACTTTTTTTTTTTTCCCCCCCGAGACAGGGTTTCTCGTATAGCTCTGGCTGTCCTGGAACTCACTCTGTAGACCAGGCTGGCCTTGAACTCAGAAATCCGCCAGCCTCTGCCTCCCAGAGTGCTGGGATTACAGGCATGCGCCACCACTGCCCGGCCAAAATCTACTTATTAATACAGTACATTATTTATAGTATATAGTTGTACGGCAAAGTTAATAAGTGTTCTGACTCTACTTTTTCTTCTTGTTTTTTTTTTTTTTTTTTTGGTTTTTGTTCTTTTGGTTTTTGGTTTTTGTTTTTGTTTTTTCGAGACAGGGTTTCTCTGTATAGCCCTGGCTATCCTGGAATTCACTCTGTAGACTAGGCTGGCCTGAACTCAGAAATCCGCTTGCCTCTGCCTCCCAAGTGCTGGGATTAAAAGCGTGCACCACCACCGCCTGGCTCTACTTTTTCTCTTAAGTTTATTCTTTAGCCTTTAACTCCTTTCTATTTACATCCTAACCCTCTATGATGGAAGCCTGGGCTGTTCCCAGTTCCCAGGCTTCCTGCCTGTATTTTTAGCGTGCGTGCGTGCGTGCGTGCGTGCGTGTGTAAGCATTTTGTCTACATCTGTGCCTTTGTACCATGTATGTGTGTTTGTGTGTTTGTGTAAACCAGAGACTGGTGTTGGGTAGGTATCTTCTTCAATCACTACCTCTCATGCCTAAAATTATAGGCCTGTAGTAACACACCAACCTCTTAAGTAGTTCCTTTGATAAATCTATAAACTATCTTTCTAGTGTTTAAAAATACCTTGAGCTGGGCATGTAGCTGACTAAATGCTAGCTATGCATATGGCCTTGAGTGAGGCCTTGAGTGAGGCCTTGAGTTTGATTGCCCAGCATCAAATATAACAAGGAGAGCAGAAAAACAATGAATTTGGTGATACCGCCCTGGAATCTTACTCTAATCTCTCCCACCTTCTGGGGCTTCAGGTCCCTGAGTTTGGTTTCTCTATCAAAAGTAATTATATAAAGCCCAGAAGGATGACTCTGTCATTGAGAGGACGTACTTTATGCAAGGGACTGGAGTTCCTAGCAGCAGTGTCCAGTGGTCACAGCCGTCTGTAGCTCCTGGCTCAGGGCACCCAGTGCTTTCTTCTGCCTTAGTGGTAATTGCAGCCACATGTATACCCCTGTACACATAATTAAAATTTTAAAATAATCCAAAAAGTTCTGGGCTGGGAACATGACTTAGCAGTTAAGAACAGTCGCTGCTCGTCTTGAGTACCCAGCTTTAATCTTGCCCCCCTCCCCTCCCCCTCCCCTCCCTTCCCTTCCCCTCCCCCTCCCCTCTCCCTCTTTGTGTGTGTGTGTGTGTGTGTGTGTGTGTGTGTGTGTGTAGGCGTGTAGGCGCGTGTAGGCGTGTGTAGGCGTGTGTAGACTGGTGTTGGGAAGGTATCTTTCAATTATTACCTCTCAGTGAATCTCATCGATTGGCTAAGCTCATTTCCCAGGAAGCCCTGGGTCTGCCTGCCTCTGCCTCTTGCACTAGGATTCATTTGGGAGCAGGGTCTCACTTATTCCAGCTGGCCTTAACCTTGCCTGTGGTTAAAGATGGCTTGTACCACTACACCCAGTTTGATGTGGTCTTAGGGTACTCACCCAGAGCTTCCTGCATGCCAGGCAAGCCATCTGCCAACTGAGTTACATCTCCAGCTCCTGGCATGTTTTGGTGGTTGTTTCTTGGTGTTGAGTATCCAACCCAGGGTCTACACATTCTGGGCAAGCTCTGTCTGTACCACTGCTATATCCTTAGCCATTCTGACATTTGTTATTTTCTCATAGTAGTTCTCTGTACAGCTTTCTTTTTTAAGACTGCATCTCTCTGCATAGCCCTGGCTATCTTGGAATTCACTATGTACATAGGCTGGCCATGAACACACAGAGATCAGCCTGCTTCTGCCTCCCAAGCACTAGCATTAAAGAAGTGTGCCATCACATTCAGCCTGAACTTTCTACTTAGCAGTCTTAGGCGTGTGTTGTTTTTTGTTTTTGTTTTTTTGTTTTTTCAAGACAGGATTTCTCTGTGTAGTCCGGCTGTCCTGAAACTCACTCTGTAGACCAGGCTGGCCTCAAACTCAGAAATCCGCCTGCCTCTTAGGCGTGTGTTTTTTCAGCCTGAAGAAATTATTCCCAGTGACTTTATTCTTCTGCAGTGAGTGACATTTAGCATTCTCTAGGATGCTAATGTCTTATTGTCTTCACATCTTCCTGGGATACTTGCTTGCCTCTCCCTGTTGGTTGTATTTACTGATTTGCTGAGTCTGGGGTTCGAAACTTACATTTGTGTACTGGACAACCTTGATCAACTCCACTCTACTTAGAAGTGCTCGTGTTTTGAGTCATCACCTTATCATCTGGATTTATGTTTAGCGATTATGGTGACTGTATCTATGCTCTATCTATCTTAGGTAGACATTGTCTTGTAGAAACCACATTTCCATTTTTGGGTTTTTTTCCCTGCACTTAACTCATTGTGCATATTGTCCATTTGATATTTGATAAGTTTTTTGGTTTTTAATTTCTTAAAATTTCTTTATGTGTGTGTTTTGCCTACATATATGCATGTGTACTGTGTTCATGTCTGGTGCTCATGGAGGTCAGAAGAGGGTGTGAGAGCCCCAGGGACTTGAGCTATGGATAGTGTGAACTTCAAGGTGCTGGGACCAAACTCAGGTTCTCTGTGGTAGGAGCAAGAGGTCTTAACCACTGAAATGTCTCTCTAGCCTCCCCCTTCTTTTCTTTTTAAAAGAAAAACATATTTCTTATGTTTATAAGTGTTTTGTCTGTGTTCCTTGTACATGTAGTGCCCACATAAGCCAAAAGATGCCAGATCCTACAGAACTGGGTGATTATGAGCTGCCACGTGGATGCTAGGAACTGATCCAAGTCCTCTGCAAGAGCAATGAGGGCTCTTAACCACTGCGCCATCTCTCAGCCTCTTCTTAGTAATATTAATTATATATACAAATATGGGTATGCACAGGTGTGTAGGAGTACCAGCAAAGTCCAGAAGGGTCAAATCCCCTGGGGATCAGTTCCTGGAGCTGGAGTTTGAGGTGGTTGTGAGCCGTGCACTGTGAGTACTGAGACTGAACTTGGGTCCTTTGCAAGAGTAGTAAATGTTCTTAACTGCTGAGCCCTCTCTCTAGCCCAGTGTTTGATGGTTTAAGGTAGTGAATCTTTCATTTTAAAGCCTTTGGTGAGATAGCAGTAGTTTCAGCTTCTGTTATGATTAAAATAATTCTAGCAGTCATTTTTGTTTATGTTCTAGGAGAATGATCCAAGGTAATCCAGACTGAGTATAAAAATCTGATTGTTAAAAATGTGTCATAAATGATCACAATATAGTCAAATGACCAGGGTGGTCTAGTATTTAGGCTATATGATCTGTTTGCCTTAGGGTTCCTCTTACTAGTCTCCCAGTTGCAATTTAAAACTCATTCTCAGGGCAAGAACGTCAGTGTAAAATTCCCTGTACATTTTGTTTGTTTGTTTTGTTTTGTTTTTTAAGACAGGGTTTCTCTGTATAGCACTGGCTGCCCTGGTAAAGTGCCTGCCAGACAAGCATAAGAACCTGAGCATGCTTAGCACCATGTCGGCCTCTGTATGCATGCCCACACAGTCAGACGGGGGAGTGTGTCCCTAGTGCCTTCACTGTGGTTTGTTTCTCAGTTAATTTGGGAGCTTTATTTGCTTGGTAACTTTTCTTTTTTTCTTTTCTTTTCCTTTCTTTTCTTTTCTTTTCTTTTTTCTTTTCCTTTGTTTGTTTGTTTATTTTGAGACAGGGTTTCTCTATGTAGCCCTGGCTGTCCTGGAACTCACTCTGTAGACCAGGCTGGCCTCGAACTCAGAAATCCACCTGCCTCTGCCTCCCAAGTGCTGGGATTACAGGCGTGCGCCACCACCGCCCAGCTCTGTTTGTTTTATTTTGTCTTTGTTTTTCAAGACAGGATTTCTCTGTGTAGCCCTGGCTGTCCTGGAACTCACTCTGTAGTCCAGGCTGGCCTTGAACTCAGAAATCCACCTGCCTCTGTCTCCCAAGTGCTGGGATTAAAGGCGTGCACCACCACTGACTGCCCAGTGCTTGGTAACTTTTTTATGTATTACCTTCCCTAACAAATGAAGTTGTTTTTAAAAATACATTTCTTCATAAGAAAACTAAAATCTAAACAGGGAAAGGTAAATCTAATAACCAAATCTCTTTTTCCAAACTGTTCCCAAGACATCCTGGTTTATTTTCTAACTCAGATCTTACTCTGAAGTATTTGTAAATTTAAAAGCCTTTGATATGGGTTGATGAGATGACTCAGCTGATGGGGCTACTTCCGGTACAAGTGTGATGACATAAGTTCCACCTGGGACCCACGTGCTGGGAGCTGAGACCCAAAGCCCAAATGTGGTCTTCTGACTTCTACATTCCCACGGCTTATGTATACTCACTCACTCACACACACACACACACACACACACACACACACACACACATTTTATATATAAATAAAAATTGTTAACCTCTGGTAGCTTGTTTTACAAATTTGTGTTATTATTATAAGTATTGTTAATTGTTTTTTTTTTATAATTATAGTCAAAGTTTCTATCATGATGGCTGTATTTTTTTCCCTAATAGAAAGTGGAGCAGTTCCGAAGAGGAAAGACCCCTTAACACATCCTAGTAATTCATTGCCTCGATCAAAAACTGTCATGAAAAGTGGGTCCGCAGGGCTTTCTGGTCCCCACAGGGCGCCTAGTTGCAGTGGCTTATCCATGGTTTCTGGAGCAAGACCAGGACCTGGTCCTGCAGCTACCACACATAAGGTACTCTACACTAGTAACTATAACATATTTTCAAGTAGAAAACTTGGTTATGCCTGCCCCTTTGTATTAGTTCTCTATAATACAGAATTGATTAGTTTCCATGGTGTTACTTATAACTTTTTTTTAATTTTTTTATTGGATATATTCTATATTTACATTTCATTTCCCTTTTTCTGGTTCCCCATCCCCCAAAGGTCCCACATGCCCTTTTTCCTCCCCCTGTTCCCCCATCCACTCTTCCCACTTCCCTGTTCTGGTATTCCCCTACACTGATGTTTTGATCCTTTCCAGCACCAGTGTCCACTCCTTCCTTCTTGTCGGATATCATTTGATATGTGGATTGTGTCTTTGGTGTCCCAAGAGTCTAGGCTAATATCCACTTATCAGTGAGTGCATACCATGGGTATTCTTTTGAGACTGGGTTACCTCATACATATAACTTAATTTGCAAAAACAACTTACTATTAAATAAAAATCTTAATTTAGTTCCTTTGAGAATAATTAGGTGTTTTATATTGTTTACTTTCCAAGTCTTTTTAGTATAATGTTGTATATGTCATCTTTTTAAAGATCATGTATAGTGTTTTACCTATATGTGTGCCTGCATGCCTGAAGAGGGTACCAGATCTCAATATAAACGGTTATGAGCTACCATGTGGTTGCTGGGAATTGAACTCAAGACCTCTGGAAGAGCAGCCAGTGCTCTTAACTTCTGAACTATATCTCCAATTTTTTTTTTTTATTTGGTTTTTTCGAGACAGGGTTTCTCTGTATAGCCCTGGCTGTCCTGGAACTCACTCTGTAGACCTGGCTGGCCTCGAACTCAGAAATCCGCCTGCCTCTGCTTCCCAGAGTGCTGAGATTACAGGCGTGCGCTACCACTGCCCGGCTTATACATGTTATTTTAATTCTAGTTTTAGATTTCAGATCATATCAATCTTATAACATTAAACATATCTAGAGTTTTGTTGTAATTATTTTTTCCTGAGGGTTTCTCTGTGTCACCCTTGCTAGCCTAGAGCTGTTTCTGTAGACCAGGCTGGGCTCAAACTCAGAGATCTGTCTGCTTCTGCCTCTTAAGTGCTGGGTGTTGTAACTCTAGGAAGAATCAGAATTATATAACTTTTCTCTTAGAGTCCTTGGCTTTAAAAAAATATATTCATCTGTGTTTGTGTGTATACTTGTGTGTAGAGTTGAAGGCCAGAAGAGGGCATTAGGTGTCTGACTATTCCTCTAAGGAAGAGTCTGTGCTCCAACCTCAAGCTTGTATTCTCTTGGCTAGGTTGGAAGCCAGCTAGCCCTAGTGATCGCCCAGTTTCCTGTCTCAGAATTGCAGTTACAGGCAATAACAGGATGACTGGAGTGTTCTGTGAATGCTCCACCCAAACTCCAGTCCTTAAGATTTTGCAGTACAAGTTCTTTTTTTTTTTTTTTTTTTGGTTTTTCTAGACAGGGTTTCTCTGTGTAGTCCTGGCTGTCCTGGAACTCACTCTGTAGACCAGGCTGGCCTCAAACTCAGAAATCTGCCTGCCTCTGCCTCCCAAGTGCTGGGATTAAAGGCATGCGCCACCACCACCGGTGCAGTACAAGTTCTTAACTGCTGAGCCATTTCTCTGTCTTGCCTTTGTCTTTTATAGTGACTGAATCTCTGGATAAAATCTATTAGCCCTCTCCATGCCAAATCTCATTCTATAGTGAATATAATTTTGGGCCAAATGATCTTTACAGTCTTAGATTCTTTTTTTCTTTGAGTCTGCTTGTGTGTGGAGACCAAGGTAGATGTCAGACAACTTCCTCCACCTCTTCTCATAGCTCACATGGTTAGAGCAGGTGGCCTATGAGCTGCAAGGAGCTGCCTGTCTCTGCCCTGGATGGCTGGCAGGAGACGTGCTCCACACGCCTGGCTCCCGGAGTGCTCGGGGTCTAACCTCAGGTTCTGAAGGCTGTACAGCAAGCATCCCACTAACGGAGACTCAACACGGCTTCATATTGTTTCTTGTTTTTATTAAATTCTCTTCATATTTAGGGTGATTTATGAGTGAGAAGTCTAAGTTGTTCACATTAAATTTTGTGTCTTTCAAGGGTACTCCAAAACCAAATAGAACCAACAAACCTTCTACACCCACAACTGCAGTTCGGAAAAAGAAAGACTTGAAAAATTTTAGGAATGTGGACAGCAATCTTGCTAACCTCATAATGAATGAAATCGTTGACAAGTAAGCTTGCCAAGCATTTCAGCTTCTATTTATTTTTATTTATAAAATACATATGTGTTACATAATAAACATTTTGTTTGCTTTCATATTTAATTTTTATGGTTGTTTTGAAGAATTTTGCTAATAAACAAGATTCATAGTTAACATGAAAACGACTGTTAGGCTAATATGCCACATTTCTGTAACTGAACAGTATTTCTGTTGTGAAATTAACTGGTTTGTCTTTCTTAGTGGGACAGCTGTTAAATTTGATGACATAGCTGGCCAGGAACTGGCAAAACAAGCGCTGCAAGAGATTGTCATCCTTCCCTCCCTGCGGCCTGAGGTGAGGATTACGTTATCAAACAACTAATTCATATTGAATAATTCCAAGTTCAGTGTTTAAAAAAAATACATTAAAGCCTGGGGCTGTACCGAGCATCCAGCTGTGGAGGCTAAGGCCGGGAGATCATGAGCTTGAGAGCCCAGTGTGGGGGCTATGGTGGATTCTGGGCCAACCTTGGTTAGAATACAGCATGACCTGTCCAACTCCTCCCTCACAACAGGCATTCATATTTGTTATTGGTAACTTTTTAAAGGAGATGAGAATGAATGTAAGATATTCTGAATCCATTTTTAACCTTTATGAGAAAAGTAGTCATATGATATAATTTTTATTAAAATATTGAGAGACTAGAAATTGCTTCCCCCCTCCTCCCCAATGCTAAGGCTTCACAAGTCAAAGGCTCCCACTGAGTCATATCCTAGTCTCAAGATTTAAAAGTAAGAACTTTAAACTTGCCAGTAGTGGTGGCACACATTTTTAAGCCCACACTTAGAAGGCAGAGGAAGGCAGATCTCTGTGAGATCGAGGCCAGCCGTGTCTACAAAGCAAGTTCCAACATAGCCAGGGCTGCTATAAAGAGAAACCCAGTCTTGAAAAACAAAACCAAAAAACCTTTAAACTTAAAATAATTGAACAAATGGGAAATTCAGATAACTATGTATTCCAATGTATTAATTTGCCAGGATATTAACAGCCAGTGAATAATGTGCGGGGATCTGGCTTACCTCATATTTGCAGTCATTTAAGGAAATGGAATTTTTTTTTTTTTTTTTTTTTTTTTTTTTCAAGACAGGGTTTCTCTATAGCCCTGGCTGTCCTGGAACTCACTCTGTAGACCAGGCTGGCTTCGAACTTAGAAATTCACCTGCCTTTACCTCCCAAGTGCTGGGATTAAAAGTGTGTGCCACCACTGCCTGGCCGGAAATGGAAAATCTTTAAGTTACTAATTAAAGTTTGGTTTGCTGTAAATGGCACTATTCTGTAGATTTGTTTTGTTTTGTTTTTTGGATTTGGGTTTTCCGAGACAGGGTTTCTCTGTATAGCCCTGGCTGTCCTGGAACTCACTCTGTAGACCAGGTTGGCCTCGAACTCAGAAATCTGCCTGCCTCTGCCTCCCAGAGTGCTGGGATTACAGGCATGCGCCACCATCGCCCTATTCTGTAGTTTTTAAAGTCAAGTAGCATATTTATTGTGGTTCAGTGATACTGCAAGATATCATTTTGAGTACCCATTTCTGAATCACAGTCATGCCTTCTTTCTGGGTCACAGTCATGTCAACTGCTAGTCGAAGTCCACTGTGATGGACGCCCAGCCTAGTGGCTATCCAAAGTTTGTATGGTTGTTTTCCTCAGTCACTTGTGCCCTCTGTGGTGTTTGTCACTACGGGTGCCTACTAAACCAGACGTTATTGCCGGGTAATGCTTTTCCAGTTCACAGGCTTTTCTTTTTCCTTTCTGCTTTTTTGTTTTTAAAGATGTATTTATTTATTTTATGTGAGTACACTGTAGCTGTCGTCAGACACCCCAGACAAAGGCATCAGGTCCCATTTCAGATGGTTGTGAGCCACCATGTGGTTGCTGGGAATTGAACTCAGGACCTCTGGAAGAGGTCCTGTGCTCTTAACCACTGAGCCATCTCTCCCACTCTCCCTTCTACTCTTTTTTCTTTGTTTTTCTTTTCTGGATGAGGTTTCAGAATATTGCCCAGGAAGGTCCTTGAAGTCATGGTCTCCAGTAGTTCTCTCTCTCTTAGTCTTTTAGTAACTAGGGATGTGAACTCTCACCACCAGGCCCACCTTTGTCTACTTACAAACTTTTTAGTTAGTGCTTATCATTCCAAATTATGAAATCACCGGTTTGACTGGTAGTTATATTTTTGCTAATACTCAGAATGAGAGTTAAGACAGAGAAAGAAAACATTTGTCTTTTATGAACCAAATTTATGTCTTGGCTCCAGCTAGGGTCCCTTAGGGAACATACTGTAACTTATAGAATGAGCTACAGGGTGCCTGGAGAGATAGCTCAGAGGTTAAGAGCACTGGCTGCTCTTGTGAAGGTCCTGAGTTCAAATCCCTGCAACCACATGGTGGCCCACAACCAACCATAATGAGATCTGATGCCCTCTTCTGACACCTCTGATGTGTCTGAAGACAGCTACAGTGTACTCACATATAATAAATAAATAAATCTTAAAAAAAAGAATGAGCTACAGGGCAAGCCACAGATGATAGTTTATACACAACAGACTGACCATTAAATAAAAACACAGCTTATTACAGAAGTAATCATACAATTGCAGAACTAAAGAGAATTGTAAGGCCTGTGGTGTGGCACACACCTATCCTCCTATCCTAGCATTGTTTGAGGCTAACTCAGGCTATGTGAGTTCCAGGCAAGTCAGGGCTACATAGTAAAACACCCCTCCTTCATGCTACCGCCCCCTGGCCCCCACAAAGGTGATTTTAGATAGCAAATGATAGCTACTTGACATGTTGCATGTCTGACTAAGCTCTCTTGAGTCACAGTTGTAACCAACGCCTGTTTTATAAAGTTGTTCACAGGGCTCCGAGCTCCCGCTAGAGGCTTGCTACTCTTCGGCCCCCCAGGGAACGGGAAAACAATGCTGGTAAGGATGCTACTAAGGTCGAGGTTTCTACTGAGATATTAGGGGTCATGTGACAAAAGCTGTGTGTCATTCCCACATGTATTATTTACGCCTTACTGTTGTAATATACTACTTGAGTATTTTAAATAGTTTTCATGGAAACCTATATGTGACCCTCAGTAGCATGTTTTTGGTTTTGTTTTGTAGAAGTACTTACTTTACTGAGGATCTGTCTAATAGCTTTTAGAATTGTTTTCTTAACAAGTGTGTTTGACTAGTTAGAATGCTATTGGTTTTCTTGTAATGTCCTTTAGCCAAAGTATTTTATCAGAAACTGAATATTTATATCTGTATTATTCTTTTGTTTTGTAAAAACATAAAGATAATAAGGCATGGTAGCTCACAAGCTTAATCCCAACACTGAAGAGGCAGAGGCAGGAGGATCCAGTCTGCATAGTCAGGTCCAGGCCAGCCATGGCTATCCAGTGAGATGTGATCTCAAACAACAAAAATAAATAGGAAAAGAATAAATCTTTCTTCCTTTTTAACTTTCCCTGGCCAGTATCTTCTTACTAAAGAGAAGAGAATCCCTTCCTAATTCCCCCTCAGAAAGAAGCAGTGTGTAGACTCTTCTCATAGCAGATACTGGGAGTCTTCCATTTCTAGAGACTGTTGTGGTAATTTAATGATCTGATAGAGCCATCTTTTAAACACTGAGAATATTGAACTAATATATTTACTCTTCTGATCTTAAAGGCTAAAGCAGTAGCTGCAGAATCTAATGCGACCTTTTTCAATATAAGTGCTGCAAGTTTAACTTCAAAATATGTAAGTGTTCTTTTCTTATATTTTTGTTTTTAAATTGCTGTCTTAAGTGCTATTTCTTTAAATCAAATGATAACATTACAGAAAATTGTTTTTCTGTGGGTTTTATGACTGTTGTTTATGTATATTGAATATCAATCTTCATGGTACAAAATTATATGTACTATTTAGCAATTTTAAAATTAAAATTATATTGTTGAATACTATAATAGTTTTGTAGGCCTAGCTTGACCAAGTGCCATAAGCTGGCTGGACCAAATCCCAGGAATTTATTGCACAAATATTTGGGATGTACAAATACATATTTAGGAGTCTGGAAGGCCAAGACCAGAGTGTTAACAGTGATAATACCTTTTGGGAGCCACAGGAGTAAACATGTCTCCCCTAGTTTCTAATGGCGTGCTGACAGGCTGGCAGTCTGGGCTTGCAGATGTGTTACTTTGATCTCCTCTGAGTCCAACTTCCCGTGTGCTGTAAGAAACATGGTTTATCACTAGAGTAGCGCAATGACCTCAGCTGAATCTGACGGTATGTGTGGATGCTACTTCCTAACAGTCTCATTCGTAGACACCAGAGGTAGGGCTTCAGCGTGTTTTGGTGCAACGAAATTCAGGCTATAGTAAATACCAGCACTTCTACTTTAGCTCTCTGACTTGGCTCTGTAGAGAGAGCTACCTAGTGGGTAAGAACAGGACTTAGGATAAATTAAATATCCCTCTGCTCTTTGACTCCAGATTAAGATATGACATAAAAATTTCCTTGTTTTAGCTGGGTGGTGGTGGCGCACGCCTGTAATCCCAGCACTCTGGGAGGCAGAGGCAGGTGCATTTCTGAGTTCGAGGCCAGCCTGGTCTACAGAGTGAGTTCCAGGACAGCCAGGGCTATACAGAGAAACTCTGTCTCAAAAAAACCAAATCCAAAAAAAAAAAAAAAAAAAAAAAGATTTTCCTTGTTTTATTTTTGTCTTTTGTTTTTCTGTTTTTTTGAGACAGAATCTTTCTTTATAGCCCTGCTGTTCCCAAACTCATTACGTAGGATTGTGAAATGGTTCCCATTAAACTTCAATTTACAAAAGGAAATAGTATGTTTTCTAACACATTGCAATATATCATGAGATCATAAAATTCCATTTTAAACCATAATTTAAAAACTGGAATACTGTTACATTTTATGTGTGTAAGAATACATCATACATCATACCTTGTAGGTGGGAGAAGGAGAGAAATTGGTGAGAGCTCTTTTTGCTGTGGCTCGAGAACTTCAACCATCTATAATTTTTATAGGTAAGTTTTCAGGACAGGTTTTTTTTTTTTTTTTTTTTTTTTTTTTGTTTTGTTTTTTCGAGGACAGTGTTTTAAAGAATGACTTCAGTAGGATATTTAAAAAAATTTTTTAAATGATTTATTTCTGTTATGCACACTGGTGTTCTGCCTGCTTGTATGTATGTGTGAGAGGATCAGATCCCCTGGAACTGGAGTTAGAAACAATTATGAGCTGCCATGTGGGTGCTGGGAATTGGACCAGGTCCTTCGAAAAAGCAGGCAGTACTCTTCACCGCTGAACTCTCTCTCCAGCCCCAGCAGGATTACTAATAAGTAGCAAACTAGATGAGTATTAAAATGATTGGCTTAGATCCATCTTAAACTCTCTTCCTGTATTTCTTCTAGATGAAGTTGATAGTCTTTTGTGTGAAAGAAGAGAAGGGGAGCATGATGCTAGTAGACGACTAAAAACGGAATTTTTAATCGAATTCGATGGGGTAAGCATTAATATACTCATATGTAATACACACATAGATACAAATATATTGAATATTTTTTTTGTTGTTTTTTTGTTTTTATGTTTTTTTTTTGAGACAGGGTTTCTCTGTGTAGTCCTGGCTGAATATTTTATCTTGTGTTTGCCTGCATGAGTTTGTGAGCACCATATGTGCTCAGGAGCATATAAAAGAACGTAAGATCCCCTGGAACTGTAGTTACATGTGGCTGTGAGCTGCCAGATGGTTGCTGGGAACTGAAGTCTTCAACTGCTCTTAACCTCTGACCCATCTTTCTAATCCCTGATTACATTTTTAACTGTGGCAGTATTTTAATATGTGTACTTTCCTATTAAGTAACCTTAATAGGAAATAAACTATAAATACATGTATATATAATGTCCCTTTTATTTTATCTAAAATACTGATAAACCTTTTTGGCTTACAGGTGCAATCTGCTGAGTGTACTTTCCTATTAAGTGACCTTAATAGGAAATAAACTATAAATATATGTATATATAATGTCCCTTTTATTTTATCTAAAATACTGATAAACCTTTTTGGCTTACAGGTGCAATCTGCTGGAGATGACAGAGTGCTCGTAATGGGTGCAACTAACAGGCCCCAAGAGCTCGATGAAGCTGTTCTCAGGTAGTGAGATCACTTACAAAGAGTTGTTTCTTGTGTTTGTCTCCCATCTATCTCCTTGGCTGGCCTGGAACTCAGAGACCTGCCTGCCTCTGCTTCCTGGGACTAAAGGAGTGTGCTCCATGTGCAGGCTTGGCTCTCCCACCTCTGATAGCCCTTACTCAGCTGTTTATTAAAAAATTATTTATTAAGTATATGAGTACACTGTTGCTGTCTTCAGACACACCACAAGAGGGCATCAGATAGTTGTGAACCACCATGCAGTTTCTGGGAATTGAACTCAGCACCTCTGGAGAAACAGTCAGTGCTCTTAACTGCTGAGCCATCTCTCTAGCCCCCGTACTCAGCCTTAAGCTAAATTATTTTTCTCTATGTCTTGTCCTCTGTCCCAGTGTTGTCAGCTATAATAAATGAGGTGAGGCCTAGTATGTTGTTAAAACTATTCTCTACAGACTACATTTAGATTAATCATTTCTTTACATCGAATTACATTAACATTGAAGTCTAAAGTCACTCCATCTTTTTTTCCCTTTAAAAAAAATTATTTATATATTTTATGTATGAGAGTACACTATTGCTCTCTTCAGACAAACCCAGAATTGGGCATCAGATACCATTACAGATGGTTGTGAGCCACCATGTGGTTGCTGGGAATTGAACTAGGGTCCTTTGGAAGAACACCAGTGCTCTTAACCACTGAGCCATCTCTCCAGCACTTTTTTCTTCTTCAGGACAAGGTTTCTCTGTATAGTGCTGCTGTCCTAAACTCACTCTGTAGTCCAGGCTGGCCTCATACTCAGAGTTCCTGCCTCTGCTTCCCAAGTGCTGGGATGACACCCAGCAGCACACCCTAATATCTTACTGTTTCACAGGACGCTGATCAGAGCAGGATTTGTGAGAACTGCTCTCTGTGCTCTCTTTCCCTTCATGCTGGGAAAAAAAACCTTTGACTCAGTATTAAGTTTCTGGATTTCCTTTTCTCAAGGCATGTATAACATTACTTCATTGTTTCTATGATTGGGTCTTGACAGAGTAGAACTCTTGAACCCATATTGATTTTCATGGCCTCTTATTCTTTAATTATTCTTACACACACAGCACCTGCTGAGTGCACTTGGTGTTGCTCATGTGTGTGTGTGTGTCTAGAACGGACTGCATGGGATTGCGTAATAATTAGAGGGCACAGTCCCTGAAGATGGTTGTCTCTTCCTCTCTCAGCAGGCATTAGTTACCTATAGCGCTTCACCTAGGCATGGGCCTTGTGAGAGTTTTCCCATCCACATTGTGTGTCAATTGGTGGTGTCATTTTTCAGATCTTGTTTTAGGCAGTCGTATTGAAATTTCATGGGTGCAGTTTCCCTGTCATTCTTAAATTGCATGTACCTGGGTCGGAGGGTGGAGTGCACATGCATGAGAATTTGCATATGGAAACTGAAGATATCTTTCCTGAATTTGCTGGCTCTTTCTACCACATAATGTTGAAGGTTAAAATAAGGTCACCTAAGGTCACCAACCTTGGTGTCAAGTACTTTTTAAAAATTTTTTTAAAGATTTATTTATTTATTATATGTAAGTACATTGTAGCTATCTTCAGACACTCCATAAGAGGGCATCAGATCTTGTTACGGATGGTTGTGAGCCACCATGTGGTTGCTGGGATTTGAACTCATGATCTTCGGGAGAGCAGTTGGTGCTCTTAACCACTGAGCCATCTCTTCAGCCCGTGTCAAGTACTTTTAAATTTTCTGGTCCTGGTATCACCATGCGGTGCCAGCCAAGTGTTTGGTGGCTGTGGTCACTGTCCACCCTGTGACTGCCACCCAGCTGGAGCACCTGTGGACAGCTGGTCGGCCTTGGCTGCATCAGGGATTTATTTAAATTGCCTTTATTTAAACCTAATGAAGCACTGCATACAGGGTAACTCAGCTATATCTAAGATTTACTTTTATCATTTTTAAATTATGTATATGTGTGTGTTATCAGTGTTCTAGGAAGCCAGAAGCCAGAGGTGTAGGAACTTCTAGAACTAGAATTACAGGAAGTGTTGAGGCTCCACGTGGGTGCTGGGAACTGAACTTGGGGCCTCTGGAAGAGCGAGCAGCCAGGGCTCTTAAGACATTGAGCTATCTCTCTAGCTGTTTCTTTAATCTTTCTTTTTTTAGTTTCTTGTTTTCTGATTCAGTTAAACAGAAGGCTCCTTATTCTACTAGTTATGTCAGATACTGTTTATTTTAAAATCTCATTGCTATTAAAATACACATATAAAATGATAAACTTAATTTAACCATCTGTTCAATTAGTTGTTTGTTTGTTTGTTTGTTTGTTTGTTTTTCGAGACAGGGTTTCTCTGTGTAGCTCTGGCTATCCTGGAACTCACTCTATAGACCAGACTGGCCTCGAACTCACTCAGAAATCCACCTGCCTCTGCCTCCCAAGTGCTGGGATTAAAGGCGTGCACCACCACCACCGCCCAGCTAGAGATTTTTAAGCATTAACTAGAGACCTGGAAAAAAATAACAAGCGAGCCTGGAGACTCAGCCTTATGATCCAAGCTACTTAGAAGGCTGAGGCAAGAGGATCACAAGTTCAAGGGTTGCCTTTACTTCAGGGTAGGTCAGTGCCAACCTGGGCAACTTTTTGTCTTAAGGAAAGAAGCATCTGCTAAAGGATTAAATCAGCAGAAAACAGGTTGTATAGCATATGTGAGGCCATAGGTTCTGTTGTGATCATAAAAAGAGGGAGGTATGAGGGAAGGGCGTACCCCAGCAGGCCCATCCCGAGGCGTCCCTTCCCCCTGAGGGACCAGACACATACCAGCATAGTATAGAATAGAGTTTATTCTGGGTGTGGGAGGGGAGTTATAGGGGTAGTGGAGGCAGAGAAAGGCAGAGATGGGGAGAGAGTAGAGAAGCAGAGGCCGGTCATGACCACATAGAGATGGGGGGAGGGAGGGGAGGAGAGCCCAAAAGGGCAAGAGAGAAGCTGAGAGTGAGAGAAGAGATGTAAGAGAGGTAAGAGAGAGGCAGGGCTGAGCACCCTCTTTTATAGTAGGCCAGGCCTACCTGTCTGTTGCCAGGTAGCTGTGGGGTAGAGCTTAGACAGAATCCTAACAGGTTCAATTGCAGGTGGACCACCACTCTAAAAAAAGTAAAAATATTTTTTAACATTAATAACTGATAAGAACTTTGAGTTCCTTTATATATACTTACAGCTTTTTCCCTGTCAGTTGTTATTTGAGCTGTGTTACCGATTAATTTATATTTCAATTTGATTTGTTTTTAGGCGATTCATTAAACGGGTATATGTGTCATTACCAAATGAGGAGGTATGTATATTTATATCTCAACTTTTTACTAAAGTAAAAACAAGTACCATCTTGACAGTATTGTGTTTTGTAATTCTGTGATTAGACATTTTGAAAACAGTTTTTTCGGGTTGGTGAGATGGCTCAACAGTTAAGAATACTCACTGGCAGGCCGGGCGGTCATGGTGCACACCTTTAATCCCAGCACTTGGGAGGCAGAGGCAGGTGGATTTCTGAGTTCAAGGCCAGCCTGGTCTACCGAGTGAGTTCCAGGACAGCCGGAGCTACACAGAAACCCTGTCTCGAAAAACAAAAACAAAAAAACAACAACAAAAAAGAATACTCACTGGCTGTTGTTCCCGAGGAATAGGGTTCAATTCCCTGAAATCACTGGTGGCTCACAACTGTGCCTCCAGTTCCAGGAGATCCAACATCTTCTGCCTCCGTAGGCAGTGCATATATGTCTCTCTCTCTCTCTCTCTCTCTCTCTCTCTCTCTCTCTCTCTCTCTCTCTCTCTCTCTCTCTCTCACACACACACACACACACACACACACACACTACCCATATTATAAGATGAAAATAAATCTTGCCAATTTCTTAAAACCATAACCATGCCGGGTGGTGATGGCGCATGCCTTTAATCCCAGCACTTTCAAGGCAGAGACAGAGGAGGGTATCTGAGTTTGAGGGCAACCTGGCGTACAGAATGAGTTCCAAGACAAGGGACTACACAGAGAAACTGTTTTGAAAACTGGAAATAAAAAAATAAAAACAAACAAACAAACAAAAAAAAACCAACCAGTAACCATAAACTTAAATAAGATCCAGCAATTTCCGAACATTAACCTAAGAGAAATGGAAGTTCCCTATAGGAGGAAGACATGCTCAAGAATATTAGAGCAGCTGTCTTGATAACTTCAGTGTGTGAAATACGAAGTTCATCAACTGCTTAATGGATAAATATATATGGCATATTTAGTTAATGAGTATGACTCAGCTCAGACTATCAAGGGCTTGGGATTTCGCTCAGAAATGGAGCACTTGCCCAGCAGGTGGGGTCCTGGGCTTGACCCACAGGACTGAAAAACTGCATTGGCACACATATTACAGTCAGTAATATGAGCAAACCTCCAAACAGTGTAGCAAGTGCGAGGAACCGTGTGCAAACTAGTGTGTATAATTTACTTACTGTTTTGTTTTATTCACTCATTTTCCTTTGAAATGTGTGTTATAGGTATTTGACCTGTTGTGTGTCTGTACACCATGTGTGAACTTGGGCCCCAGACAGGCCAGAGAAGAGGTCAGATCTGCAACAGGAACTGTAAATAATTCTGAGCTGCCAAGTGGGTGCAAGGAACAGAACCTGGGTCCTCTGGAAGAGCAGCCAGTGCTCTCAACCACTGAGCACCTCTCCAGCCCCGAGTTTATTCCTTTCTAATTAAATGTTTAAAAAAAGACATTCTAGAGATAGTCAGATCAGTGGTTAGTCAGGAAAAGGAGGTAGGAGTGGGGATTAATTAGAAATTGCGTGGGTGAGCTTCCAGGGGTGACAGATGCTCTAAAGCTTTATTATGGCAATGGTTTCACAATTCCATATAATTAAAAGTTATTTGAATTATATAACTATAATGGATAAAAGTCTTTGCTATATAAAATCATATGTCAGTTAACTTTTTTAAAAACATTGTAGCCAGGCGGTGGTGGCGCACACCTGTAATCCCAGCACTTGGGAGGCAGAAGCAGGCGGATTTCTGAGTTCAAGGCCAGCCTGGTCTACAGAGTGAGTTCCAGGACAGCCAGGGCTACACAAAAAAACCCTTGACTCAAAAAAACCCAAACAAACAACAAACACAACCATTGTGTTTCTTGGAGCTGGAAAGCTCACTTCCTGCTCTTGCCGAATGGGCTCAGTTCCCAGAACCCACAGGACAGCTCCCAGCCTGCTGCAGTTCCGGTTTCAGAGGGTCAGGCACCCTTATTTGGCTTCCATGGGCACATATATGCATTCAGGGAAATACTCATATATACCAAGTAAAAATAGATTGTTTTTAAAATTGTTAGTTGCCTAGTTCAGGCCTTTAGTATCCTTCTTAGTAATACCAGCTGCGCCAACAGAGCATTATATTTCATTATATTTAACAGGCTCAAGTGAAATCCAAGGTAACAATCAGGAACTGATCTAGAATATTCTATTAAGCTAATTCTTGGTTTAGTAAATAAAACAGATCAGATTTTGTAATTTTGTTATCAAATTGAGTTTTATTTATAATTCTTTGATATTTCCAGACAAGACTACTTCTACTTAAAAACCTGTTATGTAAACAAGGAAGTCCACTGACCCAAAAAGAACTTGCACAACTCGCTAGGTAAGTAGTTTCATTCACCTGATTCATAATCTTATGGAATCTGTTTCATTTGTAATGATTTTCCTTTCTGTGCTGTTTAAAATAAGCTAAGATGAAAAGTTGTATAAATAGACCATGGTGTGGGTGACACACATCTTTAATTCAAGCTGGGAGGCAGAGGTGGGGGTCTCTGAGTTCAAGTCCAGCCTGGTCGACAGCTCGAGTTCCAGGACAGCCAGGGTTACACAGAGAAACCCTGTCTTAAAACAAAACAAATGTTAAAACCAGCTTATTTTAAGTGTGCATTTTTGTTTACCAGAAAATTTCTTTTTCTTATCTTTTCCTTCCTTTATTTTCTTCGTAATAATAGAATTTCTGTCTACTAGACCTGTACTAAATAGTCAATAACAATATTATATTCTGGAACTTGCTCCGTAGACCAGGCTGGCCTTGAACTCAGAGATCCGCCTGCCTCTGCCACACAAATGCTTGGATTAAAGGCTTGTGCCACCACTGCCCAGCTCTCTATTATATTCTTTCTGTAAATAAAGTTTATATATGATATTAAAAAAATTGTACAGTAAGATCCCCTTATTAGTTGAGACCAACACAGATATATTCATATATACGTGCTCTTTTGTGTTAGGTGGAATCACTTTTAACTTGTCGTCAGAAAACATACTCTTAAATACAGTGCTGAAGCTGATTGTGATGATGGTGCACACCTTTTTTCTAAGCACTCAGGAGGTAGAGGCAGGAAAATCATGATTTCAAAGCCAACTTGCATATAGAGATCCTGTCTCAAAGCCAGGAAGAGCCAAGACAGAGGAATGACAGCTGTTCCTGCAGTGTCTGGCAGTGAAGCCCGCGGCGGTCTCTGTCCCGACTCCACCAGAGCCTTTTTATGTGGGGCACCCCGTAAGTGCTCAGCGCCCACTGGCGGCTCACAACAGTCCAGGCAGTCCAGTGCCCTCTTTATCCTCCGTGAACAGTAGGCATGCAGCTGGTACACAGACACACGTGCAGGCAAAACTCAAACAGAAAGGTAAATTAAAAATGTTTTTATGACAAAGCAAGGTGAGGATTAGTCGGTGGAGTTAGAGCTCAGGCCTTTAGGGCAGTTATCACTCTCAGAGTTTCCACAGATTGGAAGTACCAGGTCCAGATGGTGGTGGCACACGCCTTTAATCCCAGCACTTGGGAGGCAGAGGCAGGCAGATTTCTGAGTTCAAGGCCAGCCTGGTCTACAGAGTGAGTTCCAGGACAGCCAGGGCTACACAGAGAAACCCTGTCTTGAAAAACAAAAATAAAAGTAAAACAAAAGTATCAGGTCACACTTCCCTGCAGCTTTCCCAGAGTAAAAATGAATTACATAAAATAAAAAAAAAAAATTTTTTTTTAAAGAATTCCTAGTTCTTGCCTGGCAGTGGCAGTCTCCCAGCACTCAGGAGGCAGAGATTGGTGGATCTCTTGAGTTTGAGGCCAGCCGGGTAGCCAAAGCTACACAGAGAAAATGTCTTGAAAAACTTAAATATTAATCATCATTATTCTCATCATTTTTTAAAAAGATTTATTTATTTATTTTATGTATGAGTGCACTGTCACTGTCTTCAGACACACCAGAAGAGGACATCAGATTCCATTTCAGATGGTTGTGAGCCACCATGTGGTTGCTGAGAATTGAACTCAGGACCTCTGGAACAGTAGTCGGTGCTCTTAACCTCTGGTCCATCTCTCCAGTCCCATCCTCATCATTCTTAGATGCCCATAAAAAGGAGCACCCTATCTGCTGAGGTCCCTACTCAGTGGGCCTCCTCTATACAACTATCTTCTCTGCCAAATACTGTATTTTTTTTCTATCCATATTTAAAGAAATACACCTTTTTAGGTTCTACCTCACTAAGGGAGTGCTCTTTGCCAATAAAGAGACTAAATAACTTTATAAACAAGTAATTTTGTGGCTAGACACACTCCTTTAATCCCAGCACTTGGGAGATAGAGGCTACCGGGTGCTTACATAACAAACCCCCCCTTTAAAAAAAAAAAAGTGACTGATTATGGTGTTGATTGGATACTAATGGCTTAGAAATTTGACCTTTTCAAACGATATGTTTATAATTTAATGTGACTTGCCTCAGAGTATATGTGATGGTTTATATGTGCTTGGCCCAGGGAGTGGCACTATTAGGAGGGGTATCCTTGTTGGAGTAGGTGAGTCACTGTGGGCATGGGCTTAAGACCCTCATTCTAGCTGCCTGGAAGTCAGTCTTCTTCTAGCTGCCTTCAGAACAAGAGGTGGAACTCTCAGCTCCTCCAGGCCCACGTAAGGCAGGATGCTGCCATGCTCCTGCCTTGATGATAATAGACTGAACCTGTAAGCCAGGCCAATTAAATGTCGTCCTTATAAGAGTTGTCTTGGTCATGGTTTCTGTTTACAGCAGTAAAACCTAAACTAAGACAGTATACCTTATTCTAATGTAGAGGTGTCCATTCTTTTGCCATTGCATTTGACAGAGTCATCTGTAAGTGTGTCGGGCCTCCTTCGGAGCTGTCTTTGGATGCATGTAGGCTCCAGGTTAGACTGGTATGAAGGAATGATTCTCTAATGCTGAAAACTAGGTATGAAAAGTGTTAGATTGTGTCCTTGTTATAAATGGGCCTTTCTGTGCCCTTAAAAAGTTAAACCTTGACACTGGGGAGATGGCTCTGTAGTTTGGAGCACTGGCTGCCCTTACACAAGTCCTAGGTTTGGTTCCCTGAAGCACCCACATAGGGTGGCTCACCACTCCCTGTAAGCCAACTCCAACTCTGAGGGATCCAGTGTCCCCTTCTGGCCTCTGTGGGTAACGTCACACAGTTATGTGCATACATATAACCAGGCACACATACTCATAAATAAATATATATATATATATATATATATATATTTTTTTTGGTTTTTCGAGACAGGGTTTCTCTGTATAGTTCCGGCTGTCCTGGAACTCGCTTTGTAGACCAGGCTGGCCTCGAACTCAGAAATCCGCCTGCCTCTGCCTCCCAAGTGCTGGGATTAAAGGCCGCCCGGCATAAGTATATTTTTAAAAGAGTGAAAACCAAACTAGTTAACTGTTAACTTGCTTCTAAACTGAAAATAGTGTATGCTGTTGTGCAGAGATTTTTAAAATGTGCTCCTTTGTTGGGACTTTTTATTTTTCTTACTATATAGTCAGGTTAACCTCAGGCTTATGATCCTTTTGCCTATACCTTGTGAGGTGTGGGATTGAAGGGAAGTTGTCATCTGCAGTGAAGATAATGTGTTATCTCTTGCTTCCACTCTGCAGAATGACTGATGGATACTCTGGAAGTGATCTGACGGCTTTGGCGAAGGATGCAGCCCTGGGTCCTATCCGAGGTGAGTGTGAAGGCGTTTGAAACACTAGAGCTTTGAATGGACCATGTTATGTTTAGTGTCTTGAAAAATACATAGTTTTACATCTTATTTATTTTATATGTATGAGATTTTTGCCTTCTTCTATATATTGTACCATATACATGCAGGGCCCACAGAGATCAAAAGAAGGAATCAGATACCCTAGAACTGAGTTAGAGCCAATTGTGAACTGTCATGTGGGTGCTAGGAATTGAACTTTTTTTGGCCACTAAGTCATCATTAGTATAAAAGAAGTAAAGTTAGAGCTGGAGAGATGGCTCAGCAGTTGGGAGCACTAGGTATTTTTTTAGAGGATCTGGGTTCAATTCTTATCACCCACATGGCAGCTCACAACTGTCTGTAACACTAGTTCCATGGGATCTGGCACAGACATATATGTAGGCCAAACACCAATGCACATAAAATATCATTTAAAAAAAGTTAAGTTGTATCACTGAAAAACTTGATACAAAACAGTGTCTAGACCAAAGGTCAGAAGACATTTTTTGTGAAAGATATCAAAGTAAAAAGTTTAGATTTTTCTGGAAAATACACATTCTCTGTAACATGTTTTTCAGCTTTTCTTTATTTTTTTTATTTTTTATTTTTTTTATTTTTGGTTTTTCGAGACAGGGTTTCTCTGTGTAGTCCTGGCTGTCCTGGAACTCACTCTGTAGACCAGGCTGGCCTCAAACTTAGAAATCCGCCTGCCTCTGCCTCCCAAGTGCTGGGATTAAAGGCGTGCGCCACCACACCCAGCTCATCTTTTCTTTATTAACAGTCTTTTAAAATGTAAAACAAGGCTGGCTAGGTGAGTCAGCTGTTGAGAGAACCTGAGTTCAGCTCTCTGCCCCACTGTCGCTAATCCCTACTGCCTGTCACTCTAGCTCTGCGGTGTAATTCCTCTAGCCTCTGGCACATCTGCACTCAACTTGTACAACGCCCTCTCAACACACACACACACACACACACACACACACACACAGCGATTAATTATAATTACAATGAATCATTAAAATGTAAAGCAATCTGCAGAACATGGAAGAATAGCTCATAAGCATTTCACCCTTTTATAAAACCTTTTCTTCCCTTCTAAAATCTTGCAGTACTCATCCAGACCCCAAGTTTTACACTGACCTCTGTTTTGGGTTTACATAGTAATCTTTAGATTGAAGGATTGCTGTAGACCTCTCAACAAGTCCTGAGAACAGTGATAATGACCACAGATAGTCTTACTACCTGGTTTATAAGTGCATCTCATGGGTCTACAAACTAACACTAAATCAAAGCAATAGATTTGAACCAGACTTTAAATGAAAAGGCTACCCAAATGGTTGAGTTTTCCCTGTCTTAATTGAATTTAATAAATGCAGCAGCAATCACAAAAATCCCATCCACATAACGGTGCATATAGTATAAAGCTATTGTATGTATGTATGTATGTATGTATGTATGTGTTTTTTTGAAACAGAGTCTTGGCTATTCATGAACTCACAATGTGGTATAGACTGTCCTCAAACTTGTATAGATAGATCTACCTCCCTCCCAAGTGCTAGGATTGAAGACATGTGCCACTATGCCCAGCTGCTTTATTAATTTTGACAAATTTGAGACACATAGCATATATAGTATTTATATGTACATATTTCATTTATTACGAATATATGGGGTATCAAGTAAAATAATAATACATGTTTATTTAACTAGAATTATAAGGTGATAGTTTAAAAGATTTACAGCTAGATGTGGTTACATGTGCCTTTAATCTCAGTACTAGTGAGGAAGAGACAGATCTCTGTGAGTTCAAGGTCAGCCTCAAAACCACAAAGATCTGTTTGCCTCTGCCTCCTGAGTGCTGGGATTAAAGACATGTACCACCAGCAAAGGGTCCATTCTTGAAAGTGCCTTAGGAGCAGGAAGCTCAGGAAAAGTGGGTGGTGGTTGGTCTGTTTCTTGTGGCAGTGCTAGGGATGGAGTGCCTCACAGATGCAGGATAATTGCTGCTAGACAGCCTCAGCCCCGTTTGTACCTTACAGAAATTTAGTAATTGGAAAATTGTAGGTAGGAAGGAAACAAAGCTTTTTGATTAAAAAAAAAAAAAAAAAAGTCTAGCAACTGGCCCGGTGACTCAGTAGTTAACAAGACTGGCTATTCTTATAGGGACCCAAGTTTGAGTCTCAGCACCTTCATGGCAACTCAAAGCCAACTATAACTGCCTCCACGTATACCAGGTGTGCACACGGTACAAGACATACATGCAGACTAAACACGCACTCAGACAAATAAATGAATTAAAATCATCTTTTATAACCAACAAGTTGTATTCTTTTTTTTTCCTTTTTTCTTTTTTCTTTTTTTTTTTCTTTCTTTTTTTTTTGTTTTTCAAGACAGGGTTTCTCTGTGTAGTCCTGGCTGTCCTGGAACTCACTCTGTAGACCAGGCTGGCCTCGAACTCAGAAATCCATCTGCCTCTGCCTCCGAAGTGCTGGGATTACAGGCGTGCCTCCCAAGAACAAGTTGTATTCTTGTTAGTTCTCTTTGAAGTTTGTAAACTGTTGTTTGGGGCACATGTAAGAAATTGAATGCCTGCAATTATTCCTCAGACATTAGTATTCTTTTGTTTTTATTTTTTGTTTTTATTGGGTTTTTTGAGACAGGATTTCTCTGTGTAGCCCTGTTTGTCTGGAAACTTTCTCTGTAGACCAGGCTGCATTGAACTCACAACTCAGGAGATCCGCCTACCTCTGCTTCCAAAGTGCTGAGATTAAAGGTGTGTGCCACCACTGCCCGGCCAGTGTAGTAGTCTTTTGTAAGCGTCTGTAAGTTCTATGTGTTCTCTATGTGTCTCTTTTGACTTTAAGGACTTGTATTAAAGGGTACCATTAGATCATTGTACTTATATTTGTGAATAAGAAACTTGAACTTCAAAATGATTTTTTAAGTATCTGACTGTGTCTTACAGAACTGAAACCAGAGCAGGTGAAGAATATGTCTGCCAGTGAGGTATATACTATTTTATGATTACTTTGTTTTCATTTGGAGTCTTTAAAAAGTCATAATTTTTTTCTAGGCTGTTTAATTAGAAACAAGGGAATTTTAACTTTGTTTCATTTCAAAATATAAGGTTCATAAAGTCGGTTACAATGATTTTTTGATAATAGTTAAAAAATGCAGTCATTTTCTCTTTTCAAGTTATGTAAATACTGAATAAAAATTTACAAGAGACTTGATTTACTATATTAAGAGGATGTTGCTGGGGTGTGTCTCAGTGATGGAATGCTTGCCTAGCATTTATAAGGGCTTGTGTTTGGCCCTCAGCAATACAAATATAGGGAGTCTGTTATGCAGGCAAGCATCTGACATGCTGTTTAAGAAGCAACATTTCCTTTAAAGTCTCATGTTTATTATTACCATCTCCTTTTCCTTCATGTCAAACCAGGCACAGAGTTAGCAGGTATGATTGTGGTAAATAGAAGGTGACCAGTATGCAATTTTATGAAACTATGAAGAGAATAAGTAGAAGTAAATTAAGTTTTGGTTGTTGTCTTAGTTACTTTTTTATTGTAAAAAAAACCAACCCACTATGACCAGAGTAGCTTAGAAAATAGCAGCTGTGACCAGCGTGGCAGCAGGCAGGTAGGCAGGACACTGAATCAGCGAGCCTGCTCCTCCAACAGGGCCACACCTCCTAACCCTTCTCAACCTCACCATCTTCAGATCAGGCATTCAAGTATATGAGCCTATAGAGGCCATTCTTATTCAGATCACTACTGGTATAGTTCCTAGTGGTAGAGGGAAAAATATACTTTGAATTGTTAATACCTATGACGCTAAATACAAGTAATTAAGAATACAGTGGTGTACATTTTTGTATGATATCTTGTATAGCAAACTTGCCTAATATGTAATATAAAATACATTTAAGTGATTAGCATGATTTTCTAAGTTTGTATCTGTTATAAAATTAACAAACTTTTAACCCATTGTTCACTGTATATGTGTTCATCATTTCTGTGTCAATTTTTTTTAATCTAGATGAGAAATATTCGATTATCTGACTTCACTGAATCCTTAAAAAAGATAAAACGCAGTGTGAGTCCTCAGACCTTAGAAGCATACATACGCTGGAACAAGGACTTTGGAGACACCACTGTTTAAAGGAATGAATGCCTTCGTAATCCCACAGAACACTGTACTTAAGAAGAAACAAGAGCTTCAGCTACAGGAACCCAGACTTCGTTTACAGGACATTTTAAAGTTTTCATTTCTGTGCACCAGACTTGAAGAGGAACAAGAAGACAGACCTAAATAAAATATGCAGTATGAATGGAATTTTTGTTTAAGGCCTTCTTGCGTGATCGTGATGGTTTTCTCAGTGGGCACTGTTAGAGCACAGCAAAAACAGATTCTGGCTCATCATGATAATAATCATCATGTATATAATAATTTGTGCATTGCGTCCAGATGACAGTATTACAGAGATAGTGGGCGGTAGAAGACGCACAGTCTCCGAGCATTGGCCTTCCAGCAGTCTATTTTCTGTTTCCTTTCCCACTGTTCCTTAGCACCCTCTGATTGGAAGGAATACCAAGCATTCTGAGTTCTTTCTTGCTTTCTTACCAGCTCCAGAGTGCCAAATGGAAATCTTCCCGTCGGCAGTAAGGGAGCTGTACTATGGCGTTTGTCCACCTAGATATACAAACATTAAACACTTAGTGTGTTCTTTTCACATTTTGTTTTTCTGTTTTATTGCCTTGCTGCCAGTTTAGAAAGCAACTTAATAGCATCAGCAAGAGAAAATCTGGAACAGCCAAGATTTGAAAGTCTGAGTCACTGTCTGTAACATGCGTCCCCCCTCATGTGCCCTGCAGGGTTTTTTCTAATATGCCAGAAATCCAATGTGGACTTAACTTCCTTACTCCATCTGGAATTCGCTTTTTGTTGAAGTTATTCTAATATTTTAGAGAGCCAGTTTTAACTTATAACTTGAGGCACCAGTGTGAGAGAAGGAACATATTAGGAGGTAAGATATTTCTAATTTATTGCTTATCACTTTCTTACTGTTTACAGACAATTAAATGCCAGTGGCACTACCACCTCGTACTAATTACTGTCCCTTCCATGAAACTTAAAATACCGAATTTTTCTACATGGCATATATTTTATAGGTTTCTTGTGCTTCTGTAACAAAAAAGTGCTAGTCTGATGATCTACCTTTTGTTTCCGTAAAATGTATAGTAATTCTTTGTTGTTTGTATAAATATGGCTGGACTTTTATTATAAAAATGCATCATAGGAAGTAGAGGTTCATGTGAGGCCTTTTAAGAATTGTATAAAGGCAAATAGATATTTGCCACTAGTTTACTGGTTAAAAGTTTGTTTACAGAATTTTTCTTTGGTGCTTAAACGATGCTATGTAAAATTTCATGGGTAGAAAGAATAATTTTGTGGTAGTAACACCAACTTTTCATGTAAGAAACATGTTTGAGAAAACATACTAAAACACTTGCCCTTTCCCCCAGATAAAATTTTTATGATAAAGACATACATCCTCAATTTTACCCTTGCTCTTGTTAAAGATTTATTACTTAAACATAGAAGATGGATTATTTCTTAGAACCATATGCTGTTTTTAGCTGTAATTTAAATCACGTCTCTTAATCATGATTTTAGACATCCCTGAATCATAAAAATGAAATTTTGATCAATAGGAACACACATTTAAACCAAAGCTGTGGATAATTTTTGTTCTGGGCAGTGTCTTTTTAAGGTCTCAAATATTTAGGTGTCAGTTAGAAATACCGATGATCCCACGCTGTGATGGTGAGAGGAACTGCAGCAGTCCTGACCCAGACATCTACAGTAAGGCTCTAAAGCTACACGGCTTTCATGTAGAAGGGGACAGTAGCATCCCCACTATGTATGTATTAGGATAGGCTTCAGCTCAGTGTTTACATAGAAGAGCCTTTAAAACCATGGCTAATTCATGATTCTTTCAGGACAGGTTTTAGATGGTTAACAAAAATTTTAAATGTCTAAAAGATACAAAAGGAAATTAACCTAAAATTCAGAGTCAAAGGTATTACTGCGTGACCGTCCATCACTGTAGAGAAGCACCTTTGTTCATCAGTGTGGTGGTTCAGCTACTGTTAGAGAATGTTTTCTATGATGCTGTGTGACCCAGGTATATTGTAGGCCATTCTGTTACTGTCTTTTCAGATAGGGTTTCATGGAGCCCGAGCTGGCCTAGAACTCAATGGGCAGACCATAACTACGTAAACCGACCTTCACGCCTGCCTCTCCCACATGCTGGGGATGCCGGTGTGCGCACCCCCTCCCCCCCAGGTTTGCTCTTGTTCAGATAGAAGTTGCTGGGGTTTTCCAAATGGACATTAGATTCTGTGCTGAGCGCTGTTTAGATAATAAGGATTGGTAGTTCTCCATGTTGTAAGCTCGGTGAACTTATTGATCACCTAACTGAGCCAAGAAGGACTCCATACAATCTTCAGATCTGCTCGGGCTACAGAGCTCTTCCGAGACTCGGTGCCCGATGGGTTCATTTCTGTTTCTTTGTGTTTAACAGGACAAACAGAATTTTAAGTTAAATATATGTGTCATTTTTTGTTTATACTGTAAAATTGTTTATATATCATACAAAAGCTAATTCTTTAATAGAATGAACTACTTAACAGTTTGCTTTTTGTTTTCTTAAGTCAGATTTTCCTTTAAATGTCTGTCTCAGTTTTAGTCTTACTTTTAATTCTGCAAAACAAATGACTTAAAGGGTGCGTACAGCTACATAAAGTGGGGTTTTATTGTAAATAAATGACAAACTTTGTTTTGCCTTAATTTTTATAGTCTTTGATATGTCAGGGGTGGAAATTTCATAGAGTATTTTGTAACTTGTGCCAATAAACTCTGAGCAGAATATGCAAAGCAGTGAATAGAAGGTTCTGGATACAACCCAGACCAGTTATAAAGGACATAAATTCCTGTTTGTAGAGCTCTTGTATTTCCTGTTTCAAGCTTGTGCAGTTCATTTGAAAATGAAATTCAAGCAGAGCGCAGCTGACAAGTTCAGATGAAGAGTTATATCAGGCTTCTGCAGCCGCTGGAAGTGAGACAGGAAATCTTGGAAAGGCATTGGATAAGTTGGTCTCTCATCTGCAGATTCCTTTTTTTTTTTTTTTTTTTTTTTTTTTTTTGAGACAGGGTTTCTCTGTATAGCCCTGGCTGTCCTGGAACTCACTCTGTAGACCAGGCTGGCCTCGAACTCAGAAATCCGCCTGCCTCTGCCTCCCAAGTGCTGGGATTACAGACGTGCGCCACCACGCCCGGCTTGCAGATTCCTTTTAAATCCTTGTACTTTCCAAAATTTTCTGTCTAGCAGGACATTCAAAGGGACCCAACAGATATCCAAGTCTAAAGAGCTGACCAAAGGGAGCACTCTGTGTATGGCTGAGGGAGGACTTCGGATTCAAGGCCAATATATAATCTCCATTCCAGCCCGAGCTACTTAGACCCTGTCTCACAAAACAGACAAGCCTGTGGTGATCGTGAATGCCTTTAATTCCTGCACCCTAGAGTCAAAGTGGACAGCCACAGTGGGCGACTTCTGAAGCCAGCGTGTTCTACACAGAACAGTGGTTCACCCTTCCTGATGCTGTGACCCCTTATTAATGTAGTTCCTCAGGTTGTGGTGAGCTCAACCATAAAACTATTTTCATAGCTACTTCATATCTGTAATTTTCCTGCTGTTATGAATCATATCAATACCTGTATTTTCTGATGGTTTTGGGTGACCCCCAAGAGAATGACTGACCGGGACAGCCAGGGAGGGCTACACAGTAAACTTGTCTAGAAAAAATTGATAGACAAAGAATACACAAAAATACTGCTGTTTGAGGGTAGAGTTTTAAAGTTGGAAATGGAAACTCTAAGGACAAAATGAACAGAAACTCTAACAACTTCAGATAATTTCAGTATCAAGGTTATCCTTTTAATAGTTTAAATCCAGAATAGATACAGCATTCTTTAGAAGAAAACAGAATCGAGAGTTTTCACAATAATACCCAAGGCCATATACACAGTAATATCTAAGTTTCCAAAGAAAAATTATGTAATCTACAATCAAAATACATGGAAAGACATGCACATATCACCCCCTTTTCGGAGAGCAGTCAGATGCCTTGGAAATGTTGATTATAGAAAAGGGGACAAGAGATCCGAATTCTCAGCAGAGAAATAAAAATTACAAACTTGAAAATTAACAAAGAGTAACTGACTCAAGCATTCTATCATGCTATTAATGCTAATCACTCATCAGAAGGACTGAGCAGGAACAGGAAACCTTTGTGACAGAGGGACAGCATCGTGCCTGTGATCTGAAGAACAGAAGAGAAGAGAAATGGAAGAGAAACAGGTAACTGATGCTTGAATTCTCCCCGTCCCACCTCCAGGCAGAAGATAGCACCGAGCCAGACTGTAAAATGCAGATTTTAAGACTCCTCACCTGCATTTAATTCCTCCAGCAACAACGAACTATTTGTTAGGAAACATGTAGTGGTAAACTTACTTCAAATCTACACTTACAGGTGCCAACCAAGGGCTCAATTAAAAGGAAGACCTACAAATACCTGGGGCCTGACGGGAGTTGAAAACAACATCCTGTGGCCATGCAGAGTGGGGTGTCGGGCCAGGTGCCTTGCAGAGCTCCACTACAAGGATGGGCTATTTAAGTATGAGTAGTCAGTCAAGAATTAGGACGGTGAAATAGAACTGTGGGGGATTTCCATCTAAGGGCACTTGATAGGCCCTAGGATTTGCTTGGTTGGGGTGGTGGTTGTATTTATCTTCCACTTGTTTCCTGTGGAGCACGCCTTTGGAAAATTTGGCTGCATTTGTATTTTTCCTATATTCCCAAGCATAGTGACTTCAATCCAGCCTGGGCTACCTGAGACATGATCTCATTTAAAAAGATTAATTTAAATGGGTCCTAACTCAAAATAGTTTGCCAATGATCTTGGACATGACAGTTGTGTAAACCAGTACACGTTTTAGAAAAGCCACGATCCAGATTTTATGTTGCCATGTTATAGGTTGCCACCTTTTAAATCTCAAAAATACATGTTTTCTTTTGTAGTTTAGTGTTTGTTTTTGAGTATTTTGTTTCCTTTTTAAAACATTTGTTATTTAAATGAGTACACTGTAGTTCTCTTCAGACATACTAGAAGAGCGTATCGGGTCCCATTACAGATGGTTGTGAGCCACCATGTGGGTGCTGGGAATTAAACTCAGGACCTCTGGAAGAGAAGTCAGTGTTCTTAACTGCTGAGCCCTCCAGTCCTCTTTTTTTTTTTTTTGGTTGTTGTTTTGTTTTTTGATTGTGTTTTGAGACAGGTTTTCTCAGTATATAGCCCTGGCTATCCTGGAACTCTTGCTATTCTTGGAAATCAGGCTTGCCTCAAACTCAGAAACCCTCCTGCCTTTCCCTCCCAAGTGCTGGGATTAAAGGAATGTGGTAACCACCCAGCTCAAAATACACCCTCCCAATGAGATATTTGCTTTAGTTTATTCTGCCTGGAAAACTGTCCTTTTCCAGAATACTTCACTCAGAAATGAATCTCACCTTGTAGAAACTTTTCTGAGGGACTGGAGAGATGGCTCAGTGGTTGAGCACTTCCTGCTCAATTCTGAGGACTGAGTTTGAATCTCAGCACCAGTATTTGGTGATTCACAAAAGCCTTTTAATTTTAGCTCCAAGCTAAATGCCCTCTTCTGGCCTCTTGAGACACCTGAACACAAAAATAAAATATTTTTTAAAACTTCTGACCACTATGAATTAACTACCCAGTCAATATAACATAACCCTCCCCCACCACCACCACCAAAAAGACTTTATCACTGTGAAGTTCTGGCTGGCCTGGATCTCAGAACTCTGCTTGCCTCTGCCTCTAGCTACTAGGACTAAAGGCATGATCTACATTACCTTAGTTTTGACATACTACTTACAAATAACTTTAATTTTTTTTCTTCTTGCATGCGTCTCTTAGTAGAATACAATTGCACTAAGATCAGTGCCTAATAGTTAAAAGTCTGAAATTTTGAGTACTATAACATTACTGTGTAAGAAAGAAACTGTAGAGATTTTAAAGTGTTATAGAATAAACCCAAGTATGTTAAATTCAAAAATCAGCTATTTGTAGCTCCACATCAGTTTGTGAAACAGATAAGCCTTAAGGTATGCTTCAGATTTTTAACTATTTTATTCTTGGACAGTTTGTAGTATATAATAAATTTTAGTACTTGTCTCACCCCTACCCCCCCCCAAACTATTCTTCCTGAGAAATCCCTCTCTTACTGTCTTTTTGGTATGTTTGGTAGTAAATTGTGACTTGAATTCAACATCCTGCCACAGCCTCTCAAGACAGGCACCACATAGAAAGCAGTGGACTCCAGCTACAAGCGCTTTCCTTAAGTTTGAGATGATCTTACTAACTGGGGAGGCTGACAGTGACCTACTCTAAAGCCCAAGAATGCTTGAACTGAACATTCCTGCCTCAGTTACCAAAGCTATAGGGTTACAAGTTTACACCCTGTTTAGGCAATTGAACCTTTGTGTGTTACCTCATGCACAAGGGCTCCACCAGCTGGTGGTGGTGTCAGATCCTCTTAAACTGCAGCAGCCGCGTGGATGCCTGGGGTCATTCTGGAAACTCAGGGAAAGCCATCTCTTTAGCCCCCTGTGATGGGTTTTGTTTGTTTGGTTTGGTTTTCATTATCTATTATCTATATACTATCTATCCATCTATCTACACACACACTCTCTCTCCCTATCTATGTATTGGTTTTTGAGACAGGGTGTTGCTGTATAGTCTTCCTGCCTCAGCCTCCAGCGTTAGAATTGTACGCAGGTGGACTGGAGAGATGGCTCAGGCGTTAAGAACACTGACTGCTCTTCTGAAGGTCCTGAGTTCAAATCCCAGCAACTACATGGTGACTCAAAACCATCCGTAACGAGATCTGACGTCCTCTTCTGGTGTGTCTAAAGACAGCTACAGTGTACTTATAAATAGTAATAAATCTTAAAAAAAAAATGTTCGCAGGCAATGCTGCACCCTGACCGGCGACATGCACCTGTAAAGTGTACGTGAAGGCCAGAGGACAACCTTATACTTAAGGTTGACATCCACCTTGGTTTTTGATATTGGGTCACTAAGGATACACCTGCCTCTGCTTCTTGAGTGCAGAGATCAAACAGGCGTGGCCATTATGGCATAGGTTCCTGTGATTTAACTCGAATCCTTGTGTTCTTAAGCCAAGCGTTTTCTGCGACTTTGTTTGTTTGTTTGTTTTTCGAGACAGGGTTTCTCTGTATAGCCCTGGCTGTCCTGGAATTCACTCTGTAGACTAGGCTGGCCTTGAACTCAGAAATCCGCCTGCCTCTGCCTCCCAAGTGCTGGGATTACAGGCGTGCGCCACCACGCCCGGCTGACATTTTTAATGAAACCGAGTTGGGGATTTGATAAACATATTTTAATAGAGGCTAAGCCTATGTAGAGGAGACTGACTTCGCCATCACCGAGAAATACCCGGCCTTACTGTGACGTGTCTTAATGTCCCTGCTTCTTCATTTTTAAAACAGGAGTACTAATGTAATAAACTCACACGCAGGTAGAAGCGTTTGAACAGACCTCAGTTCCTCTGAAGGTGATAAAAGCCCACTCTTGGCGAGCAGCCCCGCCCAGTGCAGCAGCAATCCGCCCACTTCTCAGGCCTTGGTAGCCTGAAAGAGGGTGACCTTGGACACATGCGTAGTCCCGCCCCCTCGTCACAATGCAACCAATCGGACCCGGAAGGCCCGCCTTTTCCGCTTGAGAAATGCGAATTCTCAGAGCGTCTTCCGGCGGGAGCTGTACGGCTCCTTACCATGGTGAGTTGGCTGTGGGGTGTGCGGGTTTCTTGCGGGTGTTTCCTCCTGCTTCCTCGCCTGAGCACCCTGCTGTACCGCAGCCGCTCGGAACCGCGTGGTCGGGGCTGCGCTGGGGTCCCCAAAGCTCCGGTCCTCGAGGGTTCCTGCTCTGCCTCTACAGCTGGGGAATTCCGGATTTTTCTGATGTTAAAATTAAAACATCTGAAAACAAGTGAACACCATCCGCGACTTGATGCTTGAGTGGGGTTTTATAGGGCGTGTTCACTCATTTGTGTTTCAGTGTTTAAATAGCGTGGCACTGACCATCCTCTTAAGCACCAGCGGCTACAGAAAGGGTTAGTGGAGCAGCTAGTGAAAGGTTCTAGTAAACGCGATGGCTGTTGGAATGTCGTGTTTTTCCTAAAAATTATTAGGTTAGCTATTAAGCTGAGTGCTATGGTACATGCCTGTGGCCTACAACTCAGGAAGCTGAGGCAGGAGGGTTGCAATTCAAAGTTCATCCTGAGTTACATAGATTCCCTACCCAGGAAAAAAATAATCTAAAACCAAACAACAAAACTCATAAGTCAAACATAATTCTCTCAATATCATGTAAAGGTGAGCAGGTGGTTGCCGTTTTTCAGATGTCAGAGTGCTGGCCGCCTTTTGAAACGATCACAAAAACTCATGGAGCCCTTACTGGTAACTTACATATGACAACGATATATTGCCACTGTAAAGTTTTCTTCTTTGGATATTAAAAAAATCACATTAAAATACTTTAAAGTTACATTAAAATATCTACTGAAGATCTTTAAAAGAACTTACTGTATTCTTTTAAAGTGTGTGCATGCGTATGCGCACCTGAGTGCGGCTGTGGGAGAGCCAGAGACATTAGATCCCCTGGAGCTGGAGTTACAGGCAGCTGTGAGCAGATGTGGAGTCTAGGAATCAAACTTGGGTCTTCTGGAAGAACAGCTCGTGTTCTTAAGTACTGAGCAGTCTCTGGTTCTGAGATTTTTTTATTTTTTAAATTTTGTGTATGGATGTTTTGTCTACCTGTTTGTTGGTGCACGACGTACGTGCCTGGTGCCTGGGGAAGTCAAAAGAGGGTGTTGGATCTCAAGGAACTGGAGTTATAGTGAGTACCGGGGGCTGAACTTCTGTCCTTTGTAAAAACAGTAAATATTCTTTGGAGCTGATCCTTTGTAAAAACACTAAATACTCTTTAACTTGTGAGTCATAGTTCTAGCCGTTGGTAGAGGAGAAATAATACATAGTACTTCATAAAACTTTTCAGTAATCCTTTGGGTACAGAAAATGGATAAAATAAACCAGTTGTGATGCATGTCTTTAATCCCAGCACTCTCGTAGCAGAGGCAGGTGGATCTCTGAGTTCTAGGCCAGCCTGGCTTATAGAGTGAGTTCCAGGACAGCCAGGGCTACACAGAGAAACCCTGTCTCGAAAAACAAAAGTGTAGGGGCGGGTTTGTAACATTTATTTCACTCTTTGTGGGGAGGAACAGTGACCAGACAACCTTCAGTTATTCCAGCTTTAAAGAAATAAGCATACACAATTTACACACGGTAGCAACAGTCAACAGCTTGCAAACTGTGGTTTGAATTGGACCTTTGTACCTAATTTGCATATGCCATTCCACCTGCTAGTTACGTTTGCGGAGGCCAGATGTCCGTGTCAGGTTGTGTTCCCCTTTTTTCTTTCCCCCACGTTATTTTGAGGCATGGTCTTTGTTCTCGGAGCTCGTCTATTCTAGCCTGACTGGCCAGCAAGTTCTAAGAATCTTACTTTGTGCCTTTCTGAGAATTGAACCCACAGCCAAATTCTCCCCTGTGGAATGTGGAGGAGGGAAGCAACAATGCTATATTTATAAATACCTGTTTTTTAAAACTCTCAATAAAGGGAGGTCCTAGATTTTTATGGTGAAAACATTAGTCACGGAGTGAAATAATTGCCTATGTATGTAGATTTGCAAGAATGTACTATGGACCAAACCGAAGGTCCTGCACCTGTGTCAACTGCTAAGGTCTGTTTTCAGGTTTATAAGGAAATGGTTTTGTGACTTGCGTTTTCTAATGAAGAAAATTCTCTGTGTAAAACACAGTGCTTTCTGAGAGAGTGGGAAGAAAGAACAGTCAGCATCAGTAAAGTCACTAAAGATTGACTTCTGATACACGGTGACAGGGTGGTGATGGTCCTGCTGTTAACTGCAAAAGCAACAGCACAAAAGCACCGTAGTGTGGAATATATGAAGTCTGCATGCCAAAGGTGAACCATGAGACAGTCCTGTGTAACTTCCGCAGACACTCTCTCCCGCTCTCCTCTCCTCTCTGTTATGGGCACCTGAACACATGGGAAGGACAGAGGTCAGTGCGGGGTCTCTTCATTCGCTGTCCACCTTAACCATGTGTTTGTGGTATATGTGCCTGTGCCTGTGCGTATACGTGTGCGTGGCAGCTGGGGGGGGGGGTGCGGGGAAGGGGGCATGACACTAGGATCTTCCTCAAGTCCACCTTCACATATTTACTGTATTCATTATTTACCTGTTTTGAGACAGTCTCACTGTGCAGTCAGCTAAGGTTTGCCTCAAACTCAGAGATCCTCCTACCTCTCCATCTTGCTAGTGCTGGGGTTAAAGGCATAGTACATACCCCACCTCTTCACATTTTTGGGGTCATGAACTCATCAGTTCAGCCAGGCTAGCTTATCAGAGAGCTCCAAGGAGGGCTGGAGAAATGGCTCAGTGGTTACGAATGCCAGCCGCTCTTCCAAGGACCCAGGCTCAACTCCTAACAACAGCCACATGGTAGCTCACATGCGTCTGTAAGGTTAGTTCCAGGAGATCCTACTCCCTCTTCCAGCCCCGACAGATCCCAGACAACATGTGGTACACAGACACATATGCAGGCAAAACACCCATACACATAATAAAGAAAAAATTTTTTTTCTAAAGTTCCCTCAGGGCAGAGAAGCACATGCCTTTGAGTCCTGTGCTTGGTGACCAGAGACTGATTCTCTGTGAGTTCATCAGGTGGATCCCTGTGAGCCAGCCTGGTCTTCATAGTGAGTTCAGGCAGGCAGAGCTACAGGAGAAACCTTGTCTCAAAAAAAGAAAAAAGGAGCTCCAAGGATCCCAGGTGTCCCTGCACCCACCTCCTCAACCCTGGGTTCTAGCTGCATCTTGTATCATGCCTGGCACAGAGTCACTGAATCAGAAACCATGCTTTCACGGCAAGCTCTTATAAACTGAGCCATCTCCTTCCACAGTGTCAGGGTGGCATAGCAGTGACCCTCTGCCTTTTAAATACCTGTTGACCCTCTTAGCCTAAAACTTAAAGTAACTTAAGTCCATGGGATGAACTGGGGGCTGGAGAGATGAATGAGCCATCACTTAAGAGCACTTTCTATTTACAACCTGTAACTCCAGTTCCAAGAACCTGCTGCCTCCTGGCCTCCGCAGGCATCCACGTACTTAAAAATACATTAAAATAATTTTCTGTATTGGACTGAGGCCAAATAAATATCCAAGGATCACACTGTGTTTGGTTTTTGTTGTTGTTGTTGTGTTTCTTTTTCTTTTTTTGTTTTGTTTTGTTTCGAGACAGGGTTTCTCTGTGTAGCCCTAGCTGTCCTGGAACTCACTTTGTAGACCAGGTTGGCCTCAAACTCAGAAATCCGCCTGCCTCTGCCTCCCAAGTGCTGGGATTACAGGCGTGTGCCACCACCGCCCGGTGTGTTGGGTTTCTTTTAAGGCAGGATCTCTCTACATAGCTGGTTATCTCAGAACTCAGTATGTAGATCAGGCTAGCCTCATGAAGATCCTCCTGCCTCTGCTTCCCCAGTTCTGGGAATAATGGTGTACAGCAGCACACCTGGCTCAAGGAGACTGTTAGGCAACACGTTAAAACTTTGTGAATAGCCGGGCGTGGTGGCGCACACCTGTAATCCCAGCACCTGGGAGGCAGAGGCAGGCAGATTTCTGAGTTCCAGGACAGCCTGGTCTACAGAGTGAGTTCCAGAACAGCCAGGACTACACAGAAAAACCCTGTCTTGGAAAAAACAAACAAACAAACAAAAAAACAACAAACTTTGTGAATATCCACTGAACTGTGTTAAAAAGGACCTTTCCGGGCAGTGGTGGCACACGCCTTTGATCCCAGCACTTGGGAGGCAGAGGCTGGTGGATTTCTGAGTTTGAGGCCAGCCTGGTCTACAGAGTGAGTTCCAGGACAGCCAGGGGTACACAGAGAAACCCTGTCTCAAAAAAAAAGGGGGGGGGAGCCGGGCGGTGGTGGCGCACGCCTGTAATCCCAGCACTCTGGGAGGCAGAGGCAGGCGGATTTCTGAGTTCGAGGCCAGCCTGGTCTACAGAGTGAGTTCCAGGACAGCCAGGGCTATACAGAGAAACCCTGTCTTGGAAAACAAAAACAAAAACAAAAACAAAAAAAAGGGGGGGGGAACCTTTCCATACCAATACATTTGTAGTTTGACGGCCTGTCCACGATCCCCCTCTCCCTTCTGTGTCTTCACCTTTCCCCATTCCCATCCCTTTGCTTTCCTAGACAGCGTGGCCGAGCAGCTTATTCAGTGGTGAGAACATCCCTACATCCTTTCTTACCTTCCTTTGCTTTATTGTGGGAGTGGTTTTGCCCTGTACCGTGGGCCAGCAGTTCTCAACCTGCTGCCTTTCATCAACTACATTTCTTTTTTGAGACAAGGTCTCAGATAGCCCAGGCTGACCTCAAAAATTGCTATGTAGCCTAGGACAGCCATGACCTTGTGATTCTCCTGCGTCCATCCCCCAAGTGCTGAGATTGTGTATCCGGCTTCAATTATTCTTACACCAGATTTCTAGAACTCGGCAGCAGCGGCGGCGGCTGCTTTTTCCTTCTTTTTAACCTCCTCAGTCTCAGCATATTGAAGCTAACATCTCTAAGGCTGACTTACACCTTCCTGTAACTACTGCAGTGTGTTCTCCAACAACGTAGGAACATTATGTCTGCTTCAGTTCAGTCTGAAGGTTTTTCACACCTAGGATCTTTTGGTTTGAGTTTTGTTTTTGAGACAGGATCCTACAGTGAATCCCCTCAGAGAGATGTGCCTGCCTCTGCCTCCTGAGGGCTGTGTTGAAAGGCTTGTGCCACAGTGTCAAGGCACACTCACAGGGCCAGGGGGTTTCAGTGGCAGTCAAATTATGACATGTTTGACGATCAGGAAAGAGCTCTCTCCATCCTTCAAAACAATTGCTTTTGGAATAACAAAAATTTTCTCTTGAAACATAGCTTTAATATTTTATTTTGAAAACCTGGCCCAGAAAACTTCATAGGAGCGTAACATATTTTCAGTGCAGGGAAAGGTAGGTCTCTATGAATCTTAACAGAAGCTATTAATAACCACACTATCCCTATACTATGGTAGGTTGTGGCGATCATGGAGATTCTTTGCCTAAATGCCTAAAAGAGGGGGGGGTGAGGCGGGGGTTGGGGGGTTGAGGGGTTGGGGGGGTGGTACCTGTATAGTTGCTTAACTTTGTTAGGTAAAATATAATATTTTAGAAGGGGGGTAATCCAGAGCTAAACATGCCTGCAGCTGACGTCCTAATTATCTGTTGGCTAGCTTTGAGATGCTGGGCAACTTATCAAAAATGACTTGCTTCTCATATGGTTATTTGCATATTAAATCAATAAGTGCCTGTAACTTGTGTAGGGTATTTACTGTGTGGAACATTTGATAAGGTAGTTGTTAGTACTTTCAAATCGCAAGAGCATTACAGATTATTAGATATTTAAGACTGATTTGTATTTTTATGTTTGTCTTAAAGGGGACGATTCATCTCTTTCGAAAGCCACAGAGATCTCTTTTTGGAAAGTTACTACAGGAATTTAGACTTGTGGCAGCTGACCGGAGGGTAAGTCCTTCTTCGACCTCGGCTTGAGTTATAGCAAAGCCACATTATTACACTGAGATGGGGACTGAGGGACTGGAGATGTGGCCCAGGTCAGGAGCAGTGGCTGCTCTTGCAGAGGGCCCACCTTCAGCTCCCAGCAGCTCGCATCTGTCTGCAACTCAGTCCCGGCATCCGAGGCCCTTTCTGGCCTCCACGAGCATCAGCTGCACCAGGTGCAGGCAAGGTAAAAACCACTCATCACTTTCTGTCTTTAAGCCCTTTGTGCCCCTTCCTTCTGGAAAGTTCTTAACCCTCTCTAAGTTCTCACCCTTCCCTGTCGCTGTCCCTGTCCCGGAGCTACTGAGTCTAACTGAGGAAACCCAACCCTGCTGACCTGTTTCACTGTCAATTGATGACAAGTCACGGGCACTCTTCTCGTTAAAGGTCTATAGTTCATTCATTTTCTCACATTTCTAGATTTCTAGATGACATTGTGTGTGTGTGTGTGTGTGTGTGTGTGTGTGTATGTGGAGGTCAGAGCACAGCTTGGGAATTGGTTCTCTCTTTCCACCATGTGAGTTGCAGCCCCTCCCCTCTGCACTGTGGGGTGTGAACCCTTCTCTCTGCACTGTGGAGTGTGAGTCCTTCCCTCTGCACTGTGGGGTGTGAACCCTTCTCTCTGCACTGTGGAGTGTGAGTCCTCCCCTCTGCACTGTGGGGTGTGAACCCTCCCCTCTGCACTGTGGGGTGTGAGCTCTTCCCTCTGCACTGTGGGGTGTGAGCTCTTCCCTCTGCACTGTGGGGTGTGAGTCCTTCCCTCTGCACTGTGGGGTGTGAGTCATTCCCTCTGTACTGTGGGGTGTGAGTCATTCCCTCTGCACTGTGGGGTGTGAGCCCTTCCCTCTGCACTGTGGGGTGTGAGCTCTTCCCTCTGCACTGTGGGGTGTAAGCTCTTCCCTCTGCACTGTGGGGTGTGAGTCATTCCCTCTGCACTGTGGGGTGTGAACCCTTCCCTCTGCACTGTGGGGTGTGAACCCTTCCCTCTGCACTGTGGGGTGTGAGGCCTTCCCTCTGCACTGTGGGGTGTGAGGCCTTCCCTCTGCACTGTGGGGTGTGAGTCATTCCCTCTGTACTGTGGGGTGTGAGCCCTCCCCTCTGCACTGTGGGGTGTGAGTCATTCCCTCTGTACTGTGGGGTGTGAACCCTCCCCTCTGCACTGTGGGGTGTGAGTCATTCCCTCTGTACTGTGGGGTGTGCGCCCTTCCCTGTGCACTGTGGGGTGTGCGCCCTTCCCTGTGCACTGTGGGGTGTGAGTCATTCCCTGTGCACTGTGGGGTGTGAGGCCTTCCCTCTGCACTGTGGGGTGTGCGCCCTTCCCTCTGCACTGTGGGGTGTGAACTCTCCCCTCTGCACTGTGGGGTGTGAGTCATTCCCTCTGCACTGTGGGGTATGAACCCTTTCCTCTGCACTGTGGGGTGTGAACCCTTTCCTCTGCACTGTGGGGTGTGAACCCTCCCCTCTGCACTGTGGGGTGTGCGCCCTCCCCTCTGCACTGTGGGGTGTGCGCCCTTCCCTCTATGAATGCTGTCTGATCTCCTGGTTCTCATTACTCCTGTATTTGGTGACTGTATTTAAGTCTCAAACCCTAACCCTTCCCACCTCTGCTTCCTTGATGGAATTGTTCCCCTCCCCGTCCCATCCCCTGGATGGCTAATGGGCATTTCAGTCAGTACGGTCAAGGCTGGACCTTGATCGTCAGTCACTTGTGTATGACTGGATACTCTTCCAGTTGTTAAAGTCTAAAATATTGTCTATCTTTTTCATTGTGGTTTAGTCCCTTGATGCTCACATGAGTTTGTTCAACAGGTATGCCGATTGTCTTTAGTGCAGCTGAGCAAAGCCTTACTTACCCTTAGCTCCCCCTCCTGCCACTTTCAAGCCCCACAGTCACCAGAATGATCTTTTGCTTTCTTTAGGCAGGAAGGGGTTGAGAAAAAAAAAATCTCACCATATAGCTTAGGCTAGCCTCAGACTTGCTGTGTAGCCCATGCTTCTTACCTCTGCATCCTAAGTGTTGGGATCAGAGGTGTACCCCAACATGCCCAGGAAAATGTAAGGCAGACCCCAGCTACTGTTTCCTGGCTTTCAGGACATCTCATGCTGTTGCTCAGACTCCTTTCCTCCATTCTTTTCTACTGTCCTCGCCAGGGGCTTTGTCACTTGGGGCCTGAGCTCTCTGGCTTCCATTTTCTCTCCAGTTATTCTCATGCTAGTCTGTGGCCTTTCACATTGCTATGAGTCTTTCTGATGAGCTAGTCTAGAAAGAGCCCTCTCCACACCACCCTCTGTTACTGTTTTCCTAGCCCATCCCACCCCAGGCCCTTTCCTAGGCCCCTCCCCAGGTTTCTCTGTAGCCTTGACTGTCCCGGAACTCACTGTGGAGACCAGGCTGGCCTCGAACTCACAGAGCTCAGCCTGCCTCTGCCTCCCAAGTGCTGGGGCTAAAGGCGTGCGCTACCACTGCCCAGCCTCTTGGCCCGCCGATTATTTGCTTCCTTGTACTTATTCCGATTAACCTAAATACTTGTTTATCGTTGTTCTGCCTGCATGGTAAGCCCATGTTTTGTTCTCTGCTTTACTCTCACACCTAGAATACTGCTGTGAGTAAATAGCTGTATTCAGAGTTATTTTTAAATTTACATTCTGGCTGGGTTGTTTCTGACAGGGCCTGCTCTGCTGCCTAGGCTACTCTGACTGAGGTAGTCTAATTGAGGGTGATTTTGTTAGCTGTAGAGGCTGTGACACGGTCTTTAGAAGACGCCGTATTTGTCTATCATGTGCTTTCTGTCGGTGTGAGTGAAGCAGCTTGCAGATGTGGCGATCTCTGCCAACACTGTCTGAATGGGAATGGTTCTCCCCCCGCAGTCCTGGAAGATTCTTCTTTTTGGCGCCATCAACGTGCTGTGCACTGGCCTCCTGCTCATGTGGTGCAGCTCCACCAACAGCATAGGTATGTCGCCCTTTGGTTATCAGGCCAGCTTCACTTTTGATTTTGATTTAAATAAAGATGTCTGTGCTGGCTACTTTTATGTCAGCTCGGCACGTGCTATAGTCATCTGAGAGGTGGGAAGCTCTATTAAGAAAAGGCCTGCTGGGCGGTGGTCTATAGAGTTCCAGGACAGCCAGGGCTACACAGAGAAACCCTGTCTCGAAAAACCAAAAAACCAAAACACAAAGATGTAGTAAGTTAGGCCGGGCGTGGTGGCACATGCCTGTAATCCCAGCACTTGGGAGGCAGAGGCAGGCGGATTTCTGAGTTCGAGGCCAGCCTGGTCTACAGAGTAAGTTCCAGGACAGCCCAGACGACACAGAGAAACCCTGTCTCGAAAAACTGGGAAAAAAGAAAAGAAAAGAAGAGAAGAGAAAAGAAAAGAAAAGAAAAGAAAAGAAAAGAAAAGAAAAGAAAAGAAAAGAAAAGAAAAGGCCTCCATAAACTGGGCCATAGGCGAGCCAGTGGGCTGTTTTCTCAATTAGTAGTCAGTGGGGGGGGGGGGGGTCACAGCCCACTGTGGATGGTGCCACCTTGGCCTGGTGGCCCTGGGATCAGTTCTTTCCTTTCACCATGTGGGCTCCAGGGATCCTCAGGATGTCAGGCGTGGTAGTGAGTTCCCCTACCCACTGCTGCTGGCCGCCTCTTGAGAATATTTTTGAGAGGCTGGAGAGATGGCTCAGAGATTAAGAGCACTGGATGCTTGTCCAGAGGCCCACAACACAATCTAATTCCCAGCAACCACACGGTGGCTCACAACCATCCATAGTGGGATCTGGTGCCCTCTTCTGGCCTGCAGGCAGAATCCTTTCTGAACCAGGTATGGTTCCTATATGCCTTTGATCTCAAACAAACCAGAAAAAAGAGGAATATTATTTAAATCATTTGAGTTACACACATTCCAGAAAAGCACATAATATATAAAGGAAAGGGAGACAGAGGCAGGCCTGGTCTTTATAGAGAGTTCAGAGAAACCCTATCTCAAAAAAACAGAAAGAAAGAAAAGAAGAAAGAAGGCAGGCAGGCAGGCTATGAAGTAGGTTGAGTAAGCCACAATGATCAAGCCAGTAAGCAGCCCCTCCATGGCTTCTCCATCAGCTCCTGGCTCCAGGTTTCTGCCCTACTTGAGTTTCTGCCCAGTCTTCCTTCAGTGGACTGTGATTTAGGATATGTAAGCCAAATAAACCCTTTTCTTCCCAAGTTGCTTTTGGTCATGGTGTTTTATCACAGCAATAGTAACCCTAAGACAGGGACTGGGAGGTGGGTTGGTGTTTAAGAATGCTTATCAGGGGCTGGAGAGATGGCTCAGCGGGTAAGAGCACTGACTGCTATTCTAGAGGTCCTGAGTTCAATCCCCAGTACCACATGGTCACTCACAACCATCTGTAATGGGATCTGATGCCCTCTTCTGGTGTGTCTGAAGATAGTTACACTGAACTCATTTAAATAAAATAAATAAATCTTAAAAAAAAAAAAAAAGAATGCTTATCTGTCTTACAGAAGACCTGAGTTCAATTCTCAGCACCTTTATCAGTCATTGGTAGCTGTTTCCAGACGATCAATGCCCTCTGTCTCTCTCAGACTCCTGCATGTACATGTTGCTTGTAAACTCACTCGGGCCACACAGACGCACTTATAGACAGAGATAAAGGCTGGACCCCGCACATGCTAATGAGTCTTCCTCTTGCTTTGCAGCTTTGACTGCTTATACTTATCTCACCATTTTCGATCTCTTTAGGTAAGTTTTTAAATATCCTTTAAATTTTAAAGACAACAAACAAGGATGTATTGTATTAAGCTTCCTTTACTTAAGGAAAGCAATTATTCAAATAAGTAAATTTTCCTATAAAAGCCTTTAATCCCAGAGGTTGGGAGGCAGAGGCAGGTCGAACTCTGAGTTCTAGGCCAGCCTGGTCTACAGAATGAGTTACAGGATAGCCAGGGCTACACAGAGAAACCTGTTTTGAAAAAATTAAAAAGGAAAAAACAATCATAGAAATAGACAGCGCAAACAGCAAGAGCCACCGGCACGGCCGCAGAGAGGCGGATACCCAGAATGCACTGAGGACGCATGCACGCCGACAGAAGCTGCAGAGTGACTCCGAGGGATGGAGATAAATGTGCTGTATACTTAAAATCTCACAGGATGAGCTCCAGAGTGACTCCGAGGGATGGAGATAAATGTGCTGTATACTTAAAATCTCACAGGATGAGCTCCAGAGCTGGCTTGGTAGTTGAGGCCCAGTACTCCTCTTCAGAGGACCCAGCTGGGTTCCACCATGCCTGGTGATTTACACTGGATTTTTAACATCAGCTTCAGCAGTGTTGACAGCCTGTGGTCTCTTTAGTCATCTGTACCATTGTACACACATAAATACACATTAATAATAAGAAAAGAAAGTAGATCACACAAAGTCAGTGCCTCCCAGATTTATTTGTCCTTGACAAGGTTATTATAGTGTTTACTGTAGTCCCCATTATCCATGGTTTCACCAGCTGCAGTCTGAAAATCTAGGGGGAGGATTCCAGAAATAAAGTTTTATTCCTAAGTTCTAAGTTCTGTGCCTTTCTGCGTAGGATAATGAACTCTGGCACTGTCCTGATTGACCAGCCAAGAACATCATGAGTCAACACTTTGTCCAGTTCACACACACTGTAGGCCTGTCTGTTAGTCATTTAGCACCTGTCTTATGTTATCAGGTTGATAGTCATTGGTCCATACTGCTCAAGTAGTCCCGACACAGGGACACAATGCTACATCAGTTCTTCCTGGTTGGTTTTATGTCGACTGACATAAGCTAGAGTCATTTGGAAAGAGGGCCTCTCAGTTGAGAAGATACCTCCATAGGATCTGCCTATTGGCAGGTCTTTAGTGCATTTTCTTACCTAGTGAATGTCGAGGGAAGGGTGTGGGTGGTCCTGCCCCAAGCAGGTAGTCCTGCAGTGTATAAGGAAGCAGGCTGAGCAAGCCATGGAGAACAAGCCAGTAAGTAGCACTCCTCCTGGCCTCCGCATCAGCGTGCCTTCACATTCCTGTCCCACTTGAGTTCTGCCCTGACTCCTCAGTGATGCTCTATGACCTGAGGGCTGTAAGCTGAGATTAACCCAGAGAAATTCCCAGCTAGTGCTCATGTCATACGGCTCACAGCCACCTGTACCCTAAACTCCAGAAGATCCCGCATTGTCTTCCAATCACCACTGCACCTGCATGCAGATGTGTACACACACACACACACACACACACACACACACACCAATAAAAAGAAATCCTTACCAGGGCTACACAGAGAAAATAAACAAACAAAAAAAGCCGGGTGGTGGTGGTGCACGCCTTTAATCCCAGCACTTGGGAGGCAGAGGCAGGTGAATTTCTGAGTTCGAGGCCAGCCTGGTCTACAGAGTGAGTTCTAGGACAGCCAGGGCTACACAGAGAAACCCTGTCTTGAAAAAAAAAAAACCAAAAAAATCAAACAAAACAAAACAAAAAAACAAAGAAATCCTTATTTTAAAAACTACTTCATTAGTTTCTGCATGTATTTCTGGCTCTACTTTCTAATACAGTTTTTTTTCTTTAGTTTGATAACATGTTTAATAAGCTACTGGGTAATGATGAGGAAACCTAGCCCTGCCTATTCGTTTGGGTAAGTTCAAGTTATTTTATTTTCTGCTAAATGACTGCTATTACAATAATAATGATAAGAGGGTTGGCTGTAGTATTCCTGGAAAATAAAAATAAATAAATGCCACCTGCTTAGTGACATGGTTAAGTAGAGAATGTATATAAGAAATGTCTTCTATCTGGGCAGTGGTGGCACACACCTTCATGCCATCTCTTGGAGACCAGCCTGATCCACAGAGACAGTTCTAGGACAACCAGGGCTACGTACAGACAGAGAAACACTATCTTGAAAAACCAAAAAAATAAGTAAATAAAAATTTCTAAGAATTGAGTCTAGAAATGATAGATGATAAAAACAGCAATTATATTAAAATATTCATGTTCATTTGTTTCATATTTTATGAACATAAACTAAGAAAAGTTGATTTCAATAAATTTTTTTAATATTGTAAAAATGCTGTTTAGTCATAGAAAGTATGAAGGATTTTAACAAGTGAATTTTGTAAGTGCTATGATATATTTTCATATTTTGCATTGGTGGAGATAAATTTCTGTAGTAAGACTTTGGATTTAGTAATGAGCTAACCAAACCTTGAAGCTTCTGTGTGTAGTTATAGAAATCTCTTGAATGTTGAAAGCTGTACTTTTTCTATTAGAGGAGGCTCTAATGATGTGTTAGAAAACATGAACTCATTCCAGATTCAAGAAAGCAGTTTTTTTTTTTTTTTTTTTTTTTCGAGACAGGGTTTTTCTGTGTAGTTCGGGCTGTCCTGGAACTCACTTTGTAGACCAGTCTGGCCTCGAACTCAGAAATCCGCCTGCCTCTGCCTCCCAAGTGCTGGGATTAAAGGCGTGCGCCACCACCGCCCGGCTTTTTTTTTTTTTTTTTTTTTTTTTTTTTTTTTAAGAAAGCAGTTTTAAGTAAGAATCTTACTACAGTGAGGAAACTTCTGGGGAGCAGTTCTGTCGCTTCCCAGTAAGTCAGATGGCTCCGTGTGCACGGTTTGGTGTCAGCACACTGTCCATGAACATATGAGGAGACTTTCGAGAGCTTGTGAGGAACCTGCAAGGAAACAAGCCAGGTCTTGTAACCTCGGATTCCCTGTAGCTTGGGGACTCGGAGCATGCCTTTGTGCCCCTCCCAGGTGTGGGAAGGAGTGGGTTTACCTCAGATTGCCCTTCAACTACTATTCCTATCCAGATGATGTTTCTAGCCATGGGTTGTCCTCGTGAAACTCCTGTGACCTTGCAACCCTCAGAGTATAAACTGTCTGATGCTCTGAATAAAGTCGGCTAGTGCATGAGACGTTAGTCCTCCTCACTCATAGGCTCCTCTACCCCAGGTGCGTGCTGCAGGTAGAGCAGTAACAACTTGGTTTTAAGTCTCTTTCTTGTTTGCTGCATTTGTCTGTCCTGGAACACTTCAGAGCTGTCTGCTTTCCTTTACTTTTCATTTCAATATACATTTTAATGTTAGCGCATTACTTTTCACAGGGAGAATTGTTTCGTTTACAGATTGTTTTTATATTTTATAATGTAATTTTTGTTGCCATCTAGCCATGCTAATATATTTTGTTTATTCTCTCAGTAATGCAGACTTCTATTTATTCCAAAATGTTTCTTTTACAAAAAACAATGTGATGTATTATATTTAATCCTTAATTACATTTTTTCTCAAGTTTCATGGTTATTTCCATGAGAACTTTTAAGCATTTAAACTTACTCTCTGTGTTTTTTATCATCATAGTATGTGTTGCAGAAAAAAGTATGATGATTTCTAGTTTAAAGCATACAAAATTTAATGCATGGTCATAGTTAACAATAACTTCATGTAGAATCAAGAAGACAGTATTGATGGGTAAAGTTATGTGCTTGGGAGTGAGCGTATCTAAGTACAAAGACCTCACTTTTATAGCTGTATGTGTCAGTCATCTGACTGACTGGGTAGGAACTTAGCTGTATGATTCTGTAAAGTTACTTTTCCTATGTGTCCCAAGTTACTTACCTGATCAGAAAATAAAACAGACGAAGAGATTCTCTTAATGACTTGTGCTGGCGTAGGACAAGGTGGCCGGCAGAACAACTTGGGAAAGGAAGGGGTTGTTTTGGCTCACTGTTCCCGAGGACTCAGTTCATGGTCTCTTGGCCACAGGGGATCGAATAGCATCCTCGATGGAGGTGGGGAGGATAGGGGAAGGCAGCTGTTTGTATCATGGCAGACATAAAGCAGAGAAAAGAGGCATATAGGAAGAGGCCAGGCCACAGCATGATCCCCAGGCAGGCCTCCTGCTGCTTCCTCCAGCTGTACCCCTCTTCCCGGTTATGCCATCAGGGTACCACCAGGCTAATTACCTTAGAGCCCTCATTTTCCAATTATTTCTGGAAACACAATCACAGACTCACCCAGAGGTGCTACTCTTGTAGTGTTTCTTAATTTAACCAAGGGAAACCATTACAGTACTTAAGACTTACTTGAAATAATATATTGAGCACTGAATAGTGTCCAGTACAGGATGGGTCTATTACGTGTTAATTGTTAGGACAGTTATTGCTTCTACAAAAGTAATGGCCATAAGTGGTTCTATAAATTAGATACCGTTGATTCAGTTTTCGTTTTGTGTTATCTTTGGGAGCTTGTTTGGAGGGTCTGCGGGCATGCACAGATAGTCTGTGCCCTTGACTGAAGAACACTGTCCTGTATGGGGAAGAGCATCGTTTTCAAAGCTCGTGGTTCCCAGAAGGACACACTTAAGCAGGGAGGGAAGGAGACACCTTCGAAGTCAGGCGGATCAGCCCAGTCAAATCTGATGGTGAGGAAGGTGGGTGACGTCACAGCCAGGATAACCTCCCACCCTCTGGGAATCATCTACAACTTCTGTGTTCTCATAGTTTGGCCAGCAGTACCCTGCCCATTCATATTGAGCCAGTGAGTAAGGGAATATATACATGTTCTAGGAAGACGGGTTTATTAATTGAAAACTTTTGGTATCCTAACTAATAATCTGATTTCAGGTTTGAAAGATTAGAAGTCCTAGCTGTATTTGCTTCTACTGTCTTGGCACAATTGGGAGCCCTCTTTATACTGAAAGAAAGGTACATTTTTGTATGTATTTTGATGACTCTCACCTATAACACTTGGAAATATGACAGAACCCAGGGAGATATAGCAGTGTGAACAGTATGTGATTACCATGGACAGGGTTGAAGCTCTGCTAGTATAATTTCTTCCTTTGGTAATGCTAACTCCAGTCATGGGTGAATCTGAGTGGGAGAGGTCCAACCTGGCATGTGTCGAACTTCTTTACCAGGCCTTTGAAGTGGGGCGGGGGGACTTGGTAGAGAAACGTTGACATTACATATTGAGAATAGCTTCTTGGTCTCCTGGCCTCGTCACCACTAAATAGTTTTAAGAACTTTAGGGTAGATTGATTATATATTTATAATAACTATATAGTAATACATGTTTTTAGTTTTATAATTTATTTAACTTATTTGATGTATTTTTCTTTCTTCTAGTGCAGAACGCTTTTTGGAGCAGCCCGAGATACACACGTAAGATGGGTTATTTACTTATTTCCCACAGCTCTGGGATCAGTCGTATCCCAGGGCATCGTGCATGCTAGGGAAGTATTCTACCACTGACACTTATCTCCAGCCAAAGCCCGTATGGAGCAGGCGTGGTTTTCTGTTCCCTTTGATCCTGATTACTAGTTGCTCCATTATTACTCTGTGCAGCATCAGAGTTGAGAGTACAGCCCTGTATCTTATCATTGGCCTCTCAGGAAGAGAACCTCCAAGTCCCAGGACTCCTTTCACCTTGACAGTTCCTAGACTCTGGGCTTTGTCGTGGCACAGGAAGTACTATAACTTCAGGCCAGCACACTAAACAGCTCCCTCTAGTTTTTGTTGTTTCACATTTGACCCCAAATCTTTCCTTGCTGCCTTTAGAAAAGAATGTACTTAGGACGCACTGCCTAGCGACTCTGCGGGCCCTGCCTGTTAGTGCAGCCACGTCTGGCTTGTCCAGTGTGTCGGCACAACTTCCATTAACATTTTATAAATCCGTAGCAGTAAAACACTGTTGATGGTAAGAGAGCCTTCTAGTCCTGTGTAAACTGGAGCAGCAGCAGGTGAGCCATGAGCTAGGTAACTAGGGAACAGTGGGTTCTGCTTGGCAGACATCAAGTGGATCGCTCCTCCCCTCTTTCCCCTCATTCTCTCCACAAATGAAATTACAGATTGGGATTATCACAAAACATTGAAGGGGATGTTTTGCTCTTTCTAGGGGAAGATTGTTAGTTGGTACTTTTGTGGCCCTTTCTTTCAACCTGTTCACGATGCTCTCTGTTCGGAATAAGCCTTTTGCTTATGTCTCTGAAGGTATGTTTTTTTGTTTGCTTGTTTTAGTTTACAGTTAATTAAAAACATTCTTATAAAAACTAGTGGTTTCTTTTTTTTTTTTTTTTTTTTTTTTTTTTGGTTTTTCGAGACAGGGTTTCTCTGTGTAGCCCTGGCTGTCCTGGAACTCACTCTGTAGATCAGGCTGGCCTTGAACTCAGAAGTCCGCCTGCCTCTGCCTCCCAAGTGCTGGGATTACAGGCGTGCACCACAACGCCCAGCTTAGTGGTTTCTTTTTTAATGAACTCACTCTGTAGACCAGGCTGGCCTTGAACTTAGGCCTGCCTCCGTCTGCTGAGTGCTGGGGTTAAAGATGTGCTCTGCACCCCCAAGCTTCTGAAGTCTATGTGGAAGATTGTATAGAATTTCATCTAATTAGTAAACACTGAAAAGAATATATAAAAGCCAGTGACCTGACTTTGGACTAAGTGATATATGATGAACAACTACAGGTTTATTTGTACATGGTGGCACATGCCTACAGTCCCAGAACATGAAAAGCTGAAGCAGGAGGATTGTAGTTTCAAGCCACTTTTTGCTACAGAGAGGCACAAGCCAGCCAGCCATGGCTGCATACTGAGACTCTGCCTCCAACAAAACAAATAAAAGGTGTCTCTTTTAGGCAATTTCTCTGCTACATCGGTGTATATTGCTGATTGTTTTCAAAACCTTCAGTGTTTTGGAATTAACCATCAAAGGATTTAGCTATTAGCGGATGGAGATGGGAGTGGGTGCACAGAGCTGTGTGGAAACAGGACACAGATGAATGATGTGTTTTAGGTCTTTGGACTTGAGCAACAGCACACAGCGGGGAGAGCTTTCTGAGGTGCTCACTCTATCCCAGCAGTCTCACAGGTATTAGGAAGACAAACTCTATCTCTATCAGTCAGAAGTTAAGAGTGGTAGGACTTTACTAATTCTCCCCATAGTCATTGAAGCAAGTACTTTATTATCCTCATTTTACACCGAAGTGTTCAAAAATTAAATCATTTGCCAAAGGCCACTCTCTTGGTCACAGGCTGAGCTAGAACTTGCAGGTAGATGGTCCAGTACCACCGCCTTCTCTTTAGTGCTGTGCCAGTGTTTGACAGGGAGCTTGCCCATCTCTTTACGATGAGGTCTTGTTATAGAATGAGTGTCAGTAGCCCTAGGATGAATGCCTCTTGAGTTTGGAGGATATTTGTCAAGGGACAGTACCTGTTGATATCTTTGGGTGTCTCAAGCTGCATTTCTGGCTTTCTGAAAGCTAAAAGAATAATTGACATGATCGAGAACCCATTCTTTATATATCAAAAAAATATATACAGAATAAAAAACTTTTCAAGCTTTTTTAAGAATATAGGTTCACAGGGAGAGCTTTACGTGCATGGCATAGAGGACAGAGAACAACTTGGAGTCAGTTCTTTTCATCCACCGTGTGGGCCTCAAGGGTCGCACTTGAGCCTTCTCCCCTCCCTGAAATGCAACAGGAGAAGCACCATATGGTGTCAAGTGTTCATTCCTGCCAGCCAGCTGTGCATCAAAGGCAAAACTGCTTCAGACTTCGTTCTTGTCGTGGAAAAGGGAAAAGCTGGAGATTTGAGGAGAAGCCTCGCCCTTTGCCATGTCACATGGTCACTGCCAGACTTATTTTTAAAATGAAAGCATTTATGTTTCTAGTGACGGTTTTATTTTTCTATATAGATAATCTAACTATTTTCTCCTTAAAGCTGCTAGTACGAGCTGGCTTCAAGAGCACGTGGCAGACCTTAGTCGCAGGTAAGATGCGCTGGAGTTTTCTGTTGTATAATTTTACAAGAATTCCTGAGGTGTGCTGTGCCTCCGCCGTGGAGGTTAGACTCGCAGCGGAAGTCACGGCAGGAGCTGCTCAGTTCAGTTCCCAGGCGCTCTTGCCTTTTTAATTGATGGCATGGAGGAATTCTGTACAGTGGCAGAGCTTTGTCCCCAAGTCCTCCTTGTTCTCTGAGAAGTACGGTGCGCCTTACCTGTAATGGGCTTTCATCGGGGTCATGTGGATGCTAATGAACTCTCTGTTTGGTCTTCCGCAGCGTGTGTGGCCTTATTCCAGGACTCAGCAGTATCTTCTTGCCCCGCATGAACCCGTTTGTTCTGATTGACCTTGCTGGGGCGTTTGCTCTGTGTATAACATACATGCTGATTGAAATTAAGTGAGTATCTTGTATTGCTGTCAGGAGTGTGTGACCCCTGGGGCCTGACTCTAGGGGCGTTGACAGTATGGTTGGGGGCCGGGCTTCTATCCCACTTTGCTTAGGACTTATGTAACTAGGTCAGGTCTTAGCCTCAGCTATTTCCACCTGAAAATTAGGGGAACTAGGCCTCTGTGTTTCTCACAACTTGTGATGAAGGCAAGAAAATGATTTCCAATTCCTACTGTGAGGCAGAAGGCGGAGTCGGGGGAGGGGGATGAGGGCAGAAGCAACTTAAGAAGAAAATTACAGCTTTTTAAAGACATATTACAGCTGCTTGTAGACCAACGTTTTACAGCTGAATTCTTTGATTAATTTACCCTTTAAACAGTGATATGCAGTATAATGCCTTATTAGTTATTAATATTCTTTTTTTTTACATATTTCTCCTGAAAAGTCACAGGCAATTATGTTTTTGTTTACTGCCTCCGAGAAGATTTCCCAGATCTTTTTTTCTAACCAGATTTATGTTGAATTCCAAGGCAGTGCATCATTTCTTTACTAATATTAATTTGTGTGTGTGCCAGCATCCGTGTGGCAGGCAGGACAGCTCTGGGAAGCCCAGGCCTGCTCATCTCCCAGCTTGTTGAAACAGGATCTCTCCCGTGGGCGGCATGCCCCAGGCTTGCCAGTCCTGGGCCCCTGGTGATAGAGACTCACCAAGTCCCCGTGGGAGTACTGGGACTCTGTGCAGACGTGGGCCGCCACATCCAGTCTATCACATGAGTTTAGTGACAGTTCAGGTGGTCAGGCTTGAGAGGCAAGTGGTCAAGCTCTCCGAGTCATCCCCCGGCCCGGACACTTTTTTTTTTTTTTTTTTTTTGGTTTTTTTTTTTTTCGAGACAGGGTTTCTCTGTGTAGCCCTGGCTGTCCTGGAACTCACTCTGTAGACCAGGCTGGCCTCGAACTCAGAAATCCGCCTGCCTCTGCCTCCCAAGTGCTGGGATTACAGGCGTGCGCCACCACCGCCCGGCTTCCGGACACTTTTTTTTTTTTTTTTTTTTTTTTTTTTTTGGTTTTTCGAGACTGGGTTTCTCTGTGCAGTCCTGGCTGTCCTGGAACTCACTCTGTAGACCAGGCTGGCCTCGAACTCAGAAATCCGCCTGCCTCTGCCTCCCAAGTGCTGGGATTACAAGCGTGCGCCACCACGCCCGGCTTTCCGGACACTTTTTTAATTGCTTCTTTTTTTAAGTATCTTTTTTTTTTTGATTTGGTTTTTTTTTTTTTTTTTTTTTTTTTTTTTTTTTTTTTTTTTTTTTTTTGAGACAGGGTTTCTCTGTATAGCCCTAGCTGTCCTGGAACTCACTCTGTAGATCAGGCTGGCCTCGAACTCAGAAATCCGCCTGCCTCTGCCTCCCAGAGTGCTGGGATTACAGGCGTGCGCCACCACGGCCCAGCCTTTTGATTGCTTCTTATTTTAAGTGTTTTGCAGCATACAGTTTGGCAGTGCTAACTACATTCACATTTCTGTACAGTCTTCATCACCATCCACCACTCATCCGCACAACTTTCTCTTCATCCCCAACTGAAGCTCTAGTTTACTTAATAATACCTCTGTCCCCCTTCATAGAATCCCTGGTAACCATCTACAGTCTGCCTCTCATTTTAACTACAATATAAGTACAACACACAATCATGTTTTGTAACTGGCTTGATTCATACAGCAGTGTTTTCACAGTTCTTACATGCTGTGTGTATCTCTGTTTCCTTCCTTTTTGTGGCTAAATCCCACATTTTATTTACCCACTCACCTGCCAGAGAACATCTGGATTGACTCCACCTTTCACCTGCTGACTAGAGCCACTGTGAGCTGACACCCACTTAGTCCCTACTGTTTGTCTTGGTGGTGTCTACGTGAGGTAGACTGGCTGTAGCGGTTGGGTTTGCAGGGCCTTGGTGCTCTTCTTCAGTGCCTGCTTCATGTTTCTCTGTGCTCAGTCTTCCCCGAACCACAGCCAAGCCTGATTCATCCTGAGAGTACTCAGGCTTTTCTTAACATGTATTGGTCTCTTGGCCATTTTGCTGCCCTGAATAAAGCCATGTTCTTCATCACTGTCACTAAAATGTCCTGGTCTATTATCCTTCTCATCCATCTCTGGTCCTTTCCACATTACTGCTTATGTTACCACCTTTCCAGATCAACATTAGGGTGTTCTAGTCTCAAATCCTTTTGTAAAACATTGAAGGTGTTTAGCTTGAGGTCCTTAGCCATTAGCCCTCCATAGACTTACCAGTGTCCCCCTCTGGGCCCCAGGGTCCCTCTCTGTGTCATATATCTCAGCCCCTTGCCCCGTTGCCTCACTGTCTGGAATAGCCCCTCCCATCACTGGCTCAGCTCAAAGCTTAACTCTTTTTTTTTTTTTTTTTTTTAATTTATGTGTAAGGATGCTTTGTCTGCATGCATGTCTGTTCATCATGTATGTGCCTAGTACCCTTGAAAGCCAGAAAAGGGCATTGGATGTCCTGGGAGTGTATTTGCAGACAGTCGTGAGTCACCATGTGGGTGCCAGGACTGGAACCCCGGTCTTCTGGAAAAGCTGTAGTTGCTTTCAGCTGCTGAGCCCTTTCTTCAGCTCCAGCTTTTCTGAGTGACCCCCACCTTGGTAGCCTCATTGTGCTCTGTCCTTAGTACCCTCTAGAGACTTGGACTTGATCATTGCTATTACTTTATTTATTGGTTTTCACAAGGAGGTCTCAGGTAACCCAGGGTGACCTGGAACTTGCCTCTTAGCCAAGACTGACCTTTAACCCTGGATCTTCCCCTCTTTCACCTCCCAAATGCCAGGGTCCTGGTGTGTGCCGTGCCCGGTGTGCAGAGTGCCTCCTGGTGGTTTTCTTGTGTGCACTCTGCTCCTGTGTGGCAGACACTGTGTTCTATTCCTGTTTCTGAGCTGCAGCTGTCGCAGTTAGCACCGTGGTCTGTCCTGTGCCCTTCAGCTATGCTATTACCATGTCATATTCCTGGGAAATTTTGAAATTTTTTATTTGTTGGTTTTCCTTTTTTGAGACAAGGTTTCTCTGTGTAGCCTTGGCTGTCCTGGAACTTGCTCTGTAGACCAGGCTGGCCTCTGCCTGCTGCCTGCTGGGATTAAAAGTGTGTACTACCACCACCAGGCACTTCTGAAGTTGTTTTTTGTTTTTTTGTTTTTTGTTTTTTGTTTTGTTTGTTTGTTTTTATTTTAGTTTTAGTTTTGTTTGGTTGTTGTTGTTTTTTTTGTTGTTGTTTGGATTTGGTTTTTTCAAGACAGGGTTTCTCTGTATAGCTCTGGCTGTCCTGGAACTCACTCTGTAGACCAGGCTGGCCTCGAACTCAGAAATCCACCTGCCTCTGCCTCCCAAGTGCTGGGATTACAGGCGTGTGCCACCACCGCCCAGCACTTCTGAAGTTTTTAGTGCAATAATCGCTGAGTGCAAAGTGGCTGGAGACACAGATGAAAGCCCTTTGTCTCCTGCCAGGCTCTCAGCTGAAGGCCTTGCCCTAAGTCTGCATCTTTCCGGTGTCAGGTACATTTAAAGGAAAAGGAAAGGAAGGCTCATCTGTCTTACCGCCTCTGCTCACACTGATAGGATTATTACTTTTCCACTGAAGTTTGACAGGAAAGAGTTTTAAAAGCCGGCTCTTTGGAGTGCTGTTTTCTCCCCCCCGCCCCACCCCTCACCCCGGAGGTGCTCTCTTCTTAGTAGCAGCTGTTGTGGTTGTTTTCTAAGAATTGTTTTTGATAATTAAATTTTGGCAGATTATTAAATCGTGAGCTGTTTTCCTTGCAGTAACTACTTTGCTGTAGACACTGCGTCGGCCATCGCCATCGCCCTGATGACGTTCGGCACCATGTACCCCATGAGTGTGTACAGTGGGAAAGTGCTGCTCCAGGTGAGGCTCCTGTTCCCACCGAGTGCCCTCCGCTAGCATGAGCCGCGCTCTCCTGCCAGCGCGGAACGGTGTCTTCCAGCAGTGAGGCCGGACGATAATCTCTGGGCTCATTGAGTGGAAATGGGTGGGAATTTCACTGCCATGTGATAATTTAGGCTTATACTCTTATATGTTCCTGTTATATGCAATCATCAATTCATAATTCTTTGTTCTAGTCATGTTTTAAGTGGAAATAATGCTATTTACATATTTTTTTCGATATTTCATTTCTCTGGGTTTTATACATAGTCTGCTTACTATTGCCTTTTTTTTGTTTTTTTGTTTTTGTTTTTTTGTTTCTCGAGACAGGGTCTCTCTGTTTGTCCTGGCTGTCCTGGAACTCACTCTGTAGACCAGGCTGGCCTCGAACTCAGAAATCCGCCTGCCTCTGCCTCCTAAGTGCTAGGATTACAGGCGTGTGCCACCACCGCCCGGCCTTTTTTTTTCCTTCTTCCTGTCATTGGATCATCATAGTGACAATTTGGGTATCAAAGTAATATAAATAGGTTTCCCAGAACTACGTGCATGTACATCCTGTTCTTAGTAATAAAGATGACATAATCCCTATGTAGTACCCTAAATGAAATGTAACTTTTCTATTTCTTATATACTTTGTGTTAGTTTGTTGGTTGGTTCTTTTTACTTCATTTTATTTATTTTTTATTTCACTTTTTTTTGTCTTTTTCAAAGACATAGACTAGTGGTTCTTTTCTTTTCTTTTTTTTTTTTTTTTTAATGTATATGAGTACACTGCAGCTGTCTTCAGACACATCAGAAGAGGGCATCAGATCCCATTACAGATGGTTGTGAGCCACCAGGTAGTTGCTGGGAATTGAACTCAGGACCTCTGGAAGAGCAGTCAGTGCTCTTAACCTCTGAGCCATCTCTCCAGCCCTTTATTTCACTTTCTTTATTCATTTATTTGTGGTTTTTCTTTTTGAGACAGTGTTTTACTGTATAGCCCAGGCAGGCTTGAAACTCATAGAGGTCCACCTGCCTTTTCTCTCCCTCTCCAGAGTTAGCATTAAAGGTTTAAGCCCCTGTGCCCAGCCTGCTATTTTATACATGTGTATGTGCTTGAGTACCTGTATTTGTGCCTTGTGCATGGAGAGTTCTCGGGTGTCAGGAGAGAGCTCAGATAGCCTGGAACTACCATTACAGGCAATTGTGAGTCTGTGTGGATGCTGGGAACCAAACTGCAGTCCTCCTCAGAGGCAGTACGCGCTCTTTTTGTTGTTGTTTTTTTTTACTTTTTTTGAGACACGCTTTCATTCTTTCCTTCACTGTCCTGGAATTCACTGTGTAGACCAGGCTGGCCTTGAAGCCACAGAATTCCTTGTACAGGTGTGTCTCACCACAGCGGCAAGCACTCGGCTTCACCACTGAGCTGTCCATCAGTCAGCCCCATGGTGGCTGTTCCTTCAGTCTCTATGGATTCTAGAGAAAGCGGCTTCTTCGTGTATGTGATGTGTTCCTCCCTGGGAGCCCCTCCCACTCTCAGCAGTTTTCTTCCTAATCTATTTTTGCTCATGACAGAAGCCATCTAGGAAAGGCTAAAAGCACACAAGTGAGTTTTCTGGGATGACCCACCACTTTGTATAACCTGTGATGGGTGAGTTCTAAGAATGCAGGGTCCCTACAGACTTCATCCCAGGATTGCTTCTTGCTGCAGATATGCCTTTCTTGTCACGATTAAATAGCCTAATGATTCCTGGGCTTCAGCCCACCCTATTGGGCAATATCCTGCAAATCAACATGAAGATGACTTTCATGAATTAATGCTGTTTAGATGAATTATGACTTTATAGATTTAAATTTATAGATTTAAGATTATTTGATTCAATAATTTTAAGAAAAAAATTTAAGATGGTTTTAGTTGTTTTGCCAGAAAGATGTAATAAAGTTGGAATCAAGAAGAGAATGTGCCCCCTCCTCATAGAATAGTAAGCAAAGGCTACCTAATAAGGAATATGATGACCCTTCACAATTACACTAAGGAGAGAATAGGCTTGGGACAAATTTGTAATCAAGAAAAAACATTCATTCTAGGTCAGGTCCAAGGAGGAGCCACAGGTGTGCACTGTGATAAAGCCAGGCCGTGGGAAACTGTTTCTTTGAACCTAAAATGAGCTTAGAGAATGAAACACTGCTTTGAATTTACCATCAACATCCTCCTATAACTCCTCTTTTGTGTAACATTTTATCTGTGAGGTTAATTGTCTAAAGAGCTTTTGCCTAAGAAGGTATCAAAAGGCCAGAATAGGGTGGTGGCTTCCGGGGCTCTGCCCCATCCATCCCAATGTATATATGTGGCATTTGAGGCTCAGCCCCATTCACCAAATGTATAGATGTATATGTCTCTTTGTATATATGTATGTATGTATATGTATACATAATATATACATGTGTAAGTATGTGTGTGTGTGTGTGTGTGTGTGTGTGTGTGTGTATATATATATATATATATATATATATATGCATGCATGAACACTTGTGGAATTAATGAAACATGTAGTTGGGACTGGCCACAGTGTGTGTGTGTGTGTGTGTGTGTGTGTGTGTGTGTATACATATACATATATATATATATATATATATATATATGTATATATATACATATATATATATATATATATATATATATATAATCTGTGTCAATTATTTTCTTTCTTTTCTCTCTGGTTTATGAAGAGTTAACCAGTTCCAAGCCTCTCTCCTGGCCAGAGAGAGGTCCTTGAGCCAGAAAGAAAAGAGCCCTAGCAATTAAACCTTGTTTTTTTCCTTCTTCATCCCCTGTTGCTGCCAGCAGGAGTTTATTACCAGAAACCAGCAGCATTCCACCACAGAATAGTCAGAAACCAGCACTTAGCACAAAATAAGAGAGAGTTACAAGGCCAGAGATCACCAGTCTTTGACCTTTATTTGAAGCTGAGTCCCACCTTCTACCTTTCATTCTAAAGGCCAGGGCAGGCTCCTGGCATGCTCAAAACCAAAATAATGTGTGGGCCAATTAGTGATGTTATTAGGCCAGTGAGACCTCTCTTCCCTCAATCATAATAGGACATGTCAAAAGCCAAGGCTGGTTTGAAATCCACTTGTGGGTATTTGGGGCTGCATCAGAACCATTATTGCAGTTAATTTCTTCTAGGCCATTCATGTTTTATTTTATTTTATTTTTTTAGACAACACCACCTCATGTTATTGGTCAGTTGGACAAACTGATTAGAGAGGTAAGTGGAAATAGTAAATAAGTTATCTTTTAAAATTATGTTAGCTAAACAAAAGGGTGGGTATGTATAATATATATTCAACTGTAGAACTTTCTTCTAGGAGAGTTTGTATGTTATACTAATGGTAGAAGCTATAATATAAGGACAAAAATAGAAAAATTTAAGAAACTGCTCAGTTTAGAAGACAAATTGACTTGAAGTAAATGTAGATGATAATGGTCAGAAGACATTATGTTAGTGAATAAATGATATTTCTCACTCTTTGACTAAAGACAAAAATCCAAATCTACATGCTAATCTGCCCAGATTCTCCGTTTGTGGGTTATTTTCTTTTGTTAGAAAGTCCACTCACTAATAGAGAAAGAGCCTTGGTTTGGATGTTGGCGCTGTTCTTGGATATCAGTATCTGAAAGCTGGCTGTGTGTCTCAAGCTGCATCCTGGCCCTGAGCATGTCTTTCTTGTGTCTGTCCTCATGGTCCAGGAATTTACTCAATGGCCTCATATTGAAACAGGCTTGTTACAGGGGGCTCCAGGGGAAGAAACAACCAATTCACATGCACACTCCCATGCACACCTTAAAAAAGAAACCTGGTGCTGGGAATGAGTGTCATAAATATGTCTACCTTGTTCAAAAACAAAACTGTAAAACGCTGAGCAGTCTGCCCCTGACCCCAAGACAGGGCGGCCTGGGTCAGGACTGAATAAACAAGAGTCGTCTGAGACTTCTGAGAGCTAGTGCCTGCCCTTGTCAGGGCTTAGCCATGCCGTGTCTAGGCTGGCAGCAAGCCTGCAATGTGATTGGACTACACTGCTGTGTCTAATGCAGGTAACTGATGAACTGTTGTGTGTTTGATTAGGTGTCTACCTTGGATGGGGTGTTAGAAGTCCGAAACGAACACTTTTGGACCCTTGGATTTGGCTCGTTGGTATGTCTTCTGCAAGTTAGTTTAGTGTGATTTAAGCATGGTTTTTAAAACTTAAATGACATTTTGTTAAATTTTTCATGGAGGGGTTGGAGAGTTGGTTCAGTGTTTAAGAGCACTTGCTCTTGCAGAGGACCCAGCACCTACATGGTCAGCTCACAACCATCTATTAGGTCCAGTGTCAGGGAACCTCAACAGGCAATAGACACACAGTGCACTGACACACATGCCAGCAAAGACTCATATACACAATAGTAAGAGAAAGCTAAAAAGGGTTTGTTGGGGCTGGAGAGAAGGTTCAGTGGTCAAGGGCACTGGCTGCCCTCCAGAAGACCTGGGCTCCATTGCCAGCACCCACGCGGTGGCGCACCTCCCTGCTGGCCCCCCCAGAAGACCTGAGCTCCATTGCCAGCACCCATGCGGTGGTGCACCTCCCTGCTGGCCCCCCCAGGCACTGGTGCACACAGTGCACATACATGCAAGCAAAACACTCATACACACAAAAGTAAAATAAAGACATCTTTAAATATTTTTCATGGATGCTTTGATTTTCCTTTATGTTTAATGGCATCTAATTTTTTTTAAAGATTTATTTATTTATTTTATGTATAAGAGTACACTGCTGCTCTCTTCAGACACACCAGAAGAGGGTACTGGATTCCATTACAGATGGTTGTGAGCCACCATGTGGTTGCTGGGAATTGAACTCAGGACCTCTGGAAAAGCAGTCATTGCTCTGAACAGCTGAGCCACCTCTCCAGCTCGGCATCTAAATATTGACAACCTCGGTTTAGTTGAGATTGAAGCGTCTTCTCTTCTCTCTCTTCTCTTCTCTTCTCTTCTCTTCTCTTCTCTTCTCTTCTCTTCTCTTCTCTTCTCTTCTCTTCTCTCTCTTCTCTCTCTTCTCTTCTCTTCTCTTCTCTTCTCTTCTCTTCTCTTCTCTTCTCTTCTCTTCTCTTCTCTTCTCTTCTCTTCTTTTCTTTTCTTTTCCTTTCACCTCAAAACTATCGGACATTTCTGGTGGTGGTGGTGGTGGTGGTGGTGGTGGTGGTGGTGGTGGTGGTGTAGAAATTGAATCTAGGACCTCTTGCCTCATCGTTTTCCCTGTCATGAAACACTTGCCTACTACATGTTTTTGTTTGTTTTTCTTTCAAGACAGCGTCTCATTCCACAGACTAGGCTGTTCTTGAACCCACTCTTTTAGCCAGGCCCCCAGCCTTGCACTGCAAGCCTCCTGAACACTGAGACTCTAGACATGCACATCACCGTGGCTTACCTGTCCTGTTTGTTTGTTTGTTTGTTTTTAAGACCGGTTAATCTATGAAGTCATGGTTGTCCTGGAACTCTATGTAGACCAGGCTGGCCTTAAATTCACAAGAGATCCACCTGCCTCTCCTAAATGCTGGGATTAAAAGCCTGGTCTGTTACTTGTTTTTATGCATTTCTGAACTGTGAACTGAAGAGTGGTGGTACATATAAACAGGCGTATAAACACCTGAGGTTCTAGTGAAGAGGTGTTGTCTTTCTCCTGACCCTGTTCCTGTAGACCTACCCTCCCCCACCCTTTGTCTGTTGTGTTGTTTCGATTCTTTTCCCAGTTCTTGTTTTTTTGTTTTTGGTTTTTGGTTTTTGGTTTTTGAGACAGGGTTTCTCTGTGTAGCCCTGTTTGTCCTGGAATTCACTCTGTAGACCAGGCTAGCCTCAAACTTGGAAATCTGCCTGCCTCTGCCTCCCAATTTCTGGGGTTAATCTTCCCAGTTCTTCATGTGGGCCTTTGTCCTAGAAAGGAGCTATGATTGGTTAGTTGTGCAAGCTTACAGGGCTCGGGCTACTGCAGAGCTACGGATCTCACTGCAGACCCAGTGTGCTCTCCAGTCATGCAGTGTGCCAGAGCCCTTCTGGTTTCGGCTGCCTTTCTCAGATTGCCCATCTAAGATCTCCATTCAGTAGCTATTACTTAACTGCTTTGGGTTTTTAGGTCAGTCGGTGTCTCTGGTTCTTCCTTGTGCTTCTTCTTGCACAGCTCTGATACCTTACAGGTCCTATAGCTCATGCGTGCAATTCCATAGGTGACAGAGCACTTAGATTTTTAATACCTGTTCATAGGTTTCAGTTTTGCTGTCATAGTGTCTCAGTGTTTGTGGAAACATTTGGGCATTTCAAAAACTGCTGTTGTCATTTGTTTGTATGTATGCATGTATGTATGTATGTATGTATATGTATGTGTATTATATATGATTGTATGTATTATGATTGTATGTGTACATATGTATATGTTTGTATATATTTGTGTATGTATGCTTGTGTGTATATGCATGTTTGTATGTGTATGTATGTGTATATAGGTATGTATGTTTGTATGTATGTATGTGTTGTGCTGGGGATCACACTCAAGGCACGGTATGTGATAGATAAGTACTGAACCACTAAGACACACCCCCTCCACTCCCCAGTATGTATTTTAACAACTTTAGAATTTTAGGTAAATATCCTCACACTCCTCCGTCAGTCCGCAATGCTCATCTTAGGTTGTTTTCAAGTTTACCTGTTTGCATAGGCTGTGATGAGCAGCTTTGTGAAATAACCTTCATAGATACCCATGATTATTAAGATTCATTTTTAGCTAGGTGGTGCATGCCTTTAATCCCAACATTCAAGAGGCAAAGGCACGTGGAATTCTGTGAGTTCAAAGCCAGCCTGGTTTTCTTAGCAAGTTCCAGGCCAAACCAAGGCTACATAGCAAGACCTTGTCTCAAAAAACAAATAACAATTGGTTTTTATAAGTGAATTTTGTGAAGTACAGAATAATCACGTGTTTATAGCTTTTAATGCAAATTATCAAACTGCCTTGTAGAATGGCTATACCAACTAACAGTCATCGGCAGTGCACTTTCATGTGTGTGTGTGTGTGTAGAGGCCTGAGTTGATGTAAGGTATCTTTCTTATCTCTTGCTAACTTACATTTGGAGATGGGGTCTCTCAGTTGATCCCAGGCTGGTGTCAAGTTCAGAGAGCCGCCTGCCTTTGCCTCTCAGTTCTGGGAGTAAAGACATGCATCACTACACCCCGCCTCTTTTTCTGCTTTTTGAGATTCCATTTAGTTATGAGCTCTGGGTCAGGCACAGTTGTCTTCTCAGTCTTCAACAACTGTAATGGAACCCTAGCTTTCTGCACTCCCACATTCTGCCGTCCCCAGTGCTAGTGTCTCAGACATGCACGACTGTGCCCGGCTTATGCAGTGCAGGGATCAAACCCTGAGCCGCATCTCAACTCCATCTTCAAGGGTCACAAATCACTTCATTAACATTTTACATTGCTAAGTACCGATAGTGAATACCAAGACGCTAAGTTTTTTCCTATCTTAAAGAAAATACCGCTGGGCGTGGTGGCGCACACCTGTAATCCCAGCACTTGGGAGGCAGAGGCAGGCGGATTTCTGAGTTCGAGGCCAGCCTGGTCTACAGAGTGAGTTCCAGGACAGCCAGGACTACACAGAGAAACCCTGTCTCGAAAAACAAATAACAAAAAACCAAAAAAACAAAAAAAAGAAAAGAAAATACCAAGTACCAATCAAATTAGAAATAAAACAGTATTATAATTCTTTTTTTTTTAACATTTATTTAAGAAATGGTGTGTGTATTAAGATGGTCTATCCATGAAGTCATTCATGAACTGTTTTAGTGAACACTGGTTCAGCTTGGAGGGTGGCACAGACATTAGATGAGGGTAGGATTCTGGTTCATTGGCTGTGATGATTTTTGAAAACCATTCATCTGAGAAAAAGAGTAACTTATAAGGTCCTCTTCTTTGAAAATGATAAAATAATTATAAATATCAAGCAAAGCACTCAGTCTCACTCTTTGTTGTTCTCTTACAAGCCACCTCCCAAATTAATTGTCTATGTTTCTTTTGGCTGTATAAATAATTTATTTTGGCTGTATAAATAATTTTGAAATATGTAAGCTGTTCTGAAAACCATAGTATAGTGTAAAAACATGAGAGGCTGAGATAGGAGAAGCATGATTTCAAGACCATTTATGTGCTACACAGCAAGACACTGTCACATACAAACAAGCAGAAAATGTATATGGATTATACAATATTGGACATATTTCTCCAATTACCAAATTAGACCACTGGGTGACAGCCAACAAATTTCTAATTCTTCATATTTTTGAATTTCAATCAATTAGGATATGTTGGTAATATGAATTTTTATATTAAGAGATACTAAGGAAAAGTGATTATTACTTCCTGTTATTTTTGTTGTTGGAGGTGGAATCATGTTTGTGTGAGTTTGTTGAAAGATTACATTCTTGCTTTTTCTAGGGTGTAGTTTCCTCCTTGTGTTGGTGTTTTCCATCAATTATCCTTTGTAGGGCTGGATTTGTGGATAGATATTGTGTAAATTTGGTTTTATCATGGAATATCTTGGTTTCTCCATCTTTGGTAATTGAGAGTTTTGCTGGGTATAGTAGCTTGGGCTGGCATTTGTGTTCCCTTAGGGTCTGTATGAGGTCCTCCCAGGATCTTTTAGCTTTCATAGTCTCTGGTGAGAAGTCTGGTGTAATTCTGATAAGCCTATCTTTATATGTTACTTAACCTTTTCCCCTTACTGCTTTTAATATTCTTTATTTGTTTAGTGCATTTGGTGTTGTGATCATTATGTGACAGGAGGAATTTCTTTTCTGGTCCAGTCTATTAGGAGTTCTGTAGGCTTCTTGTATGTTCATGGACATCTCTTTATGTTAAGGAAGTTTTCTTCTACAATTTTTTTTTTAAGATATTTACTGGCCCTATTAAGTTGGGAATCTTCACTCTCTTCTATATCTATTATCATTAGGTTTGGTCTTCTCATTGTGTCCTGGATTTCCTGGGTGTTTTGGGTTAGGAGCTTTTTACATTTTGCATTTTCTTTGACTGATGTGTCAATGTTTTCTATGGTATCTTGTGCACCTCAGATTCTCTCTTCTATTCCTTGTATTCTGTTGCTGATGCTTGCATCTATGACTCCTGATCTCTTTCCTAGGTTTTCTAGCTCCAGGGTTCTCTCCCTTTGTGATTTCTTTATTGTTTCTATTTCATTTTTAGATCTTGGATGGTTTTGTTCATTTCCTTTGCCTGTTTGTTTTTTCCTATAATTCCTCTAAGGGTCTCTAGCTGATTACCTGTGTTCTCCTGTATTTCTTTAAAGGAGTTGTTTATGTCCTTTTTAAAGTCCTCTATCATCATCATGAGAAGTGATTTTAGATCCAGGTCTTGCTTTTCTGGTGTGATGGTGCATCCAGGACTTGCTATGGTGGGAGAATTGGGTTCTGATGATGCTAAGTGATCTTGGTTTCTGTCTTATGTTCTTATGCTTGCCTCCCGCCATCTGGTTATCTCTAGTGCTACCTGCCCTCACTATATCTGAGTGGAGCTTCCTCTGGGTGTTGTAGGACTAGCTATGGAGTTTGTGCCCAAAGTATGCCCAGGGTTTGGCTCAGACAGACCAGATAAACCCGTGCCACTGGTCTGGTGGAGTTCCTGTGTGCCTGGGTCCTACTGGTCCCAGTTACTCCTGGTATTGGGACAGATGATGTGTCCTCCTCTCTCTCTCTCTCTCTCTCTCTCTCTCTCTCTCTCTCTCTCTCTTTTGTTTTTTGGTTTTTTCAAGACAGGGTTTCTCTGTATACCTCTGGCTGTCCTGGAACTCACTCTGTAGACCAGGCTGGCCTCAAACTCAGAAATCCGCCTGCCTCTGCCTCCCAGAGTGCTGGGATTACAGGCGTGCGCCACCACCGCCCAGCTCCTCCTTACCTCTGATCCTATGATCAGTATTATAATTCTATGAAGTCTTTTAATTGGGTGGTGGTGGCACACATCTTTAATACCAAGTATTTGGGAGGCAGAGGCAGAGCAGACAGATCTCTGTTAGTGGGTTGCCAGCCTGGTCTACAGAGCAAGTTCCAGGGCAGCCAGGGCTACACAGAGAAACTCTGTCTCAAAAATAACAAAACAAAACAAAACAAAAAAAACCAAAAAACCAAACCAAAACAACAACAACAAAAAAACCAAATACTACTACTACTAATTCTAAGCAGACTTTTGTGGTTTTTCTATTGTAGGCTGGGTCAGTGCATGTAAGAATTCGACGAGATGCAAACGAGCAAATGGTCCTTGCTCACGTGACCAACAGGCTGTCCACACTGGTGTCCACTCTGACTGTCCAGATCTTCAAGGATGACTGGATTAGACCTGCCTTATCTTCTGGGCCTGTTGCGCCCAACGTCCTAAACTTCTCAGATCACCACATAATCCCAATGCCTCTGTTAAAGAATGCTGATGAGAGGACCCCTGCCACATCAACCCCAGCCAAGCCCAGCAGCCCGCCTCCAGAGTTTGCATTTAATACGCCTGGGAAAAACGTGAGCCCAGTTATTTTTCTGAACACACAGACGAGGCCATATGGTTTAGGTCTTAATCGTGGACACACTCCATACGGCAGTGTGTTCAGCCAAGGACTTGCATTTCCAGGAGTTGGGGCAGGCCAGGGATTGAGGCCCACCTTCCCACATATACCAAGCAGGTACGGAATCAACAGGATGGGGCAGCCAAGACCTTGACGGACTCGAACTTATAGCTATGGGGAATATCGACTCCTTGCCTTCCGGTGTATTTAGTAATCCAACTTGCATTGACTGTTCAACCACTTACATGTCAGATTATTCCAGGCTTGTTCATATTTCATGAAACCTATAAACTATATTTTTGTAAAATGTTCTTGTGGCAGTGAGGTCTTTGAAAATCATGGGCATTAGGTCGGCCTCCTTCAAGAAGTTTGAATGTCAGCTGCTTTGTAGCTGCCCACGGTGTGATAATCTGGCCTCCAGTAGTAAAGCCATGTGGGTGATGGGCCTGCATCTTACTGAAAATTCATAATTCCTTTGGTAGAATTTATAAACATGCTTCATGTATGGTGTCCATCTAAGGAAATGAAAACTTAAGTGTCCGTCTGAAAAGTAAAATCCCTTTTATAACCTTTTTAAGCTTAATTGCTACATTTTTTGAGGTCCTCCTGAATCATTTGTTAAATAAAAAGTAGAAGTTTCCATTGGAAGTTGTGAGGCATATTCTACTATATGGCACAACTTAATCATTATTATTGGTATTTTGAAACAGGGTTTTGCTGCATAGATCAGGCTGGCTTCAAAACCATAATCCTCTTGCCTCAGTCTCCCACATGCAGGGATTTAGGTTTTGAGCCACCATAGAGGTATATCCTAAAATTTTAAGTAACAGATTTTGAATAAAGAGGTTTTGTTTTCCCCATTTACAATTATAGTGGCCTGGCGTGGTGGTGCACACCTGTAATCCCAGCACTTGGGAGGCAGAGGCAGGTGGATTTCTGAGTTCGAGGCCAGCCTGGTCTACAGAGTGAGCTCTAGGACAGCCAGGACTACACAGAGAAACCCTGTCTCGAAAAAGAAAACAAAAACAAAACAAAATACAATTATAGTACATTTGTATCCTACAGTCAAACACTGAGAATAGAAGACAACTATTTGTATCCTACAGTCACACACTAAGAATAGAAGATGATTGTTCACGAATTACAATTGTAGTACATTTGTATCCTACACTCACACACTGAGAATAGAAGACAACTATTTGTATCCTATAGTTACACACTGAGAATAGATGATTGTTCATGAATTACAATTGAAGTACATTTGTATCCTACAGTCGCACACTGAGAATAGAAGACAGCTGTTCAGAATGTGGGTCATTGTTCGCAGTGTGTTATATTGGTTACAAATACCTGACCTTTGGGAAATGGAATGAGGTTTAAATATCCCAGTGCTCTAGATTGCATTTCGTCATCTGGCCAGTGGCCCACAGTAGCCGTGCTTTGGGTTTTGAATGAGTAAGTTCATTACTTATGTAGTGAGCCAATGTAAAGGCATAAACAGCGAGAGGACAACTTCGGCCAGCATCACCGATTGGGAACTCAGATCATCTGACAAAATCCTACTGGGAAGCCCCTTTAAGGCAGCCAGCTGGCATTCCTGTAGCATCCTGGACAGAGCAGAGTGTCCCTTCTAAGGGACAAGTTAAAGAACAAATAGCAACAGAGATCAAGTCGTCTGTTCAGAGGCTCACCACGATGTCCTTCAGAGACCACTGGGTAAGGTGGCCAGCTCGTTCCCGACTGAGCGTTCTCTACACAGTGAGTGTCCCATGCCTGAGCGTGAAGCTTCCGCCTCCCGCTAGGCCCTCTCCATCCTTAGGAAACAATAGCAACCTCTCCTGATCATGGCTCGCCTCCTAGCTACTCTCCAGAATGCGTTTTAACTCAGGCTGTTTGTTCTCCTATCTCCCTGTCCATGTTAGGGGGCAGCCCATCCCCAGAATGGAGGTCATGTAGGATGCTTTGAGGGAAACCCATGTGGGTGTGAAGTGGGAGTCGGGGTGACCCCCCTCCACCACAGCTTCCGAGCGAGCGTAAACACCATATGGCAGCGAAGTGGGAGAGCGTGTATTACATAAACCCTGACGACGACGGGATAGTATTTGGGTTTTAAATTTTTTCATTTTATGAGCAAAACATATCAAAGATATATTTTATTGTAGAACTGGAAGTTTAAGTCAAGATATTTTTAACAGACTCCATGACTTGACTAGGCAAAAGGCTTTTATTGCAACCCTGGTATACATGTATATCAATAGTTTGGTAATCATGGGCACAGAAGTCATTTATTTTCTTCTCTGAGCTCTCTCAGTACAGTTAGGGAGGGGAAGGAATGAGTTGATTTGCAAATTGTTATCTGAAATTTTATAATTAAGTCTATACAATACATGTCCAATTGCTAAGTCGATTCTATATCCAGAATGTTTGGTTTGTTTGTTTGTTTGTTTGTTTGTTTTTTCTTGTTTTTTTTTTTTTTTTTTTTTTTTGAGACAGGGTTTCAAAAACCTGGAACTCACTCTGTAGACCAGGCTGGCCTCGAACTCAGAAATCCGCCTGCCTCTGCCTCCCAAGTGCTGGGATTAAAGGCATGTGCCACCACGCCCTGCTCAGAATGTTTTTTTTAACATGGCCACAGCAGACAGACTGAGTGCTGCCCAGGCAGCGCCCTTGAGGAGCCCTGGGGACAGAGAGCAGACTGCAGGCCGAGGAGCCCTGGGGGCAGAGAGCAGACTGCAGGCCGAGGAGCCCTGGGGACAGAGAGCAGACTGCAGGCCGAGGAGCCCTGGGGACAGAGAGCAGACTGCGGGGCCGACTCCATCGCAGGTGTTTTGTCCCTGGCTCACCCAGACTCTGGATTTTTACATCTTTAGACAAGATTTTTTTTCTTAGGTTTTATGTAGGGGGTGGTATTTTTGGAAAGTGGTAGACAAAAAGATTAGAGCAGGCTATCCCTCCTACTTCAGTGGAGTACAAAAGAGTAAGATACAGTTTTCCTTTCATCCTTGGTTTCAGAGGTCAAAGTTGGAATCACAGTGACCACGTGAACTCACATCCTGAGTTTGGAGCCTCCGATTAAGCAGCTTTTAAACTGCCAAGTTTTGCTTGACTACAGATGCCCACTTGGGGCTGGTCATAGCTCAGCAGACCAGGACACTTAATACCACAAAGCCCAGTGACATTGAGTTAAACAATGCCTTTGATGTCCGGTGGGTACACCACGGCGCACACACACTGCATACTCACTCCGGTGGGTACACCACGGCACACACACTGCACACTCACACATCAGTGGGTTGTTTTTTTTTAAAGAGCGCCTCTTTCAAGTCTGAGAACACTTTTCACGTGAGGACGTCCTCTATACATTCCAAAGTGTTTTAACGAAGGAGACTGAATTAAATAGCATATCCAGAGTCTGTTCTCTAGACAGTTTTATTTCCTGGTAATTTAGTTGTCACATATTTATCAAGTACTTGTTGAGTCTATATAGGCCAGGTAGGAAGGACAGATGATCAGGGTATCTTAAGGTTTTGTAACCCAGTATCTTGGGGCCAAATAGCATACACACAGTGGAAGGGCACAGAGATTGTCCTGTGTGGAGAGATGAGACCAAACATGTTTCTCAAGCCCCTTCCCCTTCCTTTTCTTCTTTGACTTCCTTCCTCAAGATTTGTTTTTTAAGTATTTTAAAATTTTATTTAATGGATATGAGTGTTTTGCCTGTATGGTTCCCTTAGAGATCAGAAGATGTTGGATCCCCTGGAACTGAGTTACAGATGGTTGTGGGCCACCTTGTGGGTGCTGCGAATCAAACTCATGTCCTCTGGAAGAGCAGCCAGTGCTCTTAACCTCCAAGGCAGCTCTGCAGCCTCACATCTGCCGGCTTGTAACGATGCACTGGAAGAGAGGGAGTCCCCGGAGTATTTGGTGGCCGGGGGCACGTTAGGCAGTCACTAGTTTAAAGGTGCCTTTAATAATGCTGATGTCATAGGCGTCCAGCTCCCAGCCTGTGAGCCTTGCCTCTTGCAGAAGAGTTAACTTAGATAACACTTGACCAAGCTTCCTCACCAGTGCTGCGTCTGGTAAGAACTCTTCAGTGCTAAAGTCAAAAAATACCAACTGCTTAAGATTCTCAAACACATCCATGAAGGGAAGCCATCCATCGCTGCTCACACAGTGTCCCGCTAAATCCAACTGCTGCAAGTCTCTCAGAGGATTCCTCTCCAGAAATTCACCTGGGTAAAGAAAGAAATGTTACTGGGAAGAAATCCTCGTTTAAAATAAAATGAGTTCTGTACGTGCACACATGAGTAATTTTTCCATTTTAAAATGACGGTAGTTAGACCAGTGTTGCGCCCTGGAAAGAGAGTTCTGACGGGTATTCCATGACTGCCCACAGTACTCACAAAATCTGTTTCCTCATGTCTAAGAGCATCAATGATAACAAAAAGTCAGTAGGCAAAGGTAAATGGTGTGTTTTACCTTACTCCTGATTCCTCCGGGAAATGGAACGCCCATTAGACATTGAGAAATGCGAGATGCTATTCGATATTAAGGAGTTGTTTTTGTTTGGTTTCAGACCCCAGGGTAGGGGACTGAGGTGCATATCTTACATACCAAAGCAGACCTGGCCTCTAGGTCTCCCAGCATCCTTCAGTCCCTACCTGGCATTCCCTGCCCCAACTTCCGGAACTTTCCAGCCCATGGGTTGGACTGCCCTTCCCCCAGAGGCTGCTCCCTATATAGTCCCAGACATTGTGGCCTCTAATCCCCAACTCCTCTCTCTGTTCCTGTGCCTCTTTCTCCCTCCCCTAGCCCCCACCCACCCTTTCCCCAGTCCCCACCGCCACCCCCCACTCTGACTTTCCTGGTCTTGGTCCTTGGGGGTCAGTGAACTCACCCACCCCAGAGCCGCTTCCCAGTAAGCCTGCCTTTAATCTGATCTAATCTGGTTTAAATTGGCTCAGTTCACCAGCAGTGAAGAAATAACCCATCAGTTTTCAAAACTGGGATGAAAGAAGCAACACTAGGCCCTTTCATGTAGAAAGAAAGCTACTTAACAGTTTCATCTTTGAGTATAGGATATCCCTAGCTATAAACTTAAGTAAACAAAAGTCATTCTCTAGAGGGTTTTGTTTGTTTAAAGCCTTCCTCGAGGATCCGGGGAGATCCTCCGGTCCCTAAAAATAAGCATCCCTAAAGTGCCTCCAAGAGGAGGACTTGGAGGCTGCAGCAGGTTCCTTATTTCCCTAAGTCCTTTGCAGCTGCACTGGAATGAGGTGAATCCTGGGGTATGAGAAAAGAAAAAACAAACAAACAAACAAAAACCTCACACACACACACACACTTAGCGTTTGAGAGTCAGGGACAGAAAAGTGAATTCAAGGCTTGCCCAAGCTATCTAGAGAACCCTGTAGTAAATAAAAAGCAAGCAAGAAAGGGCAAGGTTTACTTCTTGTTTATTGCTGTAGTTTTGAGACAAGGTTTTGCTGAACAGCTCAGGCTTTCCTCAGACCCTGCACTCCATCTGCCTCGCCGTCAAATGACATTAGAATGAGACTTGAGTCAGCACAGCCAGTCTCACCCTGCACTGGGTAGTGAGGGGTTTGTATGACATTAAAATCGGGAGATAGATGTTACCACCTTATAGAATGAGGGTTCAAAATTCAGTTTGGACTTTTTTTTTTTTTAACTATTTATTTTGAAACAGGGTTTTTTCCAAGTAGTCCTGTCCTGTCCTGGAACTTACTCTGTACACTAGGCTGGTCTCAAACTCAGAGATCCCCCTGCCTCTCACTTAAGCTGGGAGAGATGCTCTCTGACAAAGCAGTATTGTCCCCACAGACAAAACACCAGAGTTTTGAGACTGCGCAAGTCTCTGATTCTAGAACTCTGGGAGGCTGAGGCAGGGGGTAGCAAGTTCAGGCCAGCCTGAGCTACACAGTGAGACTACCCTGTTGTTGCAGGATATTTGATCCTGGGAGGCATGTGAACCCCCAGATTGTGTTGTTTACTGGAATGAGAAGTCGCCATGAGATTAGAACAGACGGCTGGAGGTAGTTTGAGGGCAAGCAGAACCGTTCAGGAGAGGCAGAAAGAGAGTCGCCAGATCGATTGAATCAGCCAGCCTGGAGAGGAGTCAGAACCACCGAGTTGAACCAGTCAGCCAAAAAGACAAGAAAGGGTGAGCTTTTCCAGCAGTAAATCTCAGAGGCTGAAAACATTCTAGGCCTAGCCAAGACTGTATGGTGGCTAGATGTTTCCAGGACTAGGCCTGGGTTAGCAGACAGAGGCAGTGAGCCTCTGAGATGACACTTGTTTCAGCAGAATAAAAGTTACATTTAAACCCTGTCTCTAAAAACAAACAAACAAACAAACAAGCAGACAAACTAGTCAGGGCCATGACAAAGGTTAACAAACAAGTAAGAAAAGCTATTGCCATCTGTAATTAAGCCTGCAAAATAAGAATGCTCGACCTTGTCTACCCAGCCATGTGGACTGAGGCTTCCCCGGGTGTGCACTGAGTGAGTGAGTGTACTCTTGGCCACTTTCAGGAAGCCTGTTGACCAGCTCTCCTGTTAGCAACCAGGCATCTCCGCCGCCTGCCCCAGGGACTCTGCAACATCAGCATACATCAACACTAGCTGCCTAGACATCCCTACTGTTGCCAGGAGTTGCGTGTCCTCCCGCTGCGCATGCGCTACCTTCCAGTCCCTCCCACTTTGTCTGTATGGCCTCTGTATACCCCCACTGGTGGTAGACTGGCACCCTGAAGTAAGCCCTGAGTAATAAACTGTCACACCACTCATTTAATCAGCAAACGTTTGATTATCTGCTGTGTACCGCACGCTCTGCATGGTCCCTGTCACTTTGGGTTTGTGTGTAGACACTCTAATAATTAGATGACGGGTAGGGTGCTATGGGAGGTGGGCCAGGAGCCCTGAGAGAAAGCACACAGAAGCAGTAGACATTCCAACTCCACCTTGTTCTCAGGTCTTACACGCTCCAGAAGCAAGACTGGAAGCTTCTCAGGAGAAACTCAATTGCTCTCAAGAAGCAGCGCCGCCTTGCATGCCTTGTTCCCGCCCCCAAATAGTGAAGCTAACCAATCAACAGCCACCTCTGGGTCCGCGTTAAGCGCACACACTGCCCTTGCTGCAGAGGACCTGGATTGGCTCCCAGTACCCATGTGATGGCCCAGATCATCTATAAGCCCAATACCAGAGGATTCAACACTCTCTTCTGCCTTTTTTTTTTCTTAATGTGCATTGGTGTTTTGCCTGCATGTATGTCTGTGCTAGGATGTTGGATCCCCTGGAGTTAGAGTTACAGACAGTTTCAAACTGCCATGTGGGTGCTGGGAATTGAACCTGGGTCCTCTGGAAGAGTAGCCATGCTCTTAACCAGTGAGTCATCTCTCCGGAGATTCCGCCTCCCACCCCTTTTCTGGTTTTATGGACACCAGGCACATGGTGGCTCACATACATATATGCAGGTAACACCCATGCATAAACTAAAGAAGCTTAAGATCGCCTTCTCCCTTAGACAAAGAGCTTTCTGTAAGCTTGCCCTCACTCTAAAACAGGAAAAGAACAGCTGCCTGAGAGCAGATGCCAAGAGAGGAAACCAAGTTTCAACTCCCACAGAAAAGGGACCAAAGAAAAGGTCTGTTTCCTGCTGCTGGAGCAGAATACCACAGGCTGGTTAACTTACACCCAACGGAAATGTATCGACTCATGTCAGGGTCGGAGAACTAACATCTGGCCTGGGCCTTCTTGCTGACTGTGCCCAGGCAGGACAGGGGTGAAAAAGCAAGCAAGATCTCAGGCGGGAAGTCTCAAGCCTTCTGCAGTTTGCATTAGTCACCCATGAGGGGGGATCCAACTCCTTCTCTGAGTTCCCACTGTTAGGTCTCAAACCTAAGTGCGGTGCCACCAGGTTCTCCGGCATCCCTCAGGCCCCTACCCGGTCCTGGGTATGGCCTGCCCCAACCCTTACCCTGAACTCCAGGTGGGCTGCCCTTCCCCCAGCTGCCCTTCCCTATAGAATCCGGCCAGCCACTTGGCTGCTCTGGGTTTATTTATTTTTATTTTATTATTTTTTAAAGCATTCTAGCCTCTTGGTCTCCTGGCTCTCCCAATTCCTTTCCCCTCTCTCCTCACACTGGCTCAGCCCAGGGTCATGTTTTCTCTGGACTCTCCCACATGTCTCTGCCTCTGGCTCTGCTCTCCCTTTTATCTACAATAAGGCTCCTCCAGCGTACCCAGGGGGAGCCTCCTTTTTTATTTCTTCTTTCTGTCCGCCCACCTCTCAGCACTGCTGCACTGGAACTTGTTTTATGCATGTTCTGTTAGGAAGACACATTCAAAATATAACATTCGGCAACACAGGAAATAAGAAGGAAGACAAAAGCCTTCAAAAATCATCATTGCTCCCAATGACTAACATTCAATGGAAATAAGATTCTAATAACTAAGAAAGGAGGCTGAGAGATGGCTCAGAGCGAAGGCAGAGATCCAGCGTCCTCGGCCTCCTGAGGGCTGAGATTAAAAACCCAACTAAGCCTTCTCAAGGTCGGCCCGTGTCCCCTGGCTCTGTTTGGGGGTACCTACCTAAACTTCTAATCTCTTCGTCTCCGAGTCTCCAGTTTTTCAATCCAAGTTTGGCGAGCCCTGGGGCCCCCTCCAACTGCTTCAACAGCTTGGGCAGGCTGCTGTGCACGTCCCGGCACCAAGGCAGCATCAACGTGGTGAGCTGTTCCAGAACGCCAAGCCTGCCGACTTAAACAGGAAACAGTTCAGGACTGACGTCATCGCGGCCTAGCGGGATGTGGATGAAGAGCGGTCTCCGTGTTTGGTGGCCCTGCAGGCTATTTAAAACCTCTAATGAGAATCTACTCTTTATTTTATTTCTAGAAAAGATATTCAAATACAGAAATACTGTAGCATAAGGAAACTGTTACTAATAACCCAACCTTTCAATAAACAACAAATCATGGGCTCAATGACTTACCCTTGACCAGAAACACCTGTATTTTTCTCAAGTGAATCCCAGACATACATCTGTCATTCTGTCATAACCACACACCAGTATTGCACTTTAAAAATCTTATCATGCTAGTGAAATTGAGGGAGGACATGAGCCAGGCACGGTGGTGTACACATTCAATCTCAGCAGGAGCTGGGGGATCTCTGAGTTCTAGGACAGTCTGGTCTACAGAGCTAGTTCCAGGACAGCCAGGGCTACAGAGAGAAGCCCTGACTCAGGAGGAAACAGAATGGCAAGGACCACCTGGGAAGAAATGGTTACTTAGTTATCATGTAAAACAGCTGCTTGCAATTAACCTGGTTTATAAAAAGAAAAATGTCCTAACCCTCACCCCACCTTTCTCTTTTCTTTGAGACCAATCTCTGGCTGGCCTGGAACTCACTATGGAGACCAGGCTGGCTTCAGACTTATAGAGCCCTGCCTGCCTATTTACTTGCTGGGGTCAAAGGAGTATACCACCATTCCTGGCTTGGATTTCTTGTTTGTTATCTTTGCCATGTGGCTTTGGTAGAAACTTAAGCCCACCGGTGGTATAATGGTTGAAACCAATGCTGGAAAGCCCGTATCGCTGTACAGTTAGTTGCTCAGAGCCGTGAAGAGAACTCCACTAAGCCTGACACAGTGAGCCTTTCTGATCCTCCACTGCATTTCTGGGGACTGTTTGAGCATGGTTGCTTCCCTGCCTCATTTTCCTGTAACAAAATGATCAGAATAAAAATCTCTTTGATGCCAACATTCAAGAAGCAGAGGCAGATGGATCTCTGTGATTTCAAGGACACCCTGTCTTCTTAGAGAATTCCAGGCTGCATAGTGAAACTCTTTTTTCAAAAAAAAAAAAATTAATTAAATTAAAATTTAAAAACAATCTCCAAATGTTTCACTCATCCGAGAGCTCAGGCATAGCCCCCTTGCTGCCACCAGACAGCACAAGAACATTGCAGCTCTTGGGTAACTGAGTTGATAAATGTGTGTGTAAACCAATATTACGAGCCTGGGGCTAGAAAAGCCGTATCACTAACTCCTTAAGCATCTCCAGCGTCAAACACTGGCTTCCTTGATGTTAGCAAACTGGAGGAGCCGCAGGTACAGTAAGGACGTGTAAACTGATGGCTTCAATGACACAAGCTTGGGCTTGGAGAAATGGTTCAACAGTTAAGAACACGTACAATCCTTGTAGAGAGGCGGTTTTCGTTCTCAGGACCCATTGCCCCACCCTCAGTACATAATGCCTGTAACTCCAGCTCCAGGAGACCCAGTAGTCTCTCCTGGCCTCTGCGGGCTCCTACACTCATGTGTGCCTATCTCCTGCACACGAGCAGGCACACACACACACACACACACACACACACACACACAACATAATTTTTCAAATTATTTTTTGCATATGAGCGTTTTGCCTGCATTTATGTATATGTACCCATATGCCTGGTACTCACAGAGGCCAGAAGAGGGCATCAGATTCCCTGGAACCAGAGTTACACATATTGGTGAGCTGCCATGTGGGTGCTGAGAACCGAAATCTGGTCCTCTGACATAGCATCAAGTGCTCTTACCCACTGAGTCATCTCTCAAGCTCCCAAACTAAACAAATCTTTAAAAGAGACATGGGCCTATGTTCTTTAAAGGCAGTTTAAGACAGGGCCAAACATTTTTCCTAAGAAAGATGCGTCAGTAAGGTCGGGAACAGAGATGTGCTGACGGCCCAGCACACACAGTGAAAACCCCACCGTGTGGGCGGAACCGTCCTTCTTACTCAGTTCCTGCAGGGCTTCATTTCCGTCCCTTTCCAGGTAATTTTCTGATATATCGAGAATGCTCAGCTTTGCCAAATTGTGAAGATTCTGTGCTGAAAGGAAAACCAAACAGAAAGATTTTCAGATAGCCACATACACGTTTTTCGGCATCTTTAATATTCTGTGTCCTTGTCTTTGCTGATGGCAATACACTCTGCCATTGGACTTGGTTATTTCTCAAAGGAAGTGGGAGGGGTGGAACCCTTAATTTCATGGCAGTGATTATGTCCAGGGCACATAGAGCCTGACGCTGCATGGAATATGGTGTTTGTAATACCAGGCATTCCATTATAGTTTATTCCTTATTGACTCCAGCTGGTTTGGTTGTTTAAGACAGGTCTCATTGTTAGTCCCAGCTGGCTTTGAACCCTCAAATTCACAGAAGTCCCCTGCTCTGCCACCTTTGTCCTGGCATTGAGTTGCTCATCACCACACCTGGACATTTAGACACAGCTGTTTGAAAAGAGACCAATTCCCCTGCCAGGCTGCAGTGCACACACCTTTATTCCCAGCATCGCACCCCCAGGAACTGAAGTCACAAATAGTTGTGAGCTGCCAGGATGGAACCCAAGTCAGTGGTCTTAACTGCTGAGCCATCTCTCCAGCCCCCAAAGTCTAAACTTTAAGACATATCTGAACTGAATAGTTTATCCAAAAATATGCAAAAATTTTCTCTATCATGGGTATGCATAACATTTGGGAACTCAAAAGACTGAACTGTTATATTATTGTGCTCCAACTCCATCTTAACAGAGCAAAGGGAAGACTAGAAGCCTGGTAACACTGAGGCAGTCCTCGCCCTTCTCCATATTTTCTTTGCCCATCTACCCAAGGGATGATTAGACAGTAACACTGGGAAAGACAATGGAATTGTTTTGTTTTTTTTTTTTAATGTCTTACTTTTCACTTTCTCTTAAGGTTATAATATCTTCAACTATTATATAATACTTGTTTATTTCTACTGGTAATTTAATTCTAACTCTGACAAAGCTCATTAAAAAAATGGGCTAGGTTAATCCCAGCACTTGGGAGGCAGAGGCAGGTAGATCTATGAGGCCAACCTGATCTACATAGTGAGTTCCAGGACACCCAGACATACAGGGAGAAATCCTATCTCAGGATAAAAAAGAGAGTGGGGATGGGGCTAGGTCAGATAATACGTATTGCATTATCATTTTCAGATTCTCTTAAAATTAAGTTTCCACGTAAGACATTGTATACATTACACTGTACATTACATGTATGATGTAATGTATACATTAGTGTAAAAATGTAAAGTATCCTCTTGTGCATTCAGAGAGGGGAGGGGAGGGTTACAATGGTTACCTAGAATTTTCACAGAATTTGCAGTCAGACAGCAGGCCACCAACTTCATCTCTTGTAGATCACAGGGTTCTTCTGAGAGACACTTGACTATGTAATCCATCCCCTCCCCAATGTCAGACAAATGAGTCAAGTGGAATAAACGCATCTTCTTCAGGTTTCGCAGGCCTTCAGCTGCAAGGAGATGGGAAAGGAGTGTGCATGAGCAGACGGAGTCCGTCTGGCTAACTACAGATCGGTGGAACCCAAGGACGACAGCAATGTAGGTAGAAACTCTTTCCTGCTCTTTTTTCTTTAAAAAAGTATTAATACATTTCTTCGTTTTCTAGGGAAGGAGCCTCTTGCTAATCAGCCCAGGCTGGCATTAAGCTCACGAGCCTCCAACCAGAGCTGCCCTGTGTCTAGATTCCAGACATCTTTCCATACACTCCTGCTACAAAGACCAAAAGACCCAATGTTTCTTTAAGCGCCTCATAGTCTTTACTTCCCTCGGGAGGCTGAGTTCAGAGGGACATCAGGTGCTGCAGAGCTGTGGGGGCTCATGCACCTGCACAGCCTCAGAGATGCTGTTTTGAACTCCGTGACATAGGTTCAATGACCACCACTCCCAGGGTGGTGTGTCCAGCCAGGGTCAGTGTCCCCATCTACCAGCAGGGCCATTGAAGGCAACAGTTCTTAGTCCTGGGGTTGATGTGGAGTTTAGGATTGAGTAGGCGGAGCTTCAATCATCAATATACGTCCCGAGACAATGGTACACAGAAAGGAATACAAAGTGACCTTTGGGGTCCCATCAGTCTTCTCCTCCTCCTCTTCCTTCTCCTCCTCTTCCTCCTTCCTTCTATGGTGTTAGAGCTTTAACCCAGGCCCTGTGTATGCCAAGGCAAGTGCTCTACCATTGAGCTGTATCCCTCAGACCAGGGCTTTAGCAATCCCCACGGTTCGGAGCTTAGGAGAAACTGCAGGCAATGCATGTGGGGCATTCAGTATGTCTAACACAGTAAACCTTCAGTGAATGCTATCTGATGTTATGGTATATGTGTTATGGTATATGTGAGCTTTGCCTCTAGATTCACTGTCCCATAACTGTACAAACTTGGACAAGTGATTCAACTTTTCAGTTGTGGCTTTGTTCAGTTGGGGGATCATTAGTCCTATCCACTATCCAACTATACTAAGTAGTAAGATGCTGACCTAGCATACTGCAATTCTTTACTACATAGTAATTATTACTGACATCATTACACTGGTTTCTTCACAGTCAAATTTGATTCCGTATTTTTTTATCTTATTTTTATTTAAAAATATTTTATCCTATCTATTTGTGTGGGAGCATGTAAGCCATGGCACCAGATAATGACCCAGGATAACTTGCAGGAATCAATTCTCTTCTACCGTGTAGGACCTGGAAATTGAACTCAAGGCATGGTTCATGCCTTTTGAGGCATCTCACGGGTTCTCGTTTTTGTTTATTTGGTTTTGTTTTGTTTTGTTTTAAGACTGGGTCTTACTGTTAGGGTCCAAGAATCGCTAAAGGAGGACCCTAGACTCAAATACTATGCAAAAGCAAAGAGTGTTTATTCAGCTGAATTTCCTGCATACAGGGGTCTCCTCCCTTTGGTGGACTCCCAGGCCCAGCTTTTATTGTCAGTTAGTGGAATCCAGGGAGGGGTATGTGCCTTTTACCTTGATTGTAAGAATCAATTTACAATTATTCTACCTAGGGTAGCCTTGAACTCACAGAGATCCACCTGCCTTTGCCTCTGAGGGCTGGGAGTAAATGCCTGTGTCACTATGCTGGCAGGTTTTGTTTTCATTTTTGTTTTAAGAAGAGGTCTCATTTAGCCCAGGTTTGCCTAGAAGTTACTCTAACTAAGGCTAGCCCCAAACTCCTGATCCTTCCACTTCTGCCTCCCAGGAGCAGACAATACAAGAGTTTATCTGGCTATATTTAGATTTTATTATTATTATTATTATTATTATTAGTAGTAGTAGTAGTAGTAGTAGTAGTAGTATAGCCTAATAGCACCTGGTATTCCAAAGCAGTCTCCCATCCAAGTACTAACCAGGCCCGACCCTGCTTAGTTTCTGAGATCAGACGAGATCAGGCACATTCAGGGTGGTATGGCCGTAGACTTTAGGTTTCTTATTAACAAAAGCACCCTATCCTGTAAGGTACTCCTGAGATCTTGGGCAAATCAGTAAACCTTCAGGAACCAGCAACTTTCTATAAAGTGAATGCACTGAAAGTAGATGTGTTCCGGCCCTTCCCAGCTCTGATAGTCTATGGAACCCACAGGTATGCAGTATGTGTTTGCTGAATTTTAAATGAATTTGATTATCACATAAGGTCAGCCACATTTTATAGAGTTTATTTGGGAAGAAAGCAAAATGACAGAACAGTGCTGAACAAAGAGAGAGGCAGGTTTGGTAAGGGCTCAGAGGGAAAAGAGAGCAAAACGGGTGGAACTGAGGATAATTAAAAGGAAGAGGAGAAGCAGAGGCATCGTAGAGAGCTGGTTTCCACTCAGCCCTCCCTGTGTCTGAGGCCCCGGGCTCTGTGGCAACCCCTGAGTTCCGCTTGTGTTCTGCGCTCATACTTCCCCGCATCTTGTTCCTCTTTTAAAGTTTTACCAATGAAATCTGAACTTTTAAATCATTCAGGGAAAGGAAAATGAGACACAATGATGACTTCCTCTCTAATAAAAAAAAGTCACACATGAATGGGGTAAGGCTTGGGCAGAATTTCCCAGAAGGCTAGTCCTAGGGGAGGGAGAGTGTCCCAAGAAACCAAGGTGGTCACAAGTTCATGAAATAGATGGCTGGGGAGACCACTCAGTGAGGGCACACAGCATGTGCATGGAGACCTACATTCAAATCCTCAGAATTCACGTAAAGTCAAGCATCTAGCTTGCATCTCTAATCCCGGTGTTTCTATGGTGAATGGCAGATGGAGACAAGGGAATCCCCAGGAGCCTGTGGACCATCAAGCCACAATACAGAGAATAGCAAGAGACAACAAAAAGACCCTGCCTTAAACAAGGTGGAAGGCAAGGGCAGCTACCTCTGGCCTCCTGTCTTAGACATTGCCTGTTGCTGTGAAAGACACTATGGCCAAGGCAACTCTTATAAAGGAAAGCCTTTAACTGGGGCTGGGTTACAGGTTCAGAGGTTTAGTGCATTATCATCTCGGCAGGGAGCATGGCAGTGCAGTCAGACATGGTGCTGGAGTAGCTGAGCTCTCTACATTCTGATCCACAGATACAGGAAGAGAGTGAAACCAAGCCTGGCAAGGGCTTTTGAAACCTCAAAACCCACCCCCAGGAACACACTTCCTCCAACAAATCCATGCTGATCCTTCTAATCCTTTTGAAGAGGCATTCTGGAGATTAAGTATTCAAATATATGAGCCATGGTAGTCATTTTTATCCAAACCATCACCCCTCCCCATGGGGACCAGACCATGCACATGCCCTACCCACACACACATGAGGATCTTGCAGGTCTATAGGTGCAGCCAACTAATCATAAGCCAACCATTCTTATCAGCAAACCTATAATAATAAAAGTATTAAGGAAACAAAAATCTGACCTAGGCTTTTAGCGTCTTCCTCATTCATCTTAATGTCGTCCAGTATGAGTTTCACGAGGTTCTTCAGATTACCCAAGCTGTCAACAAGACCACCTGCCAAAGGAAATAAGAAGTGAAGTCTTATTCAAGTAAGCATGTCTTCACTTCCTGAATGCTATCATTGGTTACCATCGCTGTCCTTCCTATGACCAATCAGATTTTAGTAATCACAAAGTGCAGGAAGGGCTCATGCGATTCACATAAAGGTGCTATTTGTGTGAATAGCTTAGAGTAGGCAGTGGAGAAACCTCGAGAGTCAGTCACACGGGTCTATGTTTTCCATGGAAAGTCATGAACAAGGCCTGGTCACTTGGAGTACCAGGGTGAAAAGGTCTCAGTCAATCTGGCGATCTTTCTGCTATTCTACGAGCCAGCCTTCCTGGATCCCTGGATCCTGAGCATTATTTAGGGCCTAATTCTGAGCTTTGTCTCGAGTGAATAGAACACACTCCAGTGAAAGAGGCTGCATGTGAGAGACCAATAGATTCTGCCCTGTGCTGGTCATGGATCCTTCTCTAGGCCCTAGCCCTGAGCTCTGGTTATCAGCCAATGGAATTCATACGTCATAGGTACACGTTTCTACCTGTGTTTAAATGTGTAAGGAAAATGAAGCACAAGGTCAGTCCCTGGATGTCTATACCCAGGGCCCGCACCAATGGCACAGTCCCGAGTTTCCTTTCTTATCTCTTCGAAGTTTTCTTTCCAGCTAGTGGTGAGAAGTACAGACACCCCACCCCCCCTTCTACAGTTATTGTGTCAAAAATGGGTATTGTAGGGGATGGAGAGATGGCCCAGCAGGTAAAGGGCACTGACTTCTCTTCCAGAGGACCCAGGTTCAATTCCCAGCACCCATAGCTAATAGCTATCTATAACCCCAAGATCTGACAACCTCACACAGACATACATATAGGCAAAACACTAATACATATAAGATAAAATAAATTAATTGAGACAAAAAGATTCATTTAAAAATGGGTATTGTACTCAGCTATAAGCATGTTGTTCAAATATTACGGAATTAAGCAGAAAGATAAAATGTAACCAGATGCGACGCCCGTGACTACTGTCCCGGCACTTGGAAGGCTGAAGCAGGAGGATTGCGTTTGGTGTGAGGCCAGTGTGGGCTACATATGAGACCCTGTATTGAAAGAGGAACTGGAAAAGAGAGAGTAGAGGAGAGAAGGAGATGGAAGTTGGGTGGAGAGGAGAAGAGAGAAGAAAGGAGAAGAAAAAGAACAAAAGACAGAGGAGGGGGAGGGGAGGAAAAGGGAGGAGAGGGGAGATAAAAAAAACAAGTAAATCTTTGGCAGCTGAAAAGTTCCGGAGATCGACTGGGGGCAGGAACCAGAGAGGGCCAAAGCAGCTGCAAGGGTGAAGAACAGAGGAAATCCAGAAAGGGATAAGCCAGGCTCTGGGGCACACCCGAGAAGGAAAACGCACCAGAAATGTTACCAGAAGCCTCAATGCCAACTAGCACTTGCACCGACCAGTCTTGACTGATTATGTTCCTTGGATGTGCCCATACCTGGCAGCTGTTGAGTGTGCAGGTGGTGAATGCTTAGGTTCTGGAGGTTTGTCACAGATGTGATGTGCTGCTCGTCATCCGTGGCGAGGGGACTAGCTTCCACCATGAGGGAATGGATGTTCTTGCATGTTCTGAGGACTGAGCTGAGCTTTCCCGTCACGGCTGCACATCTCTTGACGTACAGCTGGAGGTTGGTGGCAGAGCTGAATATCTTCCCCAGGTATTTGATATCTTGTTTATTCAGCTTGCTAATGTCTCGGAGTGTGACCTCTAGAGTCTTGAATTCCTGCTTCCAGTTGAAGAATAAAGACACAGCCCTGGGGGGGATGTAGGTTTCTGAGGGCCCTTCTGTGTGAACTCCAGGGCCATTCTCTCCCGCCTTATCCTGTGACACTGTTGCTCTTCCATAGAAATCCAGCTTAACGAAGTCCAGTGCACTTACACAATTAGGCAAGTATTTAAAGAAGTCAAACAAGTAGTCGGGGATGTTCTCTGAGTTGATGAATAAACTTTTACCTCGAAAGAAAGCTTCAAATTCTTGGCTCAGGGCTGATTTAGATATACTCTCTGAGAATAAATTGATGCCACACTCTACAAAGGAATTTACGTTGATGGCTTTCAGAAGATCTTGCTCAGTGGTATTTCTCAGGCTTTGTATTGATTCCTGCCTCCAGAGAGGCCTCTTGATGACAGAAAGTCCTTGTAGGCTGCCATGCTGACATACCATTGCAAGGTGCCTCATGACGACCCTGGTTGCTTCTGTGGATGACCCGCACGTGTACAGGAGGAGATTGCCATACAGGGATGTGATGTCGGAGATGGAGACCATTTTCTTTAAGTAGCTGTTCCCTTTGCTCACCTCCTCTGGCTCTCTGGATATCAGCAAACTGCTGAGTCTCTGACCTGCTGTGTACTCCTGGAATGATTTATGGAAGAATTTATACTTGGGCTTCAGTCTCTGAGCTGTGTACTTACAGAGGAGCCCAGTTGCCACCAGGACGTCCTCATTCATGCTGGACACATCCTCGGGTTCAAAATCAAACTTGTGGGAGAACACACCTTCCAGGGCCAGGTCGCCACAGTAGTCGAGGCTCCTGACAAAATCACTCAAAGTTCCACCTTTGTGCCTGTGCCTGTTTTTCTGTATCAGGAGGTCATAGAAGGTTCGGAACAGCATGGTTTGTGTGTGAGCTTGGAATTCCTTTCTGCCCATCTGGATTGCACAGGTGATCACCACGAAGAGAGGGGTCCTCATCAAATTCCTCAAGCACCTGGACTCCTGGATCTGGAGCAACAGGCTTTCAGCCAGCTCATTTATCAGCACTTCCCTGATGAGAACTTGGGCACTGTCTTCCGTCATATCTCCCACCTCTGCAGTCAGGGCACCAACGTGTCTGATGTGTCTCAGGCACTCCGTGGTGGTGGTGACAATGACCATGTTCTTGAAACGATGGTTTTCCTTTATTAGGGCCTCGATTTCTGGACAGTTCTGGGGGTGGAATTCATTGTAACCATCCAGAAGAAAGAGGATCTCCTTTTGTAGCTTCAGCAGCAGAGTCATGAAGGTTGACTTGCTGATGGAATCAGGCATGGTCAAGAGCTGATCACACAATGTTTCAAACAGTCCACCCCTTGCACTGCTCAGGCGGATGAAGAAGACCAGTTTGAACCCATTCAGAGCCGTGCACTCTCCAGAGGCCCAGAGCATTGCAATTCTCTGCAGCAGGGTGGACTTCCCCTTGCCGGATTCTCCTTCAATCAGGCAGGGGCTCTGCAGGGCCTCCAGCAGGCTGCCCAAAGTGAGCTGCTCCACACGGTGATGACGATGGTCCTTCCTCCACAAGACAGGTTCTGTGAAGGTGATCTTCAGATTAAAAATGATGTCGATATCTTCACCCAGGGGAAAGAAGTTCAGAAAAGCAGGGCTGTTGTATAAGTACTTTAGATTCTGGGCCAAAACATTCAAGTCTTCATCTGTGATCTGATAAAAAAGATCTGTTCGAGAAAAAATGGTGTTACAGAGGGCATGGTGTGCGTCTCGAGGCTCAAGGCTCGGGAAATGAATGGCAGAGATGCCAAGAGTCAGCCGGAGGCCAGGGACTTCCTCCCTAGTTCTAAGAGACCAAGTCCCCACTGACTGCCCCAGGACCCGTCCCTTTGTTCCTCTCTCTCTTTTTTTTAACCTTTTCTTTCCTGTTTTTTGCTATCATGACAGCTGCAAATTGGAAAGGAGAGGAGCCTTCGTCTTAGTTAAATGAAGTTAAACTCCATTTAGTTAAAGAAAGTGAAAGATTTGGCTGAGAAGGCGAGATGGGGTAAATTTCAGCCCATAATGCAATCTATTCATTTAAAATAAGTAAAAGTGAGGAGTCGGAGGTAGAGCTTGACAAGGACGGAATTACTGTCGTGTGGAAAGTAGATTGATGAGCTTTCCATGGTGCTGCACTGTGAGGTAGGCAGTTGGCTGGGCCATTCACCTGCAGATGACCAGCCAAAGATGGATGGCTTAGTCCATTTGTGTTCCAGTTAAACTGAACTTTTGTTTTTAGACAGAGTCTTTATATCTATATCTATCTATACCTATATCTATATATCAATTTATATCTCTATATATACATATCTATGTCTATGTCTATATCTATATCTATATCTATCTATCTATCTATCTATCTATCTATCTCCTGGTCTGCTTCAATCCTCCCATCCACTTATCTCAACCTCCCTGAAGCTTCCATGCCACCACACCTAGTGGTGAGACTATATCTCCTCATTTCTTGCCCAGCTCTGAGGTCACTTATATGATTTCTCTGTCAAGTGTCTCCTGGGAATGATTCAAAGGCCTTGACCAGTGACACAGAGATGGAGGTCAAGGGACCATGGGTGTTCTTCATGGTTTATTCCTTTTGCTGGGACAGAGGTGACCAAGGCAATACTTACTTTTTCCAGTTAAGTCCTGAAATACAAAATAGTCGCAGTTTTCAAGACTCTTAAGAAAGAGGTTGCAGGCCGCTGAGCCCTTCTTCAAAATCATGTGGACGATCTTCCGTGCTGCTTCCTGCTCCACACGCTCACAGCAAATGAGGGCAACTTCTTGGTCGTTGAGAATGTTCCGTGCAAATAGATCATCACAGATTTGCTTTGTAACTGTTATGCCCATCCTTTGAATAAGGGCTTGGCTGTTGTCCTTTATAAAGTTCACTGAAGAGATGGGGTAAATATTTGCTCATTTGTTCATTTATTTATTTTAGTCTACATGAAATAGACACATTTGTCACAAGTGCATCAGAGCTGCATGTTCTCCCTCCTGGCCCACCGTGAACTGTGGGGATTGCAGATGCTTTACACTCAGGCCCTCAAGAAGTACTTGTAAAACTCTATAGCCATGACTTCAGTCTGTGAGCAAGATGGTTTTACTTTGGTGATGAAGTAAGGTGGGTAATTCTGTCCACTGGTAAGGGCCTCAAGTGAGTGCCAGGTGTGGTCGCACCCATTTTTTTGTTTTGTTTGGTTTGGTTTGGTTTGGTTTTCCGAGACAGGGTTTCTCTGTGTAGTCCTGGCTGTCCCGGAACTCACTCTGTAGACCAGGCTGGCCTCAAACTCAGAAATCTGCCTGCCTCTGCCTCCCAAGTGCTGGGATTACAGGTATGCGCCACCACTGCCCGGCAAGTGGCACCCATTTTTAATCCCAGACTCAGGAGGCAGAGACAGCAAGATCTCTGTGAGTGTGAGGCCAGCCTGCTCTACAAAGTGAGTTCCAGAATAACCAGGGCTACAAAATGAAGAAGTAGGAGGGGAGCAGGAGAGGGAGGAGGAAGGAGGAGGAGGAGGGTGAGGGAGAGGAGAATTTTGAAGTAATTAATGACCCTATCCTCCAAGCATAAGAGCCATTACCATCCTACTCAGAGCAAGAGACCCTCACAATATTGTATCTGTACACGGTCTCCCTTAGAAGAAAGAAATGGGGGTGGGGGAATCATTAGGTCCTCACCAGAGTCCAGTTACTCTCTTTCTGTGTCTCTCTCTCCCAGCCATCCTGCCTCAACTCACTGACTTGGGAGGTGCTAAGCTAGAGAGAGGAAGGTTAATGGGAGTGGGACTCTATCTGTGTACACAGGGAATTGTCATCCATGCTGACACTGGGACTCTTATCTGTGTACACAGGGAATTATCACCCATGCTGACACTGGGACTCTATCTGTGTATACAGGGAATTGTCACCCATGCTGACACTGGGACTCTATCTCTGTACACAGGGAATTGTCACCCATGCTGACACTGGGACTCTATCTATGTACACATGGAATTGTCATCCATGCTGACACTGGGACTCTTATCTGTGTACACAGGGAACTGTCATCCATGCTGACACTGGGACTCTATCTGTGTACACAGGGAATTGTCATCCATGCTGACACAGACCTGGGCAGAGATGTGGGTGCCTTGGGGTTACACTTGCCTGGACTCTGACAAGTAAGACCAACAAGCCTACGGGTTCAACAAACTAGACAGACTTTAGTCTAATACCAGAGCTCTTTGTGGAGTGGCTGGATGTCTGTTCACATCTGCCCCAGGTAAAGCTAAGGCAACAGCATGGACAGGGTCTGCCAATTGTTAGTGTCTGTAACCCTTGGCAACTCTCTGTGAATCAGTTAGAGCTGCCACCTATGGAACAGACTGGCTCTCGGGGGACAGAATATTTCTTTTGTGGCATTTACTGAGCCCCATAAGTGTAGGGCCGTGAAAGGCAGCCTGGTTCCTGGTTGAGCTAAGGCTAGAAACCCCAGTGACCCTGAGGAACAGCAGGCCTTTTGCTGGTTCCCAGACACTAGGCTCCTGACTCGAGGCCGTCGCAGCCCTCCATAGATTGGTAGCCATCAGTCAGGTAAGGGCAACGCCCCAGCCCCCTCCACAGGTAGAGGACAGGGCCACAGGTCACTTAGGCTCAAGACAGATCTCCATTTTAACGAGGTACCTAAAGGCCTGGAGGGCTTAGCCAATTAAACTTTCCTTCCCAGACACTCCTCCCTGCAAAAGGTATTTAACCTCAGGCCCGCCCTGAGAAGTGGGGTGTGGTTTTACCCATTCACTTTCCACCACGACAATAAATGCCTTAAAGCCATGGACTGCCTCTTTTCATAAGGATCTGCAGTGGGCAGCAGTGAAGGCTTTTGTCTAGAGTTGCCATCTAATCTCTTGTAGAAGACTTCTCTGTGTTCCCAGCCACGACCACCAAAGCCAAGCCAAGCCAAGGACTCCTCCCCTCAGCACCCCTCTTTCCCCCTTCTGCCCCGGTCTAGATCCAGCCTGCGGGCAGCCTCCTCCATTCTCAGCCCTTCTCAGGCTCCCAGCGACACCTGGGTATCCAGGAGCCTGAGAACCAGATGGCCCCCGGCCTCCGTGCAGGTCCGGGAACACCCAAGCCAGCTCGGCACTGCCCCGGACCTCAGACTGTGCTTCTCCACCCACGGAGCGGGGTCCCACCGTTTCTCATAGCCCAACACCTGCCCGGCACTGGCATGGGGTAAGTGCATTCAAAACTCCCGCTTCCTGCCTCCCGGAGCGGCTCCACATAAGGGATTCAATATTTCCACCAGGACAAATGTCAAGATAACCATATATGCTGACTGGCTAACAAAAATCTGAAAACCCAACATTTCACCAATGAGAACCAACTAGGGAACATGCTCTGTGAAACCTTGGGAGTTGTTAGGAGAATTTATGTAGAGCATTGGATACAAAGTAATGAATGTGTCAACACGGTGGCTACAATGCTCGCTTCTTGTTCTGCTACAACTCAAAGGAGTAGGTAAGTGTTTTAGCTCTTACTAGCTTTAGTCTTTTCTGAAAAAGATCACTATGAACTATTAGATATTATTCAATCTAAGCTTAGTCTCTAGAGAGGCTATGCCATTTGTGTGTGTGTGTGTGTGTGTGTGTGTGTGTGTGTGTGTGTGTGTCTTCCTCTGCAGTGCCTTAACCTACATTAAAGATTGGTTTGGTTTGGTTTGGATTGGCAGTACTCATGACTGACCTACAACCTCGTGCATTGGGCAAACTCCGCCCTAATTCTGAGCCTAACTCTCAAATACAGACAAAACTGTGCCCAGGTACTGTATGCAGCACACCATCTCTGTGGCATCAGAGGCCACACTCCCTGTCTTAGACTTTCAGTCTGCAAGTTTTCTTCGTATTATAGGCTTCCCCTGTCTTTTACATCTCTCATGACTGGGGACTGGAGAGTGAAGATGTTTCTCCCAAAGGCTCCTAGTCTTCTCCAGTCTGAAATGTATCATCAGGCAGCCCAACCCTCCTACTCCCCCTGCCCACCCCCCATTGTTGATCCCTGCTAACCTCAGCAAAACCACTGCTCACAGTTACTGCGAGTCCTTTTGAGGGAGCCCCGTTGCTCTCCCTCTGGAGTCCCAGTCATGCCCGTGGCTTCTGCACCCTTCCTATGAAGTTAACTATGCCTGTGCTTGCCTGTGATTTTTGTATTATGGCAAAAGACATGTAACTCTCTGAAAGGCCTGCAGATTCCTGCCCATTTGTATGGTCTGCCTCTGAGGCAGGTATCTTCCCACTTCAAAATGAAGACGCCAAGTTCTCTTTGTACTAAAAAACTTTGTGATGATGAAAAGAGATGTGCTTGGTGTGGTGGCACATGCCTTTAATACCAACACTTAGCAGAGGCCAGCCTGGTCTACATAGTGAGTTCCAGGATAGTAAGAAACACACAGAAGGACCTTCCTCAAAGAAGAAAAGTAAGATGTATTGTAGGGTTAATGGCTAGTGGCTACTACACCAGGTACCACAGGTAAATACTGATGTCAAAATGGAAACAGATAACGTGGGAGCTTCAGAAGCATTCAGGTTTGTGCCATTTCTCTGAAGTAATTGGGTATAGTTTTCTGAAATCCAGATGCAAGACTATGACTGAGCAGATGGTGCCCAGAGCGAACAGGTTAAAGTGTAACCTGGCCACTCCTGGTCTTACCATCTTTCATCTGCCTTTCTCCACAGGCTTGCCAGGTTTTTTCACCGAATTCTCAAGACAACATAGAGTATTTAATAGAGAATTCCACAGATAATCAGTCCTGTGGGAGCATGGATTGCGTTACCATTTAATGCCTCCAAGGCACTACCAATAATCTCATTAGCATTAATAAACTAGGCAGGTGCTGTTTGTTGTATACTCACTTGTGATGAGTCAGAGTGTCCCACTTCCCCAGATTTCAGTAGAAGATATTTCTTTTCCAAATGGGAAGGCCAATGACGATCATACTGTTGTCCTCTTCTTGCGGTAAGGCTTTTTCCTAAGAAGCTAACAAAATGGAAACAAAGGCTGGAGTTGCTTAGTCTCGGGGCCGTGCTGCTCTTCTAGATGAGAGAATGACACCGAACTATGTAAAACTTGCTCAGGGTCTCAAGGGACTGCTCAGTGGCTGAAGTGCGTGTTGCAGAAGCGTGAGGACCGGATTTCTCATCCCCAGCACCCATGCAAAAATCTGATCATACTAGAGAGGGCAGCTAGAGGTGGGCTCACTGGCTGCTGGTTTCACTAGTTAACTAGAGGTACTAGGTTTAGGGAAAGACTCTGTTGGGAACAAAAAGAGAGTAATGAGGAAGACACCTGACATGACCTTTGGCTTTCTACATGTTACACACACACACACACACACACACACACACGCACGCACGCACGCGCGTCCCCTCCCCGGGATATCTGGGCCCCTCGCCTGGAAGTGTAGCCTGGGAACAAGTGGGACGTCGTCACAAACTCCCCAGTCGCTTCTCATTGACGACAGTCAAACTAAGAAGACAAATTAGATTTAAACATCAAAAGGTGAAGCCAAACCTACTGGGTTCTCCCCAGGAAGATAAAAGAAAAGAACATTTGTAGACTGAGAAAGTGGCATAAGGAAGGCGCCTTGAGGGCTGGAGAGATGGTTCAGTGGTTAAGAGCACTGACTGCTCTTCCAGAGGTCCCGAGTTCAAATCCCAGAAACCACATGGTGGCTCACAGCCATCTGTAATGGGATCTGATGCCCTCTTCTGGGGTGTCTGTAAACATCTACTGTGTGTGTGTGTGTGTGTGTGTGTGTGTGTGTATGGAGAGAGAGAGAGAGAGAGAGAGAGAGACAGACAGACAGACAGACAGAAAACAGGATAGGGAATACAAGCAAGGTCTGGTCTGAAGTTAGGATTGAGCTCAGATCCCAGATCTACCACTGACAAGCTGAGTCTGAGATAAAAAGGGAGACCAAGCCACTGCGCAGATTGGGCTCCTCCCTCCCTGTGGGGTTTGAATAAGAATGGCCCTCCTAGGCTCATATATTTGAATGCTTCGTCACCAGGAAGTAGAATTCTTTGAAAGGATTAGGTGGTGTGGCTTTGTGGGAGCAGGTATGGCCTTGCTGGAGGAAGTGTGTCACTGGGGTGTGGGCTTTGAGGTAAAAAACACATTGTCCTATCTTCTCAGTCTGTGTACTGGGGGAGCTGGGGGCTCCGGCCCAGCCAGAGTGGCCAAAGAGTTGCAGCAATCCTCAGGGGAGCTGAAGCAGGACACAGCAGGTGGCCAGGAGCCAAGATCAGGGCCACCAAGGGAAGCGGCTGAAGCAGGCTGTAGCAGCTTCCAGCCACAAACGCCTCAGGAGGGGATACTCTTCCCTTCGGGTGTTACAGCTCGATAAAACAGGCACTCTCGGAGTCTTTGGTGACATAACTCGTACTCTTTATTCCTTGCCCATAGGATCTTATAAACAACATTTGGGGGTGGGTTGGCGTCTAAAAACAGATGCTCTCTATCAGCTCGGTCTGAGATGTTAGGGATGCCTCGTCTGCATGTGGAAGGGCGTCAGATGCTGCCCTTACGTGACTGATTCTCACAGTCCTATCCATGGGGTGGCATAGGCATAGTCGTGTGTTCCAAGACAAGAACATGGTCAGAAGATTTAAACACCTACTGTTCTTGAAAGGATAAGGTTGCAAAAGCTAGGAATCCCCCATGCCTGAGTCTTGGGTGACCCCAAAGGAGCAGAGGTTCAGTCCACTCTTTGTTGGCCTGGAAGTGTGCACATATCACACCCGCCTCCAGGGTCCGGCAGCGAACCTCTGGGAGTGTCCCTGGCGCCTTTTCCCGTCTTGCCTCCGCAGAGCAGCTATGGCAAGGACAAGCGCGGCTGGGGGCTGGCAGAATCACCGCAGGGGCTGCGGAGCTCCTGCCTGGGGGGCGCTTAGGTCCCCAACACCTATTGCCAGTGGGGGAGGGTGGGCGTGACCCTGTACAGCCACGTAAGCGGAAATGACTTAGGTTCTCAGAGAGCGCGGCTCGGATGGTTTGAACTGATTGGCTTAGAAGCTATGGAGTGGCTTGTATAGGCGGGTTTTGCTGAAAATCTATAAAAGGAGTCGTGTATCTGCCCCCAGTGCGCACTGTTCTCTACCCTGTGTGGAAGAGGGCTGTGGCCCCAGAGCTCTGGAAGTAAAACCTCCTGCATTTGCATCAAGACTGTTTCTCGTGAGTGATTAGGGTTCCGGTTTTCAAGGTGTGGGGTGCTGGGGTGCCCCCATTTTTCTTTCGGGTCTTACATTCTCAATTATGAGAATTTCTGGGGTTCCTGAATCCACTTGGCTTACCAGGTTTTCCGCCTGGGGGTAGGGCCCGCTGCTCTTGAAAGGATGAGAATTACAGCTTAAAAATCTCCCGTGCCTAACTCTTAAATGACTCCAAAAAGTCAGAAGTTTAGCCCACTCTTTATTAGAAACTAGGTGTAAGGTCACATTCCTTGAGCCCGCTCTTTGTTAGGAACTAGGCAAAGGGGCCTTGAACACATGATCCTGGCCCCTTAACAGGAAATGAGTACGTGATCCTGGCCCCGTAAAGGGAAATGAGCTAACTAGTTGCTATCTGTCTTCTATAGGAAACTGATTGGTCCTTGGAGCGCGGGCTTGGATAATTTAAACTGATGGGCTTAGAAGCTATGGAGTGGTACAAATCCATTGGCTCTCGATGCTAAGGGATGATTGGTTTGCAATACGCAGGTTTTGTTGTAAACCTATAAAAGCTGTCCCGATTCTGCACTCGAGGTCCACAGTCCTCTACCCCTGCGTGGTGTACGACTGTGACCCCACCCCCCACCCCCCAGAGCCTCTGGAATAAAAATCATCTTGCTGTTGCATCAAGACCGTTTCTTGAGAGTGATCTGGGTGTTGCCTTCAGAGGTGTGGGGTGCTGGGGCGCCCTCGTTTTTTTTCAGGTCTTACACTCTACACTCTTGTTGCCGTCTGCTGATTCAGAGGTAGGACTCTCAACTACTTCCTCAGCACCGTGTCTGCCAGCCTGATGTCATGAGGATATTGGACTGACCCTGTGAAACCGTAAGCCAACCCCAATTAACTGCTTTCATTTATAAGATTTGCTGTAGTCATGGTGTCTGTTCATAACAGGAGAACTGTGACTAAGACAGTATCTTTCTTTCTTAAAAGAGGAAAGATTCAACTCTCCACTGCCTGGGTCAGAGCTGAAGTGAGAGTAGAGGAAAGAGGAAGGAGGTGGATACGAAACCATAAAATTCCTTCTTTTATGCCAGTGGAGTGGGTCACCCGCTTGCTTGTCTACTAATCAACTAAAACCACTGCACAAATCAAGAGGAAAATATGCTTAGAATCTGAATCAGGTGTAGCTACTAGAAATATTGTCCTTACCAACAGAATGACAGCAAAGAACGAAATCAGTCAAATAACTAAGTCTTAATTGCACATAGCTTGGATCTCATGTGCTCTGATTATCCACTGGGCAGTAGATGCTGGGAGATGACTCAGCAGTCAAGAGCACTTGTGGCTCCTGCAAAGGGAGGGCTTGGGGTTATTTCCCAACACTCACATCTGTAACTGCAGCTATAAGGGATCCTTCTGGCCCCATAGAATATCAGGCATGCACAGGAAATACCTAAAGATATGGCATGCAAAACACTCGAGATGAAAAGAAATAAATCTTATAAGAGGGGCTGTGGGGCAGTAGGCTGTGAGAGGAAGCCTGGTGAGGTTGAGCTAAGGTTAAGAAGTCCCTGAAGGGATGGGAGGAGCTTGGCCTGTTCCCAGAACCAGGCTCCTGTCACAAAGCCACAGTCCCCCCCACCCCAGGCCCCACAGAGAGGTTTGTGGCCATCAGTCATGGTAGGGGCAGCACCCTAAGCCCTCCCACATGTAGATAAGGTATCCCCAACCTCTCAGACCAAGCCAATAGGAAGCACCTACTGTCAGACCCTGACCCACCCCAAACTGTATATAAGGATCCTATCGGAAGGAATAAAGGTGTGTGAGAATTACTCCCTCGTCTGAGAGCTTCTGTCATAAGAACTGTAACACCACTGGCAGGGAAAAGACCTGCTCTCCCAAAATGCCACCAGAAGCTCCTTCGTACCCCTCGTCGGCTAGTCAGTCTCCCACCAGCTCAGCCTAACTCAGTGCAGAGCGACCCCTGCAGCATCTTGGAGCAAGAGAAGCAGCGGAGGCGGAGGTGGAAGCAGGGACAGCAGCGGACGTGGCAGAGGCAATTCCCCCTCCCTGCTCTTGTTCTCGCCCTTTCTCCTGAACCCCTGCGCCTGGCCAGGCCAGAGATCTCCTTGGAAAGCCTCCGGTACACAGGCCTACAAGGAGGTGGAAAGACTGTAAGAGCCAGAGGATCAGGGTTTTGCTATGAAATTGTGTCTTCTAGTAACATCAAAAGCTATGTAGACCCATAGAGTCTCACCAACATCATCTCCCAAAAATGAACTGAACAAGAACACCAATGAACATGCCAGATTGCAGGGGGGAGGGGATCTAGAAGTGGCGGGCCCACGAGGCCTCAATCCTACAGGAAGAACTACAGACAACCTGGTAAAGCAGGGAGCTCCTCCTAGGGACAACCAAATGGTCCAGTGCCAAACGGTTAACCCTGAAGATATACATACAAGTATCATACAGACTCAACAGATTATATTTGAAAATATACATGTATGTATAAGTACAAATTTGCATGAGATATTAATTGATGAAAAAGGAAGCCATAAATTGAAAGGAGAGAGAGAGAGAGAGAGAGAGAGAGAGAGAGAGAGAATGAGAGAGAGAGAAGAGTATATGGTAGGGTTTACAGGGAAGAAACAGAAGAGAGAAATATAATTAAAATATAGCCTCAAAAATACATAAAGTTAGCCAGGCGTGGTGGCGCACGCCTGTAATCCCAGCACTTGGGAGGCAGAGGCAGGCGGATTTCTGAGTTCGAGGCCAGCCCGGTCTACAGAGTGAGTTCCAGGACAGCCAGGACTACACAGAGAAACCCTGTCTCAGAAAAACAAACAAACAAAAAAAATACATAAAGTTTAAAAGAGAAAAAAAAAAAAACAACAACCACAAACTGCTTGTCTTAGCTAGGGTTTTACTGCTATGAGCAGACACCATGACCAAGGCAACTCTTAAAAGGATGGTACTTAACTGGGGCTGGCTTACAGATTGAGGTTCAGTCCATTATCAAGGCAGGAGCATGGCAGCATCCAGGCAGGCATGGAGCAGGAGCTGAGTGTTCTACATCTTCATCTGAAGGCCACTAGGCAGAGACTGACTTCCAGACAGCTAGGATGAAGGTCTTAAAGCCGGCTCCCACAGTGACACACCTACTCCAACAAGGCCATGCCTCCTAATAGTGCCGCTCCCTGAGCTGAGCATAAACAAACCACTACACTGCTCTTATAGAGGACTTGATTTTGGTTCCTTTTTTTTCCCCAAAGATTTATTTATTTATTATATGTAAGCATATTGTAGCTGTCTTCAGACAGTCCAGAAGAGGGCATCAGTTCTTGTTACAGATGGTTGTGAGCTACCATGTGGTTGCTGGGATTAGAACTCAGGACCTTTGGAAGAGCAGTCAGTGCTCTTAACCACTGAGCCGTCTCTTGAGCCCTTGAGTTTGGTTCCTAATACCCATGTTGGGCAATTCACAACTGCCTTCACGAATTTCTGTACTTATGTGCACCTACCCACACACATACATGCACATACACACACGCACAGGCACACACACACACCACATTAAAAATAATTGTTAAGAACAAAAAATAATTATCTTTAAAAATTCAAGACAAGGTGGAGTTGTAACCAGTTTGACCTGTATTTAGAGTCAAGCTCTGAAAAAAAATCTTCCTACTTACCAAAAATATCTGAATTATGTAGAAAAGATCCTTTTCGTATGTTTGTACCTGCAAATAATATTTTCTTCCTTATTTGAAACAAGGTCATACAACATAGCCAAGTCTGGCTTGGGACTCACTGTCTCAGACTCATGGTAATCCTCTGGCCTCAGCCTTCTCAGTGTGAAGATGATTGCCACGAGCTACCATATTCCAGTTTAAATGATAATGTTCTTTCAAATTGTGATATGAGTTCCTCAAAAAACTGAAATCCTTCTTGACCCATGTCTAGGGTGTCACTCTCACGACTAGGGGAAAAGAACTCGTATAATTGGATGCAGAGAGGCAGCATGTGGAACTGGCATATGGATTCAGATTTGGCATGGCAGGCTTCAGACTAGATGGCTACTTCTAGATGTGTTACGTGACCCTCTGGCGTGCACCTTCTTTTTTGTAAACTTTGCTTTTACATTGGTTGATTGGTGTGTGTGTGTGTGTGTGTGTGTGTGTTTGCTTGTGCCATGGCTTTTGTAGAGATTAGAGTAAAACTGGCAAAAGTCAGTTCTCTCCTGGAATAGTCTATGTGTCCCAGGGATCAAACTCTGGCCAGCAGGCTCTGTGACAAGCGCCCCGACTCGCTGAGTGTCTCCCCAGCATCTGGACTATGCTTCCTTTACTGAACTATCAGCACTCACATCTGCTCCAAGCCTGGGACTATACTGACGATTAAACAGGAAAACAGATGGAACAGAGGCCCTCAGACTCCATGATTCACCTATCATTCTAGTAGAAAAATGTCCTAACCTAGAACGGTCTTATATCTCTTTTGGACTCCTGTATCTCACTGAGTTCTCTTAGCACTATGCAAATAATTTATGAAATTGTCTAGAGGCACAAGTGGGGGTCATGGGGGCCTGGAAGAATAAACAAGGTTAACAGCGGTACGTCCCACCTCTGCACTGGGGTTATTAAGATGCTCTGAGATAAAGACTGGAAATGTCTTATCCCTTATCACACAACTCAGTCTGTAAAGCACTTCCTATATACACTGGGGCTGGAAACACCTCATCACATGGTCTGTAACGTACTTCCTATAAACATTACCCACCAAGAGGGATTTTCTTAACTTTTCCGCCCAAGTTCAAGAATCTTGTCAGAGGCTCAGGATACTGGACGCACTAAGCAGTCTCCCTCTCCCTCAGCTCTGCGTTTCCTTTCTGTGAGGCCACAAAGCATTTTCTAAGACTTTTTTGTCTCATAGTAAATTCAAAGGCGTTCTCTAGGGCTCCAAATCCTTTTGCACCAACTCAGAAAAACTCAGCTAAAGTCCAATAGACCGTGTTAACTGCCCGCCCCTGACACTGCCCACCCTCGAACCCAAGTTTCCCGGCAGGCAAATCAGCCCAATGGGCAAACCATCCACTGCAGGACAACCTCACAGACACAGGTTTCAATGTACCTAAACTCAAAGTCCAAAATTTGACTCTAAAACTGATTTAAAACCCATTCCCTCTCCCTGAGGTACCTGGCCAAGCAATCCAGTTGCCCTCGAAGGAAAAGTCATCTTAAAAGTAAGTTTCTTTCTTTCTTAATTCAAACTTCTTTGTCCGTGAGAGAAGACTGTAGAAAACAGGAAGTGCCCGATGGGTTTTTCTCTTGCTTACGAACTGTAATAATTGTGGTTACGTAGCACATACTAGCAAGAGAAAGGAGTGGCGGGGTAGCCAGGAAGTAGGGACTTTGAACTTAGTCACCCTGCTTCCCACTTACTCACATGGTAAAGATTTAACAACTATTTCTCAAAGCGAAAGACGAGGAGGAAGCTTTATTAGTGCCGATTATGAATGAACAAGGCCCAGGAAGAAAGGGTACTCAACATTCCAAAGCAGTAACTGTTTCACAAAGGGGTTGTGTGTGTGTCTGTGTGTGTGTGTTACTTTGTTTTGTTTTGAGACAGACTCTTTTTACTACCCCTGACTGCCCTGGTACCCCCAGTGTAGATCAGGCTAATTTGACTAACTCTGCCTCCTGAGTGTTTAGATTAAAGGCACATCACTACTTTGTTTGTTTGAGACAGGGTTTCTCTATGTAGCCCTGGCTGTCCTGGAACTTACTCTGTAGACCAGGCTGGCCTCGAACTCAGAAATCCGCCTGCCTCTGCCTCCCAAGTGCTGGGATTACAGGCATGTGCCACCACTGCCTGGCTACATCAGTACTTACTTTCAGGAAGCTTTTATATTAACAGAACAAAAAAAATCATCAATTAACATCATTTCAAATACATTGGTGGAAGTATTGGGTAGGCAGGGTTACAGCAAAGAAAGCAAGCCTTGGCAAAAACCTCAGACCTGGGCCATTTTAGTGTCTAGGTTGTTATGAGCTGATACCCAGCTTTGTTAATATATGTAGCCCAAAGGTTTTGCCTGGTACGAGCTCTTAGGTCATTTCAGAAGTGGGCAATAAAGAAGTTCTAATCAGCTGACCAGCTTCTGTCTGGGACCCTTAATTCTTGTGTTTTAGACACTCAGTATGGTTTTTGCTTGTCTTGTCTTATCTTTTCTTGGACTGCTGATCCTCCTGCCTCTGCCTTCTAAGAGGATTATGGGCATGAGCCACCCTGCCTCACTCCCCATAATGAATGGGGACTGAGAAGTGGACAGAGAAAAAAATGAAAAGTGAAATGGTCTGGTTTGGTTGGTCCCAGCATATTGTCACTGAGGACAAAGGCAAACAAACTTATCTCTGTACCTTAGTTTCCAGCAAAGCTGTACTCTTAGTCATCACTGGGGTATGGCAAGTTAGCCCAGGCTAGTTAGGTGTCCACACTATTGAACACACAGAACAAGGGACGTGAACAGGCTTACACAAACTCAACATCACCGAATACACCAGAAAGCTAAAACATACTCAGCTTGAAACAGAAACTCTGTTCTCTGTCAACAGTAGTCTTGCATACTCTTTCCTCTATCTTTGTACAAATTGCGGGAAACTTTTTTTTTTTTTATGTTACATAACTACTTGTTCCAAAAGGAACATTCTGAGCCTGGCATTCTAGAAAATGAGGCAGGCAGATCTCTGTGAGTTCAAAGCCAGCCTGGTGTACACAGCAATTTCCAAGACAGCAGAACTACATAGTAGAGAGATCCTGTCTTAGAAACAAACAGATGAACAACCCCCCCCCAAAAAAAAACAAACCCCAAAAAACAAAACAAAAAAACCTATTCTTATATATTAACTTAGCTGGCCATGTAAATGTGTCCAATGTGAGTACCCATAATGCTCAGGGGTTCTCAACCTGTGAGTCATGACCTTTTTGTGGAGGGGGGGGTGGCACATCAGATAACCTCCATATAAGAGATTTAATTTTTTTTAATTTTTTTTATTTATTTATTTATTTATTTTTGGTTTTTTTTTTTTTTTTTTTTTTTTTTTTTTTTTTTTTTTCCCGAGACAGGGTTTCTCTGTGTAGCCCTGGCTGTCCTGGAACTCACTCTGTAGACCAGGCTGGCCTCGAACTCAGAAATCCGCCTGCCTCTGCCTCCCAAGTGCTGGGATTACAGGCGTGCGCCACCACACCCAGCTTATAAGAGATTTTATTACAGTTCATAATAATAGCAAAATTACAGTTCTGAAGTGGCATCAAAAGTAACTTTATGGCTGGGAGTCACCATGACACGAGGAACTGTATTGTATATGTAATGCATGGCAGCATTAGGAAGGGTGAAGACACCATGCCAGCTTTTCTAGTGGAGTGCCAGGGGCGCTTTCCAGGGAAGGACTGCTCTGTCAGCTGAACTCTTTTGCTTTTAAAAGCTCTTTGTGTATGTATAATCGCTGTGTGTGTACATGTGTGTGCATGTCCATGTGTGTGGGTGAGGGAGCCCCACTCCACAGCATGCATGTGGAAGTCAGAGGACAATTACAGCTCTCAGTATTTGCTTCCACCTCATCTGAGGCCGGCCCTGTGTGGTTTGCTGCTGCGTAATGGAGGCTAACTGGCCCACAGCAGCAAGTCGGATGCATGGAACTGAGGTGAGGTGACCAGCCTTGTGGCAGCCGTGGAATAGTACAAACAGGTTAGTGTTAAGAGCTGGTTGGGGAACAAGCCTAGTTAGAGGCCTAGGGCATTTATGCATAAATATAAAGGTCTCCATGTCATCATTCAAAGCAACGGGGACATAGAAAAATGCTTACTTTTACACCTTCACAATTTTAAAGAGTGTTCTTCTTTGGCTTCCTGTTTGTGCTGCTACTTTTGGGGGTCAGGCTCGGTAGGAGTTGTCACAGAATCCTTCCATGTCTCCCCTATCTCATCTATGCATCTGTGGTCAGCGGTGCCACAGCAAAGGCGGCTTCCTTGGTCTTTAAAGTCACCAGGAGCAGGGATCATAGGCCTCCACAGGATTTCCGGCAACAGCACAGACCAGGAACACGCCCCCAGCTGTTGTAGACCCCCTTCCCCAGGCTGCCCCTGGACCCCTGACATCACTATGGCCTCAGACGGCAGCTCAGGCCACTCACATCAATATGGCCACTGCTGGCAACACCGCCCATGCACATCAATATGGCCTCAGGCAGGAGCCCAGACCCTAGACAACCATGTGGCCTTTGGTGGTAACATGGGTCACAGACATCAACACAGATCCTGGCTGCAGTAGAACCTCAGACTCAGATATGGCCCTCGGTGGCAGCATGTACTCAGGCATCGTCAGAGCCTCAGGGAGCAGCGCAGGCCACGCCCAGCCTGGTTCCCACCACCTTCCAGTCCCATCAAGTCTACAGTGCATACCTCACTCTCTTCTTCTATCTTTCCCATCTCTCCATCACGGATTTGTTCATCGTAGTGGTGCCTACTGTCCTCAACATAGAGGTCGGGCAGCTTGGCTTGGTGGCACCCACTTGATCCCAGCACTCGGGAGGCAGAGGCTCACGTGGATTTCTGTGAGTTTGAGGCCAGCCTGGTCTGTATAGTGGGACCCTGTCTCGGGTGGGGGTGGGGAAGAGGGGCGAAGAAGAGGAGAAGGAAGAGGAGAGGGAGGTATTGATTCCCTAATTGGTTCTTGATTGTGTCAATAACAAAGGCAGAAGCTAATTGCTGGGTGAAAGGAAAAAGGTGGGACTTCTGGGTCCCAGGAGGAAGAAAGAAGGGAGACAATGCAGGGAGAGAGGAGGTAGCTTTGGACCAGGCTGTGGACCAAATGGACACAACCACCGTGTAAGGGCTTAGAGAAACCAGAACTGGGTGGCTGGACTAGGTTAGCTGAGAAGTTTAGGGTTCGAGGCTTCTGTGCCACGCGACTGTCTTAGCTGGCAAGTTCCAGGATAACAAAGAGGTCTAGTGTTTTCCTCCTCAGGGCTAAGGTGGGCAGGAGAAAGAGCAGCTAGGGCAATTGCTGGTGGCTTAGCAAAGCTGGCCGGAGCTATTTTGGAGGAGTGAGCAAATTGGGAGTGAGGCATAATCTCAGAGCTAAACGGGAAGAGGTCAGAGCTTGGGCTAAGCTCCCTGGAAGTGGCTAGCATACTTTTTAAAAATTACATGCGAAGAAGAAGAACAAGAAGGAGGAGGAGGAAGAAGAAGAAAAGTTTCAGATAAAGAGGGAGGGGGATAATAGGTAGGAATGTAGGTAATTTTGATTCGCATACATTATGAATTAAATTAAATAACCAGTAAAGCACAGATTCATAGCTAGTCAAGGTGCTGAGAAATGTGAGGACATAGTGATATAGAGTGCTCAGCCTGAACTTGGCTTATTTATATCACCCCCTCCAAGGCTCAAGAAACATCACCTAAGAGAGGGTGGGAAGAGCGTAAGAGCTGGAGAATGGGAAGGAGGGGTGTGAGCGGCTCTCTTCTGGACAGAGTGGCTCACAGCAGCAGTACACCTATACAAGTGAGCTCGTGAGCATTGACCGTGGCTCCAGCCCTCCCCGAGGTTGCTGGGGAGGAGGAGCCATATCCCCAATGATGTAGCCGTTAGCGATTCCTCTTTCTCAAGCAAATAACCCCCTAGCCCTAGCCATGCTTACTCAGACAACCCTAATTACATGCAGGGGGCTAACAAAACACAATAAAAACATGGCATGAAAATAGGGGACTTTGATGGAACAGGGAAGGGAATAAAATAAGGGGGAGCTGGAGATGTTGTTCAGTGGTTAAGGCCACAGGCTGTTGTTGCTGAGGGCCCAGGTTTCATTCACAGCACCCACGTGACCCCTCACAGACTCCAGTAACTCCAGTTGCAGGAGATCTTGCGCCCTCTTCAGGTCTCTGCAGGCACTGCATGCACATGGAGCACAGACACATATGCACAGTGAATGTCTGAAAACATAAAATAAAAATAAATATATAAATGAAATGCCAATAAACATTTACAAAAGGTTTTTACTATAGATTCAGCTATCACGAACAAACTCCAGCCATATAAATTGCCTTAAAAATAAAGAGAAGGGAGTGGGGGAAATTATAAACAAAGCACTGTATGTATGTATGTATGTATGCACACATGCATGTATGTATATAATTTTGAAAGAATGATTTTTTTCAGGTTTATTTATTTTAGTTTATATATCAGAATATTTTGCTTACATGTGTGTTTATACAGCACATCCATGCCTGGTACCAGTAAAGGCCAGAAGAGAGCATTGGATACCCTGGATCTGGAGTTAGGGATTGTTGTGAGGCACTAGATGTGTGCTGAGAACTGAGCCCAGGGGTGCTACAAGAACAAGCACTCTTAACTACTGAGCTATCTCTCTAACTCTCAAGAATGGTTTTTTTACTCTTTAATTTTCCATGAAAATTGTTAATTTTAACGTGTTTTTCTATGTATCTCTTCTGTTTCATCTGAAATATTTTCCATGTAAATCTTTAATTTTATCATAAAATGCTTTTACTTCCTTTTTCAATAAAAAAATAAAAGAAAGGATAAAAAGGAATGATTTTTTTAAAAAAAGAAAAAGCAATGACTTCATAACAAGATCCCGTCTCAAAACAATGAAAACAAATTTAAAAAATGTAAATATAAAAACAAAACAAGCTGTGGGGTTCTGACATAGCATTGAGGTAGTTTCGATGATTATTATAGAGTTTAGTTTGAATAAGCCAGTCCTCTTGACTAATATTTATAACCAAAAAATGAAAACAAAAACAAAACAAAACAAAACAAAATACCCACTATTTATTAAGGTGGGCAGTGGTGGTGCACGACTCTAATCTCAGCACTTGGGAGGCAGAGGCAGGCAGATTTCTGAGTTTGAGGCCAGCCTGGTCTACAGAGTGAGTTCCAGGACTGCCAAGGCTACATGAGAAACACTATCTGGAAAAAACAAAAACAAACAAACAAAAAACGAGAGAGAGAGAGAGAGAGAGAGAGAGAGAGAGAGAGAGAGAAGCAAGTTAAATATAACATTTGAACCACTCCTTTAAAGTCAATAAGCCTACTCTCCAGAGGAACAAGCAGGACAAGAGTCAAGAAACCAAATGCACGGTCTGAAAAACCCTGCTTGGCTTATACACACACACAAATAAACCACTAACAACTATATTAAAAACCCATAAAGATCAAAAAGAGAGAGAATAGACTTTGCAGTGAGATCTCAGGGTATTACGGTCGGGATCATGGAACCTGACTGACAGGTTCAGGTCCTGATGCTACTAGATACTATCTCTGTGACCTTTAGCAAGGGATTTTTTTTTCCTACTTCCTTTAAGGAATTCTGAAAAGAATGCTATTTCCCACTCTATGGGGTTCTTGTGATGATTGAACAAATAAATATAATCCACTTAAGGTGATGCCTAGCATCTGAAGGGCCAGGCAAGTGTGAGCTGCTCAGTATCACATATATGTTAAAGAGTCACCTTTTACTGGCATGTGTTTAAGCCAATGGTTCTCAACCTGTGGGTGGCAACCCCTTTTATTTGTCAGTTAGATAAAGTACTCTACCATCATTCCTAAATTAGGCTTCAATCCCATCAGAAATTCAAGAACAAATTAAATATTGCCGAGTATATAGGAAGCAACAAACATAACTTCCAAAACTTAAACAATTATAGAGACAGCTGACTACCTGGAAAGCCCCTATTTTCTTAGAATATTGGAGCATCTGTCTTGAGTCTTCTGGCCCAGAACCATCTAGCCATGACAGACTTTCCGTGAGGCAGGAAATATCAAGGACTGGCTTACTCTGTCTTGGCAGAGGTAAAGATGCTCAATTCTTCTTTGAAAGAGAATGAGGAAGCTTCCAGGAGCAGACATGTCTCATGGTCAAAGATCCTTAATAATGAAATAACATTAAAAGTCACATTCTATGAATTTCTGGTGTTTTGGAAGACTAAATAAAAAAGTATCTCTGAACTGTTAAACCTTAACTACTCTTAGCCATTTCTATTTGAGTAAACTGAAAACACTTTATTATAATTAAATCAGAATCTAACATAACCATGAGTTTGCTATCTGGCCCTTAACTTGTTTTATACATTTTGCAATAGCAGCTATTAGAAGGACTGAGTCAAAGCCTTGTATTCTTAAATAAGTTGCACAGGCACAATACCTATCTAAAAGTAACAATATTAATTTCAAATTTTGTGTCAATATACAGATTCATACCAATGAAAGCCTAAATCTGTAGTAATATAAGTTCTATACCAATGTAAGAAATTAAAACTTCAATTTGTATCAATTACAATCTTGATATTTCTATCAAGATTATGGCTACATAATGCTTTAAGAATATAATTTAGTGGGCTGGAGAGATGGCTCAGCGGTTAAGAGCACTGACTGCTCTTCTGAAGGTCCTGAGCAGCAGGACCTTCCCAGCAGCCACATGGTGGCTCACAACCATCTGTAATGGGATCCGATGCCCTCTTCTGGTGTGTCTGAAAACAGCTACAGGGTACTTACATATAATAATAAATAAATCTTTTTAAAAAAGAATATAATTTAGTAATCTATCCAATCTATTTCCTCCCTGTTCAAAATTATGACCATTTCCAAATTATCCCTTAAAATGACAACCTACTTATAATTTGTAACCATTACCAGACACCCAAACCCAGGGAATTGGGCTGACAACTCTCATAGATTCTTCCTGCTGAAGAGCAATGAGAAAATCTCAGGACGGGTAGGGAAATTAGAATTGGTTAGACTTAAGAAAGCTAGCTTTAGCATCTGTTATCCAGTTTCTGTATGTTTGGAAGGTTCAGAGCTTGCCTGAAGTTCTGACTGTATCCGTCTGAAAGGCTGGATGAAGTGAGTTTCTCTGGGGGCAGCAGCAATCCTGAGGCTTTTCTGGAAGCAAGTCTCTGGAAACAGCTTCAGAACCCAGGGGGTTGGAACAGCAGGTCAGTTCAGTGTCCCAGTGGATGAATCTTGCCAAAGCTGTATATTCTGCAATATATGAATCTCACAACCAAAAGTTTAGTACCATTAAGATTTTTATTTGGATTGTGCAGTGTGCACAGGTCAGTTAAGAATGAAAATTTGCTTTTTGTTTGAGCAGGTGAAAGACAACTGTCTTTTTGATGAGTTAATTTCACCATTAACCAAAGGTAATAAATCTCATTCATGCCATATGAAGGAAGGTCCAAAGAATCTTAGGGACTCCATAACCAACAAGATTTATTGCCTCATTTTAGCTGAAGTTTTGGGTAGAGACATTTTTATGTCTATAGTTACTAGGCCATTCCTATGTCAAAGAATTAGCAGATCAATTTACCTGTCTTGCTTGATTTTCTCAGAATTTTCGAGATCTTCAGGTGGTCTTCCCCTGTCATATCTGATCCATACCACTCTGGAGCAATACAAATATAGAGCCTTTCTCCCAAAATAGCATGTCCTTGGTTCAGTAACCGGAATTCAGTAAGGATGTAGCTTGACCTCTCTCCCAGAGGAATTTTAATATAACTACCAAACTCATAACCACACTCATTTTGATAATCAGAACAATTCAAAGCAATCTAAACAAATATTAATCATTGAGACAGTGCTTTTGTTGTCTCCTGGCCTGACCTATATGAGTTGGAGGCCTAAATTATTTGTATAATGTAAACTTAAATTCTCTTCTGCTTACTCTACCACAGTAGTGGTTTGTATATGCTCAGCGCAGGGAGTGGCACTATTAGAAGGTGTGGCCCTTTTGCAGTAGGTGTGTCACTGTGGGCATGGGCTTTAAGACCCTCATCCTAGCTGCCTGAAAGCCAGTCTTCTACTAGCAGCCTTCAGATGAAGATGCAGAACTCTCAGCTCCTTCTGCACCATGCCTGCCTGGATGCTGCCATGCCCCCAACTTGAAGATAATGGACTAAATCTCTCTGAATCTGTAAGCCTGCCCCAATTAAAATTTGTCCTTTATAAGCCTTGCCTTGGTCATGGTGTCTGTTCACATCAGTAAAACCCTTATTAAGACAGAAGTTGGTAGTGGAAGTGGAGTATTTCTGTGACAACCTACCTGACCATGTTTTGGGGAGGACTGTGGAAGGACTTTGGAACTTTGGGCTAGAAGAGCCACTGAGTTGTTAAGAGCTCTGTGGGGTGTTCTTCAAGAGCTTGGAAGATAATGTTGAGACCAGTGCAAATGATGGAGGCCTGGCTTGTGAAATTTTAGAGGGAAGATTAAGGATTCTTATCAGGGCCATTGCTGTTTTGATTGTGAGAATTCTGTGGTTTTGGTCAGCTGGGGCTGAAGAATCTGTTGTGATTAACAAGATACCAGAACTACCAAAGCAAACCTCTGTGTTACTGGGACAATTGATGCTGGTTAGCACAAGCTAAGGAATTAGTGGTGATTACGAAGAGACAGCATCGAGCCGGGCGGTGTGGCGCACGCCTGTAATCCCAGCACTCTGGGAGGCAGAGGCAGGTGGATTTCTGAGTTCGAGGCCAGCCTGGTCTACAGAGTGAGTTCCAGGACAGCCAGGGCTATACAGAGAAACCCTGTCTCGAAAAAACCAAATCCGAAATACAAACAAACAAAGACCAGCATCACTTAGGTGAAATCTTCTGGGAAGTGTTTCCTGAGAGCACAGAGAAGCTGTGTTCCAGAGGCAGCCAGGTTTGTACCTTCTATTGGCAGCCAGACTTGGTAAAGTATAAGAGTCACCCAAATGGTGCTGGTTTTGAAACATAAAGGGGTAGCGGCTGATGCTTGGCACTGAGAAGTCATGAGAAGCCATTGGTGAAGGAGCAGCGTCAGTGGCAGTTGAAGGCCCAGGACTGAAGGGGTCATGCAGAGAAGTTGAGGTTTAGCGCCATGAAAAGAGCCTAAGAGAGGTTATTTGTGAAAATGCAGTCCAGGTGCAGCAGAAGACATCGGTGTTTTGGAGATGCCAGTACCATGAGATGACCACCAAGAACAGCAGCAGCAGTGGAGTACAGGCAGCTGGACCCTAGAAGACAAGGTATGTGCTACAAAGGGCAGAACTGGAGAAGTGACCCAAGTCCTTGGAGGAGCCTAGAAGATTGTGAGTGGATCTCAGACATTGGATGGTTGGAGTTTGACCTTTGCTTTTGATTGTGACTGTGCCCTGATATTTTTCTCTCTTGAAGTAATAAGGTATTTCAGTGGAGCCCACAGTTAAGAGACTTTGTCTTTTTAAAAAGACTTTGAGGGGCTGGTGAGATGGCTCAGCGATTAAGAGCACTGACTGCTCTCCTGAAGGTCCTGAGTTCAAATCCCCGCAACTACATGGTGGCTCACAACCATCCGTAATGGGATCTGACACCCTATTCTGGTGTGTCTAAAGACAGCTACAGTGCACTTACATATAATAATAAATAAATATTTTTAAAAAGACTTTGAATTTTAAAAGTTTGTGAGTCCACATACATATGGACTTTGAACAATGCTCTACTCAATGATAGTTTGGTCAAGGAAGAAATAAAGAAATTAAAGACTTTTTAGAATTTAATGAAAATGAGGACACATCATATCAAAACTAATGGGACACAATGAAAGCAGGGCTAAGAGGAAAACTCATAGCTCTGAGTGCCTCCAAAAAGAAAATAGAGAGAGCTTACACTAGCAGCTTAACAGACCTGAAAGCTCTAGAACAAAAAGGAGCAAATGCACCCAAGAAAAGTAGATGGCAGGAAATAATCAAACTCAGGGCCAAAATCAACCAAATAAAAACAAAAAGAGCTATACAAAGAATCAACAAAACCAGGAGCTGGTTCTTTGAGAAAATCAACAAGATAGATAAATCTTTAGCCAGACTAACCAGAGGGCACAGAGGCACTACCCAAATTAATAAAATCAGAAATGAAAAGGGAGACATAACAACAGAAACTATGGAAGTTCAAAAAAATCATCAGATCCTACTTCAAGAACTTATACCCAACAAAATTGGAAAATCTGGACAAAATGGACAATTTTCTAGACACATACCAGGTGCCAACATTAAAACAGGACCAGATAAACCATCTAAATCGTCCCATAAGTCCTGAGGAAATAGAAGCAGTCGCTAATAGTCTCCCAACCAAAAAAAAAAAAAAAAAAAAGTTCAGGACCAGATGGGTTTAGTAGGGAATTCTATCAGATTTTCAAAGAAGACCTAATACCAATACTCTTCAAGTTATTCCACAAAATAGAAACAGAAGGAACACTATCCAACTCATTCCATGAAGCCACAATAACTCTTATAACTAAACCAAAGACAAGATAAGGAAAGAGAACTTCAGACCAATTTGTCTTATGAACATTGTTGCAAAAATACTCAACAAAATTCTGGTCAGCGGAATCCAAGAATGCATCAATATGATAATTCACCACGATCAAGTAGGCTTCATCCCAGGAATAAAAGTCTTGGGAAGATTAGGAATTAAAGGTCCATACCTAAACATAGTGAACTAGTAGCCAACATCAAAATAAATGGAGAGAAAATTGAAGCAATTCCACTAAAATCGGGAACCAGACAAGGCTGTCCACTTTCTTCCTATCTATTCATTATAGTATTTGAAGTCCTAGCCAGAGCAATCAGACAACAAAAGGAGGTCAAAGGTATACACATTGGAAAGGAAAAAGTCAAAATATCACTATGTGCAGATGATATGATTGTATACTTAAGTGACCCCAAAACTTCCACCAGAGAACTCCTAAAGCTGATAAACAACTTCAGCAAAGTGGCTGGATATAAAATTAACTCAAACAAATCAGTAGCCTTCCTCTACTCAAAGGATAAACAAGCTGAGAAAGAAATTAAGGAAATGACACCCTTCACAATAGTCACAAATAATATTATATACCTTGGTGTGACTCTAACCAAGCAAGTGAAAGATCTGTATGACAAGAACTTCAAGTCTCTGAAGAAAGAAATCAAAGAAAGTCTCAGAAGGTGAAAAGATCTCCCATGTTCATGGATTGGCAGGATCAATATTGTAAAAATGGCCATCTTGCTGAAAGCAATCTACAGATTCAATGCAATCCCCATGAAAATTCCAAATCAATTCTTCACAGAGCTAGAAAGAGCAATATACAAATTCATTTGGAATAACAAAAAACCCAGGATAGCAAAAAAAAGTGCCATTTTCACTATTTAATTCTCTAGCCACTCCAGGGTTCTTCCTCTCATGTCTGTACCTTTTCTTCAGCTCTCCCTGCTCCTTCCCACAGGTGATCCCCACAGCCTTGCTGTGTCTTCTACTCCGGTGCTCCATCACTGAGGCTAAGGCATGCCTGGCTTCAGCTTCTTCAGTCTGTGAGGTGGTTAGGAGCGCCCTCTCTGGGCCGGGTCAGAAGTGCAGTACCCAATCCTTTCGAGACCCTACAGGTAGTGGCTTAATAGTGATGTGTTTGTGTGTGAAGTTGACAAAGGATCAATTGTACTGGCTGGTTTTGTGTGTCAACTTGACACAAGCTGGAGTTATCACAGAGAGAAAAGTTTCTGTTGAGGAAATACTTCCATGAGATCCAGCTGTGGGGCATTTTCTCAATTAGTGATCAAGCAGGGAGGGCCCCTTGTGGGTGGTGCCATCCCTGGGCTGATAGTCTTGGGTTCTATAAGAAAGCAAGCTGAGCAAGCCAGGGGAAGCAAGCCAGTAAGAAACATCCCTCCATGGTCTCTGCATCAGCTCCTGCTTCCTGACCTGATTGAGTTCCAGTCCTGACTTCCTCTGGTGATAAACAGCAATGTGGAAGTGTAAGCTGAATAAGCCCTTTCTTCTCCAACTTGCTTCTTGGTCATGATGTTTGTGCAGCAATAGAAACCCTGACTAAGATGCTATGGAAGGCGAGACAATGTGTGTGTATTGTTAGCAAAGAAGAGTGAGGCAGAGCAAATCACACCAATGCTCGATGCTCCTCTCCAATGCTCTGTGGGTCATAGTTATACTCCACCTTGGGCCCTTTCACCTGTCTGTTTAGCAAGACATCCTTGCACCTGTGTGCCTCAGGAAACATCATTTGACAAAACTGACTTTCTAAATAAACCGCTGGTTTCCACTTCACATCACCGTGGAGTCTGGGCACCCTCTGAAACAGAGCTCACCTTCTGTGTCTCCCCTTCTGTAGCCTTCAGTCACCAGCTGAACAGACTCAGTTCTTCCCTCTCCTACTAAGGGAGTGATTTATAATAGATTCTATATGCAATGTTTGTTCTTGAAACACTAAGATTTAGTCCCTCTGTACAGACCCTACCTTGACTTTAGATGGGACACTGGGCATTTTGCTGTGTATCTTGAGCCCATTTATGGAGCCAGGTTGGTGCTTTCCTGCCCTACCTGGTTCAAACTCCCTTCTTTGACCTACAGACTCTTTAACGAATATATTCAAGATCCATGTGAAAAACAGCTGCTGGCTGACCTGACAGCATGGTCGCGAGTTCCATTTTTAACACATTAGACTTCACATGTGCTCAATACCCAACTGTCTGCCACCCTAAGTCCTTTTAGTTTTGATCTGGCCACTGTGTATCCCAGAGACCATTTCCTTTTATCTCCTGTGATCCTAGAGTCTTCTGGGTCCTCAGTCCCAGCCCACACCCTCCAGCCCCCCCAGCCCCCCCAACACACACACCCGTCCCAGCCACACCACACACATCACCACCACAGCCTATTCTCCAGTTGTTTTCATCCCCTGGGATGTTTGCTTTCTCCAAACAGTGCTAGCTATTTAGAGACAGCTGTAGCCCATTTGTCTCTGAATAATTCTTTGAGAGGGAGAGCGATCTTGCTGTGTAGCCTCCAAAGTGTGCCCTGCTGGACAGCACTCCTGCCACATCCTCCCACGTGAAGGGATTACAGACATGTACTCCTCCTCTTATTCAATTCTGACATGTTTCTGAACTTCTAGCTCTGCCTAGAGCCCAGAATCTCGGACAAAGCCCCAATTCTCGATTATTCACTCTGCATAACCACTGTAAGCCTGAAGGAAGACATTCTCAGATTTTGTCAACTGCCTCTGTTCCACAACTCTCCCTGATTCTTTACCTCCCCTGTCATATCCCAAAATAACTGTAGCCACTAAAACTTCCCAGAACTCTCTCTATGGGGGAGCTTCTGGGGGCATCTATTAATTGGCTATGTCTCTGCCACAAGGGGGAGCCATATCTCAACAGTGAGATCCTTGGCTGCAGGTACCTGAAGACTGGACCTGGGATGAATCCGGGGCCCTTTGATTTAGCAAAACCCGTGACAGCTTCAGTCTAAAGCAGTGCAGACAACTTTCTACTGTTTGTTGGGTTCTATCACCAAAGGCTGCCCAGCGCCGCCCAGTTCCTTATACTCGTTCTTGCAAACAGGGAGAGGATGTAGCCAACGTCCCTGCTCGCTGGTCTCTGAGGGGTCGTGGCATTCATCCTAGTCCCCACGGATTTTGTCTAATTGGCATTGTCTTTCTCTCTGGAGTGATGTCTGAACACAGCTTCTCTCTAGCCGGGAATACCTGAAGCCCCTGCTTCCCTTGTTTGTGTGTAGTGAGTCTGATTACTGATTTTTGCAAGACTGGGTTCCAAAACAAGACATTTAGTTTTATTCCTGAGATCAGAAGACAGCAGTAAAAATGGAAATGATCGGCTGAGAACAAGACTCTTCCCCAATTCTGAGCTATTAGTGCCCCCACCCACCCCAAACTGAGTTTGTCCCACAATGTGTATTACTGCCACAAGTCCCCTCAGAACTGAACAGAGACTCTTCCATGGTCCCAGAAGCATCAGTTTAGGGCACTACAGGCTGTAGGGTCTCCAAAGGCTTGTGTATGGCGCTTCTGCCCCGGCCCAGAGAGGGCGCTCCTAACCACCTCACAGACTGAAGACGCTGCAGCCAGGCGTGCCTTAGCCTCAGTGATGGAGCACCGGAGTAGGAGACTCAGCAAGGCTGTGGGGATCACCTGTGGGAAGGAGCAGGGAGAGCTGAAGAAAAGGTACAGACATGTGAGGAAGAACCCTAGAGTGGCTAGAGAACTGGGCACAGGGGTTAGGTCGGAAGCAAGTATAGGTGGTTGTTATCGGGACTAGAAAGAGGTGGGATCGTGAGCAGAGAAAAGGCGCCACCGAAGTTGGAAAACTCCTGTGCAAAGAGCCCGTCTCTTGCTCTTTCTTGATGCCCCTCCAAGGCACAACAGGAGACCCCTTGTTGAACTCTAGAAAAAAAGCTACTTCACATCCACCATGACAAAACCTCAAATGAATGCCAGCAGGAGTCATAGAAAAGACGAAGACGAGAATAGGAGTTCCCGCATGTGTATAGGTAGTTTTGAAATCCATTCAGGAGGATCCTTCCAGTTTCCATCTGTGTCCAGAACTGACCCTGTGCCACAGCTCTCCATACCCAAACACCGCCAGAAGAGAGCTGGTCTCCCAGGAGTGCAGACCGACCATGAGCACAGGGAAGACCACCACTTCTGCTTCAATTCTGGCCCAAGAAGTATCCGTACAGAGCCAACAGGACACAGGAACTAAGGGACAGCCAGGGACAGGTGGGGGGGGGGAGAAAGGAAAAGTAATTGGGGGCAGCGCAGCGGCGATTGTCCTGCATATAAGAGGACTCTGGCAGGCAGAGCCCAGGAAGGGGGATAGGGAAACACGCAGGACCACGCACCGGCTCGCCGCAGGGATGAGTGCAGGTGCTGCACCAGGATAGGGAGTGCTGGCGCCCGAACCTAGACTGCCTGGCTAGCAGGAGGGGGCGGGGGACTCTGCCCATCGTGCGGCGCCATTTGCACGGTGCCAGGTACTTGTTATGGTAAAGCTGCTTGGCTGCGAAGTGGCTTGGATCCTTTCCCTTGGTGGCTGGAAACGCTGAGGCCGGCAGGTTTAATAAAAGAGACAGGATAAAAGAGAGAGTTTATAGTTTTATGCTGTATTATTAAAAGAGAGAGAAAAGGTGAAGGAGAAGAAAAGAGAGAAAGAGATGATAGAGAGACAAGAGATGGCCATGACCACGTGAAAAAGAAGAAATATGGGCAGAGCCTCCGTTTATAGTAAGCTGGGTTACCTGGCAACAGTCAGGTAACCGAGGGGCTGGGAAAGCCTGGCCGTAGCCAGGTGACTGCAGCGGTGGAGTCCCGCCAGAACACTAGGGGCGTGGGGCATGGACACACGTGACTGACAGCCATGGGATTATGGAGTTGAGTATCTGGTTATCCGGTGTGGCCTAACCCAACCAAACTACAGACTGTCTCACACCATGGTCCCACAGATAGGGTCCTTCCGGTTTCCATCTGCACCCAGAGCTGACCCTATGAAACAGCTCTTCATACCAAAAGTTGGAGAAGGGACTGAAGGAGCTGAGGGGTTTTGCAGCCCCATGGAGGGAACAACAGTGTCAACCAGCCAGTCCCTCCCCTCCTTCCCCCTGCATTCCCCCCCCCCACAGCTCCCTGTGACTGGACTACCAACCAAAGAAGGGAGGGACCAAACCAAACACAGACCCATGACTCCGGCCGCATATGTGGCAGAAGATGGCCTGTTTGGACATCAGTGGGAGGAGAGGCCCTTGGGCCTGAGTGTATTTGATGCCCCAGTGTAGGGGAACGCCAGGGTGGGAAGACAGGAGTGGGTGGGTGGGTGGGGAAGCACCCTCATAGATGTATGGGAGGGAGGATGGGATAGGGGGTTGCAGAAGGGAAGACCTGGAAAAGGGAAGACATTTGAAATGTAAATATAGAATATATCCAACAAATAAAAATCCATTTAGAAAAAAAGAAGAAGACCCCTTGTCGATATCTGTTTTACTTCTGTAGCTTCTGTCACAGTCGAACCTCCTCACCCGACTCCTACTCCATCCACCCACCCTTCCAAATGGGAACTCCAAGTGGCGGTGTATCTCTGAGCTTAATAAACGCGATGTCACACAAAGTTCCGAAGATGCGTAAAGAAAGAGTTAAACAGCCAGCCGGGGAAGGGTACCTTTTCCTTCTTGTGGGCAACTTGGACATGGCAGGAGATGGGGATGAAAGAATGAGAAATGCAGCCTAACTCCCCAGTGCCTAACTCTCCAGTGACCCCAAGAAGTCAGAAGTTTAGGAATGCTATCTCACGCCTAAGAAGCCCTACATACCTCAAATTCTAGACCCTGCTCTCTGCCAGTAAATAGGTAAAAGGTCACATTTCTTGAGCCTGCTCTCTGTATGGAACTAGGTGAAAGGATGTAAGATAGGCCCTTAAGTACGTGATCCTGGCCTCATAAGATAACAGGAAATGAGCTAACTGCTCATCTAGCTTCTGTAAACTGCTTACACCATAGAAGGAAAGCCCTTGTGAGCTATTTTAACTACACTCTGTTACTCCCCGGGAGCCCACACAAATGTGGACCTCCTAGACTATAGGAAACTGATTGGTCCATGGAGCACGGACTTGGATGATTTGAAATGACTGGCCTAGAAATTATGGAGTGGTACAAATTGATTGGCCTGCACCACACGGGCTCTCGATGCTAAGGAATGATTGGTTTGCGATGTGCAGGCATTGTTGTAACCCTATAAAAACTGTCCCAATTCTGCACTTGGGGGTCTGCAGTCCCCCTGCGTGGCGTACTACTGTGGACCCCAGCGTGCTTGGAATAAAAGTCCTCTTGCTGTTTGCATCAAGACCATTTCTCGTGAGTGATTTGGGGAGTCGCCTTTCTTAAGTCAAGGCATGGGGGGGTCCTTGCTTTGAGGGTCTTTCATTTGGTGCATTGGCCGGGAATTGCGACCACCCCTCACACCTGAGAACTGACTTGGAGGTAAAGGGGATCCCCTCTGGAATGTGTGCGTGCCAGTCAGCATCTCTGTTCTGTTTTCTGAAACACGGGCTTTCAATTTGCAGCTGCTTGTGATTCACAAACGTGCTAGAAGGATCACAGGTTACCGCCCTGGGGGATACCCGGGGGGTGAGGAGAGCCAGGGACACCTGGTGGTCTCCTACTGTTGGTCAGAGGACCGAGTTCTATTGTTGAAGCGGAAGCTTCCCCCTCTGCAGCCATCCGATTCTTCCACCTTCTTGTGGAAGACGCAGACGGGTGGTAAGTGTCTGGATCTGTTGGTTTCTATTTCGTGCATCTTTGTCTTGTGTGTCTTTGTCTACAGTTTATCATAGGACAGATGCTGATGACTCCCCTTAGTCTGACCCTTGACCATTGGATGGATGTTAAGACTAGGGCTCGTAACCTCTCAGTTGAAATTAAGTAAGAACCTTGGCAGACACTCTGTACTTATGAGTGGCCTACCTTTGACGTGGGTTGGCCTGAAAGAGGGACTTTTGATTTAGAAACCATTTTGGCTGTTAAGGTGATTATTTTTCAGAGTGGTCCCGGCTCCCATCCCAACCTGGATCCCTACATCCTTGTGTGGAAAGATCTGGTGGACATCCCACTGCCTTGTGTGAAGCCTTGGATCCACAAGCCCAAGCTGCCAGGCTCCCGCGTCTTGGCTCTTGAGAAAGAAAGGAAATCCTCTCCCGAACCTCGGAAGGCTCTTCAAATTTATCCTGAGATCGACCCCCCACACACTGGCACCAGCTCCCCCACTGGCATTAGCTCTTCCGCCTCCCTATCCCCCTCTTGGGGTAGCAGGGGGTCCTTCAGCACCTCCTGAGGCACTGGAGGGAGGTCTGGCGACAGGGACCTGGAGCCACTGAGGAGCTTCCCCAGAGAGGGGGATATCTAACCATCGCTCTTCCCCTCCCTACTTTTGCCCCACTCCACCCCCACCCCCCACCCCCCACCCCCATGCAGGGAGGTCAGCTCCAGCCTCTTCAGTATTGGCCTTTTTCACCTGCTGAGTTGTTTAATTGGAAAGCTAATCACCCTCCTTTTTCAGAGGAACCCCAGTGCCTGACAGGGTTGGTGGAGTCTCTCATGTTTTCCCATCAGCCTACCTGGGATGACTGTCAGCAATTCTTACAGATGCTCTTCACTACTGAGGAGCATGAAAGAATTCTTCTGGAAGTAAGGAAAAATGTTCCTGTGAATGAAGGGCGCCCAACCCAACTGCAAAATGAGATCGATGCAGGCTTTCCCCTGACCCGTCCCGCCTGAGATTACAACACGGCTGAAGGTAGGGAAAGCCTGAGAGTCTATCACCAAGCTCTAGTGGTGGGTCTCCGTGATGCCACAAGGAGGCTCACTAATTTGGCAAAGGTAAGAGAAATTTTCCAGGGACCTACTGAGACCCCCCCTTTCTAGAAAGGTTGATGGACGCCTTCAGGAGATTCACCCCTTTTGACCCTACTTCAGAAAGCGTCAGTAGCTATGGCTTTTATAGGACAGTCAGGTCCAGATATCAGAAGGAAACTTCAGAGGTTAGAAGGAATGCAGAATATGGATTTAAAGGGCTTGGTGAAAGAAGCAGAGAAAGTGTATCATAAGAGAGAAACAGAGGAGAAGAAAGAGCAGAGAAGGGAAAAGGAGAGAGATGCTAAGGAAGACGGATGAGAAAAGAGACAGGAGAGAAACTTGTCCAGGATCTTGGCCACTGTAGTGGAAGGAAGAGGAAATAGAGATTTTAGAAGACAGACAGGACCTAGGCAGACTAGGAACCTGGGCAACAGGCCTCCACCTCTGGGTTGTCAGAACCGTCTTGACCCGGATCAATGTGCATACTGCAAGGGAAAAGGACATTGGACTCAAGACTGTCCAAGAAAGAAGCAGAAAGAACCAAAAAATCTGGCATTAGAAGATGAAGATTACGGGGGGGGGGTGATGGGGTTCAGATCCCCTCCCCGAGCCTAGGGTAACGTTACATGTGGAGGGAACTCCAAAACATTTTCTAGTAGACACGGGGGCTGAACACTCCATGTTGCTGCAAACATTAGGGAAACTAAAAGACAAAAAGACCTGGGTGTTAAGGGCGACTGGGAAAAACCTTACTCATGGACTACCCGAAGAACTGTAGATCTGGGAGTGGGACGGGTAACCCACTCATTCCTAGTGATCCCAGAATGCCCTGCGCCCTTATTGGGTAGAGACCTCCTCACAAAAATGAGAGCACAGATCTCTTTCAAACAAAGGAATCCCGAAGTGTCCATTGAGAGTAAACCAATTACCATTTTAAGTGTCAAATTAGAAGATGAATATAGATTATTTTCTGCCGAACCAAAGTCAAGTGCCCACTACCACCTGGCAGGTAAGAGAGTACCCAGCGGTTCCAGGGACCGCTGGGTTTTGCAGACTCTAGATACTGGGATTCACCATCCTGGCAGCCCCCCCTTTACCCATTGACTAAAGAACAGGGAAAATTTATCTGAAGCTCAGAACATCAAAAGGCCATTGACACTATCAAAAAGGCTCTGCTGTCAGCTCCAGCCCTAGCCCTCCCAGATGTGACTAAGCCACTTACCCTCTGCATAAGGACAAGAGGAATGAAGTGGCCAGAGGGGAATTGGCATTAGGGCCATGGAAAAGGCCCGTAGCTTATCTTTCAAAAAAATTGGACCCAGTGGCCAGTGGCTGGCCCACCTGTCTGAAAGCTATAGCTGCAGTGGCCCTCCTGGTGAAGGACGCTGATAAGCTGACTATGGGACAAGACCTAACTGTAGTGGCTCCCCATGCACTAGAAAGTATTATCAGGCAGCCCCCAGACCAATGGATGACCAACACCTGGATGACCCACTACCAGAGTCTACTTCTGACAGAAAGGATCACACTTGCTCCACCAGCCACCCTCAATCCTACCACTATGCTCCCTGAAGAATCAGAGAGTCCAGTGATTCATGACTGTCACCACCTGCTGCCTGAGGAGACTGGGACCCGCAAAGACCTGGTTGACCAGCCATTGATGGAAAGAGTGCTGACCTGGTTCACGGATGGGAGTAGCTACATCATGGAAGGTAAGAGAGTGGCTGGGGCTGTGAAGGTGGATAGGACTTGGACTGTCTGGGCTAGCAGTTTGCTGGAAGGAATGTCAGCCCAAAAAGCTAAACTGGTGGCCCTCACCCAGGAGTAGTAGAAGACAGGAAATCATCAAACTCAGGGCTGAAATCAATCAAGTGGAAACAAAGAGAACCATACAAAGAATCAACAAAACTAGGAGCTGGTTCTTTGAGAAAATCAACAAGATAGATAAACCCTTAGCCAGACTAACCAAGGGGCACAGAGACAGTATCCAAATTAACAAAATTAGAAATGAAAAGGGGGATATAGCAACAGAAACTGAGGAAATTAAAAAAAAAACATCAGATTCTACTACAAGAGCCTATACTCAACACAACTGGAGAATCTGGAGGAAATGGACAATTTCCTAGACAGATACCAAATACCAAAATTAAATCAGGATCAATTAGATCAGCTAAACAGTCCCATAACCCCTAGAGAAATAGAAGGGGTTATAGAAAGTCTTCTAACCAATACAAGAATGGGACCAGATGGTTTTAGTGCAGAATTCTATCAGACCTTCAAAGAAGATCTAACACCAATACTCTTCAAACTATTCCACAAAATAGAAACAGAAGGAACACTATCCAACTCATTCTACGAAGCCACAATTACGCTGATACCAAAACCATACAAAGATCCAACAAAGAAAGAGAACTTCAGGCCAATTTCCCTTATGAACATCAATGCAAAAATACTCAATAAAATTCTTGCCAACCAAATCCAAGAACACATCAAAATGATCATTCACCATGATCAAGCAGGCTTCATCCCAGAGATGCAAGGATGGTTCAATATATGGAAATCCATCAATGCAATCTACTACATAAACAAACTCAAAGAAGAAAACCACATCGGTCATTTCATTAGATGCTTGAAAAGCTTTTGACAAAATTCACCATCCTTTCATGCTAAAAGTCTTGGAAATAACAGGAATTCAAGGCCCATACCTCAACATAGTAAAAGCAATATACAGCAAACCGGTAGCCAACATCAAACTAAATGGAGAGAAACTTGAAGCAATCCCACTAAAACCAGGGACTAGACAAGGCTTCCCTTTCTCTCCATATCTTTTCAATATGGTACTAGCTAGAGCAATTAGACAACATAAGGAGGTCAAAGGGATACAAATTGGAAAGGAAGAAGTCAAACTATCACTATTCGCAGATGATATGATAGTATACACAAGTGACCCAAAAAACTCCACCAGAGAACTCCTACAGCTGATAAGCAACTTCAGCAAAGTGGCTGGTTATAAAATCAACTCAACCAAATCAGTAGCCTTCCTATACTCAAAGGATAAGCAGGCTGAGAAAGAAATTAGGAATTGACACCCTTCACAATAGCCACAAACAATATAAAGTATCTTGGCATGACTCTAACCAAACAAGTGGAAGATCTGTATGACAAGAACTTCAGGTCTCTGAAGAAGGAAATCGAAGAAGACTTCAGAAAATGGAAAAATCTTCAATGCTCATGGATTGGCAGGATTACTATGGTTAAAATGGCCATCTTGCCAAAAGCAATATAGAGATTCAATGCAAGCCCCATCAAAATCCCAACTCAGTTCATCATAGAGTTAGAAAGAGCAATTCTCAAATTCATCTGGAATAACAAAAAAACCAGGATAGCTAAAACTATTATCAACAGTAAAAGAACTTCTGGAGGAATCAGTATCCCGGACTTCAAGCAATACTACAGAGCAAAAGTGTTAAAAACGGCATGGTATTGGTAAAGTGACAGACAGGTAGATCAATGGAATAGGATTGAGGACCCAGAAATGAACCCACATACCTATGGTCACTTGATCTTCAACAAAGGAGCTGAAAACATCCAGTGGAAAAAAGATAGCCTTTTTTTGTTGTTGTTGTTGTTGTTTCTCGAGACAGGGTTTCTCTGTGTAGCTCTGGCTGTCCTGGAACTCACTCTGTAGACCAGGCTGGCCTCAAACTCAGAAATCCGCCTGCCTGTGCCTCCCAAGTGCTGGGATTAAAGGTGTGTGCCACCATTGCCCAGCAAAAGATAGCCTTTTTAACAAATGGTGCTGATTTAATTGGAGGTCAGCATGCAGAAGAATGCAAATTGATCCATTCTTATCTCCTTGTACTAAACTCAACTCCAAGTGGATCAAGGACCTCCACAAAATACCAGACACAGTGAAACTAATAGAAAAGAAACTGGGAAAGACCCCTGAGGACATCGGCACAGGGGGAAAGTTCCTGAACAGAGCACCAATAGCTTATGCTCTAAGATCAAGAATTGACAAATGGGACCTCATAAAATTACAAAGTTTCTGTAAGGGAAAGGACACTATCAAAAGGACAAAATGGCAACCAACAAATTGGGAAAAGATCTTCACCAACCCTACATCCAACAGAGGGCTAATATCCAATATATACAAAGAACTCAAGAAGTTAGACCCCAGAAAACCAAATAACTGTATTAAAAAATGGGGTACAGAGCTAAACAAAGTATTTTCACCTGAAGAACTTCTGAAACTGTACTGTGTTTTAAATGTCCACAAAGAACCACTTGGCATTAGACTCCTGGAAGTCTGATCCAGCTTGATAATGTTAATCTATACTGGGTTTTCATTCTTATGTATTCCCATGGTTCGCTTCCCTATATGACACCTGCAGGGACACCCTTAATGTACCTGTGTGTGAACACATGCAGACCAGAGGTTATGCTGGAGAAAGATGAGAAAAAATAGCCCTTGACCTACAACCCTCCCCAACTTTGCAAAAATACTTTCTGTGGCCATCTAGGCTGGGGGCCTCCCATCATGCTCTGACCTGCCACATGGCCAGTGCCCTCTAGAAGAATTTGGAGTTGGCAATGCAGAGGTCCAGCATGTGGTTCTGTAGGATCTTCCTCAGCAGCACATGGGCCCCAGTACTAACTGTATTCAACACCCACTTGGTGCTGGAACTTCTAAAATGCAAACACACAGGAACACCCGAAGTTAGAGGCTGGGAAAGACACAGGATAAGAGAGCCACCCAAGGTAGGAAATCAGACACCAAAATGCACCTCATTCATTTGATGAGACCAGGCTTCAACCATCTTTCTGACTTTTTGTTCTATTCCTGTGAGGACTAAACTTAACCCAGAATCTCCAGTTGTCCAAGGTCAGATTACTTCCTGAAATACTAGAGCTGTTTTTGTAAAATAATAAGCCACCCGTTTTCACTTCAGTAAACAGGGGTGCTCCCCCAACTGGAAAGGATGTGTATGATCACAGGTAGGTGGCATGTATATAGGCAGGAAGTACGTCAGAAGTGTGTGCTTGTCCTTGATTGAATGAAGTCATATGGGTTAGTCCTTTATAAGCACCCAATTAACATGAGTCAACAATGCCTCTGGGAATCCCAGGTATGAACAGAGCTTGAGTCCATCCTCCTGGCCAGTATTTAATAATGCTTGCTTTAATTAGACAGTCATGGCCTCGGCCTTTCTCCTAGACATCTTCAGAATTAACTTTCTACTTTATTTTTAAAAACAAGTTTTTGTTTTGTTTTGTTTTGTTTTGTTTTGTTTTGTTTTGTTTTGTTTTGAGACAGGGTTTCTCTGGGTAGCCTTGGCTGTCCTGGAACTCACTCTGTAGACCAAGCTGGCCTTGAACTCAGAAATCCGCCTGCCTCTGCCTCCCAAGTGCTGGGATTACAGGTGTGCGCCACCACGCCTGGCAAGTTATTGTGTTTTTAACATGTGTGCACGTATGTGTCTTTGTACCGCATGCATGTTGTGAACTTGGAGGCCAAGACAGAGAGAGTATCAGATTATTTGGAGTTGGGATTACTAACAGTTGTTATCTGCCATGTGGGTGCTGCCCATTGAACCTGGGCCTTCTGGAAGAGCAAGAAGCGCTCATAACTGCTAGGGCATCTCTCCATCCCCCCAATTTTTTTTACTCTTGGGAGATTCATAGATCCTATGATGTGAGAAGAAGAAATTCCTGGGCACTTATCTACTAGTCACTCTGAAGGCAGAGGTGGTGCCTAATTCTATTTCAGAGTCTCAGTCCTTCTGACAGTATGAAATTGTCATTAAAAACCCTTGAAAGAGTATATGCTAGAAGCTTTTTGTCCATCTTTAAAAGATTTCCTTTATATTGTGTTTATCTGTGTGTGCCTGTGTGACACAGAGTGCCCGTGGAAGTCAGAGGACACCCAATGGGAGTTCAGTCTCTACTTCCACCACTTATGTCCTAGGGATTGAACTCAGGTCATCCTCAGATCTGGTGGCAAGCACCTTTACTCACTGAGCCATTTTACCTCCCCACCCTGTTGTTTTTTTGAGACAGAGGCACTGTGTGGTACAGTCTGGTCTCAGCCTCCCAAGTGCTGGGATTATACGTATTCAGCAACACATCCAGATATACTAAGTCTATTATTATCATTATCATCATAATACATGGATGGCAGGGATTGAACTCAGTTTCCAGGCTCATGCACAAGTGTTATAATGCACTGAGCCCTCTCACTGTCCCTTTACTGAAACATTTAACAAGTACATGACATGGACTCTGAGTAAGGGAACAATCGGATTGGTCGGTTCTCTGTCATCTAGGAAAAGGGAGTGCCAGTTGAGGAATTGTTTGCATCAGATTGGACTGTAGGCATGTTCATGACTAATGATTGTCATGAAAGCCCGTCCTGTGTCAAGTGCCATCCCTGAGCAGGTAGATCTGGGGCAAAGTAGAAAGCAAATTTTGTAGGCCATTGGAGAGCAAGACAGTGACCTGCATTCTCCATGGCTTCTGCTTTAGTGTCTGCCCTGGCATCCCTCACCAATAGATTCTGACCTGTGAGTTGTGCGATTCCATAAGCACTTCTCTCTGATTCTGCTATGGTCACAGTCAATCAGATTGACTGTCATTCCCAGAGTGATAATTGTTTGAAGTTTTGCTTTGTAATTTTTATTTTCTTTTTCTTTTTTCTTTTCTTTTCTTTTTCTTTTTCTTTTTTTTTCTTTTTCTTTTTTTTTGTTTGTTTGTTTTGGACAAGGCCTCATGTAACCCATAGTGACCTCAAATTCCTTAGCTAGTGATGGTCTTGAACTATTCCTGATCCTGCTTTTGCCTCCAGATGCTGGGATTGCAGGACGTGCCACTCTGTCTGTCACAGTGGCCTCACTTCTCTGTCATGTGCTCTAGGGCAAAGAAAGGGATGAAGGAAATGTGACAGTGGAGGACCAGTGAACAGGACACAATGTTTCAAATGAAGAGTAAAGACCATTATAATATCAAAATTATTTCTACAACAATAAAGCAACAAGTCTGAGCTGGGTATTGTCACCTTGACACAAGCTAGAATCCTGTGGGAAGAGGAAACCTTAAATGAGGAGCGGCCTCCATCACACTGACCTGTGGCACATCAGCAGGACATGGTTGTTTCCTGGTTGATGATTGATGTGTATGGCCCAGCCCACTCTGGTGATGGTGATGCCATCCTTGAGCTAGCAGTCACACGCTGAGAGCTGGTGAGATTGTTCAGTGGGTAGAAGTGCTGATACCTTAAAGTCAATTCCCTGGGTCCACAAGGTAGAAGAGAGCCCACTCCTTCAAACACACAAACACACACTCCCACAAGCACACACATACACACACACACACACACACACACACACACACAGAGAGACAGAGACAGAGAGAGAGAGAGAGAGAGAGAGAGAGAGAGAGAGAGAACATGTATAAGAAAATGAAAAAAGGGGCCTGGAGAGATGGCTCAGCAAGTAAGAGCACCGGCTGCTCTTTGGAAGGTCATGAGTTCAAATCTCACCACCCACATGATGGCTCACAAACATCTGTAAAGATATCTGACACCCTCTTCTGGTGTCTGAAGACAGCTACACTGTACTTACATATTATAAATAAATAAATCCTGTAAAAAAAAAAAAGAAAAAAAAAGAAAATGTAAAAAGAAGGGAAACTGGGCAAGCTGTGGAGAATAGGCCGTGGAGAATAGCTTTCCTCCATGGTCCCTGCCTCTGCACCTGCTTCCTGCTTGACCTCCTGCCCTGACTCTCTGAAATGATGGACTGTAAAGTGTCAGATGGAATAAACTTTCCTCTCTAACTTGGTTATGGTCAGGGATTTATCAGAACAACAGAAGACAAAATAGGACAAAGTCCAATGGAAATCTTGGTGACCACTGCTGCTTGACAAAGTTCCAGCATGTGGATATCCAGAATCACAGCTCTCCAGCATCCTTTGACTTTCACTTTGATGATTCTTACTATGCATTATTGGAGTTTCCTTATGCCTTTTTCCTTGGGTTAACTTTGTATGTGCTTTGGTAAGGGATATAAATGTATACAATAGCAGTCTTACTAAACAAAGTAAATCTTTGGAAATAAATCTCTGCCACCTTGGAACCATATAGCATGATAGCTCTGCCTACTCCTGCACAAGAATTCCTTTTGTGTCCCCCTGTTTGCACCAAGAATAGAGAAGCTGCAGATTCATTAAATGAAAGATGGTGCCAAAAATTAATTAAAACACATGGCAAAACAAGGTGAGCCCCACAAGAAGCAGATTCTAAGCCAGGTGGTGGTGGCACATGTCTTTAATCCCAGCACTCGGGAGGCAGAGGCAGACAGATCTCTGATTTCGAGGCCAGCCTGGGCTACAGAGTGAGGTCCAGGACAGCCAGGGGCTATACAGAGAAACCCTGCCTCAAAAAAGAAGAAGAAGAAGAAGAAGAAGAAGAAGAAGAAGAAGGAGAAGGAGAAGGAGAAGGAGAAGGAGAAGGAGAAGGAGAAGGAGAAGGAGAAGGAGAAGGAGAAGGAGAAGGAGAAGGAGAGGGAGAGGGAGAGGGAGAGGGAGAGGGAGAGGGAGAGGGAGAGGGAGAGGGAGAGGGAGAGGGAGAGGGAGAGGGAGAGGGAGAGGGAGAGGGAGAGGGAGAGGGAGAGGGAGAGGGAGAGGGAGAGGGAGAGGGAGAGGGAGAGGGAGAGGGAGAGGGAGAGGGAGAGGGAGAGGGAGAGGGAGAGGGAGAGGGAGAGGGAGAGGGAGAGGAGGGAGAGGGAGAGGGAGAGGGAGAGGGAGAGGGAGAGGGAGAGGGAGAGGGAGAAGGAGAAGGAGAAGGAGAAGGAGAAGGAGAAGGAGAAGGAGAAGGAGAAGGAGAAGGAGAAGGAGAAGGAGAAGAAGAAGATTTTATTACAAAGCTAGAATGGCTTGATCCATCTCTGACATGGATAGCAGCATACATTGAAGGAATTAGGATGGTAAGGCACAATGGAAAGAGGAATACATCAAAGCTTCTCTTTGGGGAGCTCATGGGGGAGAACTGGTCCATATTGTAAGACCAAGGCACATAGGAATACAATTAGGAAATGGCTCAACATTTATATGATTCCTATCAGTGCGTCTCCTGGATTGTAATTTTAATATTGAGGGAGGACTCCATGGGGGTAACAGCTGGATTATGTTCAGCATAGTGTGCCATGCAAAAGAAAGGCCCTTAAAAGCTTTTGGGTGGTGATAATGACCTCAGTGTCAGCAATGAGTCTGTCCCCCCAAAAAAACCAATGAGTGTGTAACCATAAGCTTAAATACTGTAGCTATTTTTCTCAGCAACTGATGGGACAATAAAACAAAACTTTAGTGAAGAATAAATTTTCTATACCGCATCATTAATCTTTAGCATTTACAGAATACCTCAAGGCCATTAGCTTTTGCAAAATACTGTGTTAAAGACATACATTCTTCTCATGTTCACACTTGCATTCACCAAAATGGAGAATATTTTGGGTCTCAAATATTAAATGTTCACTGAAGGGAGGAAAATCACCATGTGTTTTTTGACCATATCAGAATCAAGTTAGAAATTAACAGTAATAATTTATTCTAAAACAAGCCAGGCATGTTAACCCCGGTGCTCTGGAGGCAGTGGCAAGTGGATCTTTTGAGGCCAGCCTGGTCTACAAGTGAATCCAGGACAGTCAGGGCTGTTACACAAAGAAACCATGTCTCAACAGTACACGACAAAAGGAAAAAAAAAGATATTAAAAAAGCAGAACCCAAAAATATTCAAATATTTAGGAATTTAATAACCTGCTCCTAAATAACTCGCAGGTGAAAATGAAACCATAAACGACACTGGAGATACCGTACAGTGAGCAACAGAGATGCACTTACACTAGGGTGTGAGACAATTAACATGGCACCGGGAGGGCACAGGAAGCTCTACCTGCTCCCTTCAGGAGGACTCAAAGCCAAGGACATAAGGATTCAGTGAAAGACGTCTTAACGAGAGAAGCAAACTTAACCAAAGAAGGAAAAACAATTCAATGCACAAACTGGGAGCAAAAAGTTTTTTTGATTTATAATGTATTCAGAATTCTACTTGAATGTATGACTACAGAACAGAGAGGGCACCAACTGTCATTACAGATGGTTATGAACCACCATGTGGTTATTGGGAGTTGACCTTAGGACCTCTGGAAGAGCAGCCAGTGCTCTAAACCACTGAGCAATCTCTCCAATGCTTAGAGAAAAACTCGATTCTTTGAACAATACATGGAGAACGCTATATTACAGGAACTTTTCTATAACATTACATCAGGGCTGAAGACACCTGCAGCTACATTTGAATGGGTCCCGGGTTCCCTGGAAGGAAAGTTGGGGATAGGAATGGGGTGACGAGAGAAACATGGAACCAAGACAAGATTTCCTGCTCAAGGCTCAAAGTTAATGGATGTCTCCAAATATATATAGGTGGGGGGAAGACCCTTCCCCCAAAGGCTGGAAACATGTCTGCAGAACTGGTTCACTTGCTCTGCAGGAGGCTAGTGTCAGGTGACTGCTAGTGTTTCTCAGGAAGTGGCTATCCTTGGAGAACAATGGGCTTCACCTTGGTCTGAGAGGTCCACCCTAGGTGGAGGGGAGCAATTCCTGCTCAAAGGCTGGGAGAGGAACTTCATCCTGTCAATGTCAAGTCATGCCAGGTGGCAAAGCACCCCAATTCGACTCTCTACATCTCCTCCCTTTTTATTAGTTTTAAGATGAGGCAGTAACAACCAAGTGGATAAACATCTGTCAAAAGGCAGTAGGCATTAACCATGGAGGGGAAGTATTGACCTGATCCTCCTAGATACTTTATGGTGTCTTTTTATGGAGGAGAGGTTTTAGGCTTCCTTGCTGTTATTTTAAGGAGTGACTCTAAACACCAACCTCTATGCAATCAGGTTTGGTTCACAGGGGACTCAGAGACAGAAAACATGGTCCTCCCCTTGCAGTGCTTTGTCTTGCACCTCTCACTAATGCCCATGTCTGCTCATAAGCAGACACACATAGATCTGAGTTCTATGTGGCTCCTAAAAGGAGATCCACTTGCATAGGTTTTGATGCCAGAGAGTCGATTTGTGCCAAACACCCTGCAAGTGTCTTTTACAGACACGCCAATTTTCAATCAAGATGAGCCTGGGTACAGACAGTCTGCTTCAGGTAAAAGGTCAAGAGTTAGAAGTAAAACAGAATTAACTTGTCTTTGGATGGCCCAAGGTATCTCATTCAGTTGCAAATTAGTGACTTTCATACACTAAGCCTCATGTCCCAGTGTGGGGGAAGTGGCTTTGAGAATTCAGCTGCAATTCAGCAGCTATCAGACACAAAGTTAGCCTCTGGGGTAGGGGAGTTAGCTATGTGAATCAACAGATAAGCTGTTATTTTTCAGGAAAAGTGGAGACTATTTTCAAATTAACTCAGCTGGCTGATAAAGATTATTAGCCATCTTCATAATTGCAATCTCCAGTATTGGACTTATTTCTAGACCACACCATGATTGAGTCAACTGATTACATTAAAGAGAAGAGTCATTATAGCTCCTCCTTTAGATTAATTTTTCTAAGTTAGTTTAACAGTCTCCATGTTCTGTCCCACAAAGTCTAAAAGCTTGAAGCAAGGCAGTTTATCTAATCTGGGATATTGACAAGTAAAGGTGGGTCAGGAACACACACCCAATACAGCTTTCCTGTGACCATTGTCAGGGCACTCAGCAAGCCCTTAGTCAGCATTATCTTCAGCATGCCACACCAATCACTCTGGCAGCTAGCATGCTTTTGCAGCATTCTGCGGAAAAAACACAAACATGCCTTCTTCCCCAAATTAGATACCTGATCAGAATCATGTCATATGCCAATAAGTGGATCCTTCCATCTCACCTAGGCATCAGTATGCCTAGTTATAGGATATTATGGACACTCAGCAAGGAATTCCTTGGGGTGCTATGCCACCTGGCAGGACTTGACATTGACCAAGGTGAAGTTCATCTCCCAGCCTTAGAGCAGGAATTCCTGTGCTAATTCCTGTGCATAATCCCCTCCACCTAGGGTGGAGCGCTCAGACCAAGGTGAAGCCCATTGTTCTCCAAGGATAGCTGCTTCCTGAGAGACACTAGCCAGCCTCCTGTGGAGTAAGCTTAGGATGAAATTAATATAAGATAAGGCCAATTAATATATCCTAACAACATTTGAAAATCATTTAGAATAAGCAAATTATCTTTATTTGAATTTTCAGTGTCAATTTGCTTAGAATATAATTGATACATTACCCTTGAATCTTTTTTTGGAGCAACAACTACTTAAAAAAATTTTTTAAAGCCCGTTGTTAAGAGCAAAGGCCTGGCCAGGCGTGGTGGCACGTGCCTTTAATCCCAGCACTTGGGAGGCAGAGGCAGGTAGATTTCTGAGTTTGAGGCCAGCCTGGTCTACCAAGTGAGTTCCAGGACAGCCGGAGCTACACAGAGAAACCCTGACTCAAGAAAAAAAAAAAAAAAGCAAAGGCCTGTAGTAAAATTCTATGAATAATATACACTGAAAGATTTAAAATTCTAGCTTCTTGTATTGAGGCAGAGACAATTTTTTTTTTTTTACATAAAGTAAGGCTATCAGCCATTTCTTGAGGAAAACCCTTCTAATGAAATTGCTTTATTGTTTCTTTAAGGTTAGCTCATTAGAAGCAAATGCTTTCACAATTATCAGGATGTAAAGCAAAAAACAACCTTTTAAATCCATAATAATTTTGTATGGAGTAGGCAGCCCAAGATATTCTATGATAATACCAAATTTACAAAATATCTGCCCACAAATCCAGCCCTACAAAGGATAATTGATGGAAAATGCCAACACAAGGAGGGAAACTACACCCTAGAAAAAGCAAGAAAGCAATCTTCTTTCAATAAACCCAAAAGATTATACCCACAAAAACATAAAAATAACATAAAAAATAACAGGAAGCAACAATCACTATTCCTTAATATCTCTTAACAATGTACTCAACTCCCCCATAAAAAGACATAGACTAACGAAATATTTCTCATGTAAATCTTCAGTTGTATCAGAAAATGTTTGTAATTCCCCTTTTAATTAATTTAGTAATGTTTTTATGTCTACCATTTTATCTGCATTATTTTTCATGATAATCTTCAATTTTAATATGTCCCAGGGCTACAAAGAGCCTGTCCTCAAACAAACAAACAAACAAATACCCAGCTCTGAACCAAGTTCATTTCCATATGATAATATGACAGCTTAATTGAGGAGAGCTCCACATAGCAAGAAAACAATCCCACCACTGTGATGACAAATGTCAACTTGACAAAATCTAGAATCATCTGGAGATGAGCCTCTGAGCATGCCTGTAGGGAACTGTCTGGATATCCATCCTGAGGTGCCTCTAGGTGGTGCCATTCTATGACTGGGGTCCTACACTGTGTCCCTGGGGAAAGAGAAGTGAGTGGCAGCTTGGACTTGTTACTGCTCTCTGCTTCTTTACTGCAGATGCAAGCTGAATCGCTACACTGAGCTCCTATGGCTGTGGCTTCTTTCCCTTCCACGGTGGAGGGAGGGACCATAATTCTGAATGACTGTGAGCTGAAATGAACTCCTCCTTCTAAGGAAGTCACTTTTGTGAGGGTGTTCTGTCACAACAAAGAAAAGAAACTAAGATGACAGCAAAAATAACAAAAAAAAGGTTGATCCTTTTTCAATATGGGATTCAGAGATGGACTCTCAGTGAATCAAGAATTGAAATGTGGCCAGATGGTGGTGGTGCACGCCTTTAATCCCAGCACTTGGGAGACAGAAGCAGGCAGATTTCTGAGTTCGAGGCCAGCCTGGTCTACAGAGTGAGTTCCAGGACAGCCAGGGCTACACAGAGAAACCCTGTCTAGAAAAAACAAACAAACAAAAGAATTGAAATGTGAAGGAGCTGTAGAGATGATTCAATAGTTAAAGGCACAGCCTGGCTCTTGTAGAGGACCTAGGCTTGGTCCCCAGTGCCCATATGGTGGCTTGTAACTGTGTCTCCAGTTTCAGAGGATTTGATGCCCTTTTATGACCCCTGGAAGCACCAGACATCATGTGGCACAAATGCACACATGTAGGCAAAAGTTCACACATATAAAATAAAAATAAACCTTAAATAAAAAGGATTTAGCTGGGCAGTGGTGGTGCATGCCTTTAATCCCAATACTGCAGAGGCATGTGGATCACTGAGTTTGAGGCCACCCTGGTCTACAAAATGAGTTCCAGGACAGCCAGAGCTATACAGAGAAAGCCTGTGTCAAAAAAACCAAATAAATAAATAAATAATTCAAATCTGAAAAAAATGTGAATTTTAAAGAATGCAAATGTAAAAAATCTCAATAGACAAAATATAAAAGAAAAAAATCTTTACAACCTTGGACAATGAAATAATTTAAAAAAAATTGAAAATCATAATTGCTAAAAGAATGGATCTTAAATTTCTCATCATACACATGAAAAAAATCTGAAGTGAAAAATGTGTTAATTAGCTTGATTTAACTATTACACAATGCATAAAGTAAACTGTTATGTTCCATAAATACACATGAGTATTTGTTAACATTTCTTTCCATGTGTGAGTATTTATGTGTATGTATCCATAAAACTTGCATGCATGGTGCTGAGTCTAGAAGAGACTGTTAGATCCCCTGGAAGTAGATGTACAGATGATTGTGACCCACAATGTGGATGCTGGGAATTGAACCTGGGTCCTCTGCAAGAGCAGTAAGTACTCTTAACCACTAAGCCATAACATTTTCAATCCAGCAGAAGACATCCCCTGACATGCTCACTTAGAAGCTCCAAATGATGAATTCACTATTTCCTTCTAGCCCTTAGGAAATGCTAGGAAACTGGACTTCACACTGAAAAGTATAAAAACTAAAGGGGTGTCCCCAGAAACCATTAACTGCAGGCTGGTTGTGTGCTCACATTTTCTATTTCTCACTTCGAATGCTCAAAGCCCATGGAGGCATGCTGCCCACGGTTTTCCCACCCAGTGAGTCCAGTCTAGAAACTCCCTCACAGTTATACCTGCATGTTTATCTCTCAGCAGACTGTAGAGAGTACTGTGTTCACTTCATGAGAGGTCCTGAAATACCTCCAGATAATGACTTTCACTATGTCTGGATTGATGGTCCTATCATGAAAGGTAAATGGAATACTTTGATTAAACACTTTGGCTTCAAAAACACAAGGCCAGATTGTGGTGGTCTGTCCCAACCTGCAGGACAATAAACGGGGTTCCCTCGACTTCCTAGGAGAGAATGAGGGACAAGAGACTCAAGAGACAGACAGCAAGACGGGATTCTGATCAAGCTGTCAAATTATATTTTCACACACTGCAATATAAAGGAAAGCAAGCAAGGTATAGGGAGGGGGACATTGTCTCCAGGGAATAGTCTCAGGGGGCGAGCATTGTCTCTTGGGAACAGTTTCTCAGAATTGTCTCTCAGAATCTCATGGGAAAGCTGGCTACTACTACAGGAAGTTGGCTACCTAAAATGATCAAGAGGAGGTGAAGTGGAAAGAGGTTGCTATGGTAACCTAACTGTAGGTGAGTGTTTATTCTAACCAACTCAGGTGAGCTCTGTATGTACTGATCACCTTGCTATTTGGCAAACCTTAGAGCTACTATTTTTCCTTCTTAAAGCAGGCTTGAGCATGTAAGATGGCCGAAAGGAGGAGGTTTTGAGATCTATGTGAGAATGGCTCCTGGCATCTCCCCCTTCTCTGTATTAAGGAGAGCAGAGGTTGAACAGCCATTGATGAATAAAACAGATGAGGCACCACAAAGATGGAGTAGCGCCTGTCTTAGGAATCGACCCAGTGTTCCATATCCCTTACCCGTCCCTGGAGATCCCTGCCAGTATCCAGGGATTCCTGTCTTAGGGGGGCATGGTCCTGGGAAGGTGCCCGTCGTTGGCTAATTACTCAGCAATTGTATTATTATGGGTGCCTTGAGTTTGAGGGCTCCTTCTGGAGTCCCAACTGGAATGGCTGTGATAGGAATGCTCTTTCTGCCAGGGCACTCGATTGTGCCATTTGGGCTGTTTTGTAACTGCCCTGGGGGGCTGGGTAGCCATCTCTTGATCCTCCATAGCCAAATGATGGTAATGTATCTGGATGGGCTTGGCTGCCAGGTTATCTACCTATTGTTTGATTAGGGTAGTGAGGTGATTAAAAGTCCATGGTCCAAAAGAACATAACAATAATAGACCTACAAAGGGTTCCAGGATACTGGGTAAAAGGGTAGTGAGCCATGGAGAGGTGGGAAACCAAATTTCATACCAACGTTCTAGCCTGCTCTCTTTCTCTCTTTCATTTTTCTAGCCCTTCTCTGGCTTTTCTCATGCTATCTTTTACAACTCCTGTTTTACTAGTATAGAAGCAGCATTCTTCTTTTAAGGCTGTACAAAGTCCACCTTGTTGAAGGAAGAGGAGATCAAGCCCTTGCCTATTTTGGAGGACAACCTCAGCTAGGGAGTCAGTGGAGTCAGAGAGATCTATCCCATTAAAGGCATTGGACATCTTGGTCAATGGTGACACGGAGCTCTGTGTACCTGGAGTTAGAAAGGACAAGGGAAAAGATACCTGTCCCCACTCCCCCAGCTCCAAGGCCAAATAGGACAGAGATAGTAATGGCAGAGATAGGTTCTCTGCAGGAGTGGCTCAAAGATGTGGAGCCATCAGTGGATGGATCCCATAGATGGAAGAAATCTTCAGAGTGGCAATAAACTAAATGAGGAACCATTTTAATAAGGATGCAAAACTCAGGGATCTCTCCATCCTTTCAATTTTGGAAAAGAGGCAGGGAGGCAAGGTGTGAGGCCATGAAGATACGCCCACCAGGTTCCCTCAGGTGGGGGGAGGGAGAAAAAAAAATAGCCAGGAGGGCTGGAGATATGGCTCAGCAGTTAAGAGCACTGATTGCTCTTCCAGAGGTCCTGAGTTCAAATCCCAGCAACCACATGGTGGCTGACAACCATCTGTAATGAGATCTGACTCCTTCTTCTGGAATGTCTGAGGGCAGCTACAGTGTACTCACATATATAAAATAAATAAATGTTTAAAAAATATAAAAAAATAGCCAGGAGAGGTGGGGAAGGTTTCATTACACAAGTGAGCATAGGCTGAGGGGACATTTGTTCCACTAGAGGTCACACAAAGTCCCAGGCCAGATATTTGGGTTAGTGAGAGCCCTGTCCAAGCACCTTACTACCAGCAGCAGTGCGGTGGATCACCGAGAATGGCAATTCCTTCATAAAAGGGTGGTTGGGAATGGTAGCACAGCCAGCAGTCTTCAACAAGCTCAGGGGATGTTTCATTTAAAGCAAAGGTCTGATTCACTAAAGAAAGGACAAGATTTTTTAGTGAAAGCTGGTTGTGGGGGTGGTACAGGCAGAATGGTAGCTGGTGGCTTGTGGGTAAATTTAGAAGGCAGGGAGGAGGTGCTTTTAAGAAAGGGGGTACGGGTGGTGCCCTGGTCAGTTCCTCTAGGAGGAGCAGGACGAGGCACCAAGACAGGATTAGGCCCCATTGGTACTGGCTAGGAATGATGTAGAGGCTCTTTAAGAAGCTTAAAAGTGAAAATAATACCCGTATGTGAGCCAGATTGGTAGAGGCAAAGACCCCATTCAAAACCCTTTTGCCAATTTAAATTGGGAGATTTTCCAGTGGTGGTTAGCTTAATTTGTAAAGGTGTGCACTACCCCTTCGTAGAGGGATTAGAGGCCTTGCAGGACTCATCATCTGTTAGAGAACTGGCAGGGTGGGGAGTGTGTAAAATTGCATTTTACTTGGATGTAATCCCATGAGGAGAAGTCTAGCAGCTATCTCAAGGGTCCCAAACAAACAAGGTAATCCTGTGGATGTCTTAAAGAAAACAAAGGGCAGGCCATGTTCTACCTGGTCAACACTTGAAATCTGTAAAATTTAAACATATGGCCTTTAGACACCCTGAAGTGGGGCAACCAGCAGTAGCCAATATATCCTTTAATCTGTTTATAATTTGTCCAATTTTCATCTAAATAAAATCACCATGCAAAGAGGGATGTTGAGTCTGTAGATGTCTGTAGTGTCAACATTAGTACGAAGTGACGAGGACCGTGGCCATTTTTTTTTTTTCGAGACAGGGTTTCTCTGTGTAGCCCTGGCTGTCCTGAAACTCACTCTGTAGACCAGGCTGGCCTCAAACTCAGAAATCCACCTGCCTCTGCCTCCCAAGTGCTGGGATTAAAGGCGTGTGCCACCAACGCCCAGCTGACCGTGGCCATTTTTAATGATTATAATCAGCATCATTCTTTGTCTCAGCATTAGCATACTCTAACAGATAGCATGTTCCTTAGGCATCCTGCAAAAACAAACACACAAACAAACAAACAAACATGCCCTCTTCTCCACACTCAGAGAGTTCCCTGGCATTAAAATTTTAAAATTTTTGTGGTAAACAGAGATATGATTCTCCCCTCTTTTATTTATAAAAATATTGGTTTAAAGTTCCATGGGCCTGTTCCACAACATCTTGTCCTTGAGGATTATAAGGAATCTCAGTAATATGACTAATAATGAATTGTTAATAAAAACATCTCAAATGACTGACTGTAATAATCAGTTATAATATTTGTCTTAATCTGATTTGGAACATCTGGTATAGAAAAATAACATACACAATGACTCATTTTATTTTTAGTTGCTTCTTCTGTTAAAACAGTTGTAACTAGAAAGCTTGAAAAGTTGTCAATAGTCATATGTATATTTTTTAACTTGAATTGTATTTGTATAAATAATTGTAAAATTTAAGAATTAGCAGAACTTAAAAAAGAAACAATTTCAAGCAATTTCAACCCATGATATATATATATATATATATATATATATATATATATATATAATCAATATGTAAATTAAAAGTTTGATTTTTAATATTTTAAAAATATCAGCTACAGCACCCAGTTTAATTATCTGTGCTGAGGCAAGGGGAAACTCAAAAAAATAAACTTGTTACCTAATTATATGAGCTTTACCGCCACATTAGATGCATTTTTTAATGGATGCATAGAAATATAAAAGCACGTATGGAAGAAAATCTTAACAATTTATCTTTTGGATAACAATTATCAATTTTGCCTAAAAGACTTGCCATGTAATAGATCAACTATCAATACTCTGCAATGACCAGTTTGATTGCTGTTTGAAACAAGGAACAAATGTTTTATCAGGTTCTTAAGACATTACTTTTAAAATGCCTTTATGATTTTATCTTATAACATTTTACTAACACACCAATATCTTTATTGAAGGATGTAAAAACGTTGCTTGGAGATGAAAAAGCTGATTCTACATTAATGTTCCCTTTGCCAAGGAATGGCAGTGAACACATATCATAAACTGTGGACAAATGCTTATAGTAGCTTTCTCCAAGTTATGTCTCTCATTATTTATTTTGCATCTACCTTGAGAACATTAGAGGCTTAAATCCTCTGGTGGCAAGCTTAAAGCAGTGTCTTAGCCAAATAATTTATCTTAACATCTTTTGAAAATCATTTACTTAAAAATTTTGAAAGCCCATTATTAAGAGCAAAGTCCTGTAATAAAATTCTATGAACAATATATATTGAAAAATTTAAGATCCTAGCTTCTTGTATTAAAGCAGAGACAAAACATTTTTTCTCACATAAGGTAAGGCTATTATCTATTTCTTGAGAAAAAACTTTCTAATGAAGTTGTTTTATTGGTTTTTTTTTAAAGTTAGCTTATGTTCTTTTAAAGTTAGAAACAAATGCTTTTACAATTATCAGGATCTGCAAAGCAAAAGATAACCCTTTAAATCTATAATAATTTTATATGGATTAGGCAGGCCAAATTTTAATGGCTTCATACACTTTATATAGCCTTATTAATCTTTCACAGATCTAAGTTTGAACTGTATTTTGAACCACATCTGTATGAATCTGTTAAAAATGTTCTTTTGGCCAGAAACTCTCTAGGTGGGGCCTGCAAGACAAAAGCAGCATCTCACAAGCCTCTGAGCTTTGTATTAACTCAAATGTAAATATCTTTTGATCTGAGTCTATTGTCCCTAAGGCCAGACCCACACCCACCTGTCCTGCATGGAGCAGCCTGTAACCAGACCCCATTGTATGAGGGTCAAATAACAAAAGGAACCTGTAATTTTAGGATTCCCGGAAAAATTTTATTAGCTGTTTTTAGTAGTCAAAGGAGCCTGTTTGATATCAAATAAATTTCCACTGAGATCTCCTTTTCAATCTTGGGGGGTTAAATTTTGCTTCTATCACTATAGCCAATGAACTTGTGAAGAAGTCGCAACAGGCCCATACTGGTCACAGTTGTTTTTAACCTTTATCACTCTTGAAACCATCTTAATTATAAAATATGTTAAGAATTGCGAGACTTCAATCAGGCTGCACACTGCTGTCAATGGCACACTGGCCATTTTTACCATAATTTTTAATTTTCTTTTGCAATACTAAAGCATAAGTATAATTTTGGAAAGCAAAACCCAATTTCAAACAATCTTTTCTCCTTAAAAATAATGGCAAATGCATTACTTTCACACTGTAAAGTTTGTCTACCAGTTCTTATGTTCAAATGTATGACAGTGTAACTTATTAAAGAGACATTATTTTAAATCTTATTCCTTATAAGTCTAATTTCTAAGATAATATCCACATAAAATATTATGCCAATTGAGAAATATCTTAAAGACCTGTTTTTCTTGGGTTATGTCATGCCACTTGCTGCTCAAGATAGCTCTAACCCTGAATTATCAGTTTTTTGGGGTTGTTTTTTGTTTTTGTTTTATTTGTTTGTTTGTTTATGTTGGTTTTTCAGGGGTTTTTGTTGTTGTTGTTGTTGTTGTTGTTGTTGTTTCAAGACAGGGTTTCTCTGTATAGCCCTGGCTGTCCTGGAACTCACTCTGTAGACCAGACTGGCCTCGAACTCAGAAATCTGCCTGCCTCTGCCTCCCAAGTGCTGGGATTAAAGGCGTGTGCTGCCACTGCCCTGCAAATTATCAGTTTTAAACTAACTTTTGTTTGTTTGTTTGTTTGGTTTGGTTTTGGTTTTTGGTTTTTGGTTTTTCGAGACAGGGTTTCTCTGTGTAGCCATGGCTGTCCTGAACTCACTTTGTAGACCAGGCTGGCCTCGAACTCAGAAATCCAGCTGCCTCTGCCTCCCAAGTGCTGGGATTACAGGCGTCCACCACCACCGCCTAGCTAAACTAACTTGTTATCATCATTATACCTTTTAAATCATGTCCAATAGCTTATGAGCCAATACTCTATAGTCAAGACATGTAAAACATTTATACTCTTAAGACCAATAAGAAATAAAAACGGAAGTGATTACACAAATCTCATAAATTTAAACCAAACAAATTTCCCTTTTTTTGCTGTAATTTCAAGGGAAAAAAGCACTTTGAACCCAATCATTTCCACTGTAGAAATTTTAGTAGGAGAAATAACCATGAGCCCACTTGCCCTAGAACTTGAGGGTGTTGGCCATTTAAGAAGCAGCTTTTTCTCCAGCTGTGTTTGACTTCTAGTTAAGAATGCAAGGCACCTTAAATCAGCTTCTGCTGTATAAGCTGCGACTGGCAGGACTGCCAGCAGATGACTTTTTTCCACCATTTTTTCTTTTTAACATGAAGCATAAAACAACAATCATTCAAACAACAAAACAAAGATGAGCTCTAGTTGTTCTAACCAATTCAGGTGAGCTCCGTATGTACTGACCACCTTGCTATTTGGCAAACCTGAGAGCTAGTATTTTTCCTTCTAAAAGCAGGCTTGAGCATGTAAGATGGCTGAAAGGAGGAGGTTTTGAGATCTATGTGAGAATGGCTCCTGGCAGTGGTGCATGCCTGTAAATGCTCCACTCTGGAAGCTGACACAAAAGAATTATAATGAGTTCAAAGCCAGCTTATGATATCTTGTAAGTTCCTAGCTACTGGAGTTTTGGGCTACTGAATGAAAGCACATCTCAAAAGTCTCTCCTATTCAATCTAGAATTTCCATGTGATGAAAGATCTGAAGAATGGTATATAGAACAGAGATGTAAAATAGAGCCAAGACACTTAGAAGATACAGTAATGAGAGCTCCAGAAGGAAGAAGGAGGGAGAATGGAGCAAGACATTACTTGTAGATTAATAACACTGAAATATATGGGACCTCTGTACTCTGTGCTCAATTTTCCATTAATGTAAAAACTGTTCATTTTTATGTTTGTGTATGCATGTCCATGTTAGGATACATGCACGTGCAGGGCTCATGGGGCATGTGTACCCGAAGTTCCAAGTCAACCTCAGGTGTTACCCACATTGCCTTTTTTAGATAAAGTCTCTCATTGGTCTGGGGATTGTCAGGAAGTCTAAATTGGCTGGGCAGGGATCCCCAAGAATATCTTTGCCTACCCGCTACCCCTGGGATTACAAGTGTGTGCCATCAAACACAGATCTCTTAGATAATCGTAGGAAGCAAAATCAGGTCCTGGTGCAAAGAAAGTACTTTACCAACTGACATATCTCCTCATCCCTAAAAACAGCTTTGAAGCAGTCTGTTCTTTGACTTAATAACTAGGAAGTTGTGAGAACTGAGAAACACTGATATGTCAGTGTTATGACAGCAGAAGCCCCCAAAAATAGCTGAATTAAGTACATTCAAAAATGCCAAGAACAGAAGAGAGTTCTAAAACCTGCCCCAAATAAGAGTGATCATATACAAGTGAGCAGAAGACAAAGAACTGGTATGTTATTAGAAATACTGGGTACAAGAAAACAGAATAACATTCTTTAATGTGCTAAAAGAAAACAATTCCCTATATGGATTTAGACAGTGAAACTACATCAAATGAAATTTTTATTAAGCATAAACCCATTACACCTAATTTGGGCTGCCCAGAACTTAAAGTATGACAATAATAATATTTTGGATTTATTCAATGAATGTATGGATGTTTGCTATGCCAGAGACACTTGCACACCAGCGTTTACTACAGCACTATTCATAAGTACGTTATAGAACTAACCTATGTCACAACTGTGGAGGAATGGATTTTAAATGTGTGCACACACAATGGATTCTTTCTGTCATAAAGAAGAACAAAGTTACATAGTTTTCAGGGAAAGGGATGCAACTGGAGCTCATATTAAGCATAATAAGCCAGCTTAGAAAAACCAACATCTAATGATTTTTCTCATTTATAATTCCTACATTTTATATAGCTACATAAAATCACTTATGTAAACATACCATTAAAGTAGAAACAAAATTGCCTAAAAGAGTAAATGAAACTAATGGGGAGACTGGAGGAGCAAATGGGGACAAATGGGGGGCCGTGCTCAATGTACAGCATATAGCATCTGAAGATGTTCTCCTGTAACCAGTACCATATACAGTAGATTTACACAGTGAAACTAAAATAATGCATGATTGTCTAAACATAACACAATGATCAACACATTATACCATAATAATGAAGCAGAGAACTGTCGTGGCCATATCAATGGTGGAAAAAAACCCATCTATTCATGTTTTGTTTTGTTTTGATTTGATTTTGAAGACACTCAACAAATCAGAAATACCAGGCAACTTCCTTCAACATGCCTTGGGTCCAATATTATCCCCAAACTTGTTATGTTGTAACCCTAACCACAAAGGCAGAGTGTTAGTAGTGGGGTTATTGGAAGATAGCTATGGCATGAGATGCAAAACTACAAGACGTTGTAGAAAGAGAGCAGTAAATAGGATGTTCCCTGTTCATGATTGGAGGGTTTGCTGCTGACATGGCAACATTACCAAAGCAACTGCAGATTCTGTAGAGATTCTGTATAATCCCTATCCAAACCCCAATGGATTTTTTTTGTAGAAATGAGACCCCTGTTCTAAAAATTTAAAGGAATCACAAAGGTCCCCCAGGAGCCAAAAAATAATTTTGAAAAAGCATAGTTAAATGACTCGGTTTCAGTTTTTACAACTGTGTACAATGCTACAGTAATCAAAAGTAGTCGTGGAACTGGCATAAAGACAGACATTCAGGGTCAATGAAAGCTAACACTGAAAATCAACTGATTCTCTACACAGACACAGAGACCATTCAAGGAAAAAAAAGCGTTAATAAATGGTTCGGGGACACTGGAAGACCACATGTTAATGAGTGAAGTTGGGCCTTACTTCATGTCATATTTAAAAACAAATTTGAGATAGAGTAAAAACCTAAATCTAAGAACTAAAGTTATGAAACTGTACAAACTAAGAAGGAGAAGGAGGAAGAGGAGGAGAGCGAGAAGAAGAGGAAGGCAAGGGGAGATGGTTCAGCAGCACATACTGCTCCTGCAGAGGACCTGGGTTCAGCTCTAAGCATCTATGTCAGATGGCTCATGATAGCCTGGAATTCTAGCTCCAGAGCCATCTCTGACTTCTGCTGGTGCCTGTGCTTGAATTCTTCCACACAATCACACAAATACACAATTTTAAAAATGAACTTAGAGAAGAGAAAGAATTGTAATGCTTAATCATATGTCGACTTAGCTAGACTATGGAACCCATTGGTTTGCTCTTATATTAGCCTAGAACATTTCTTTGACAGTAATTCTTACATATGATTAACATTTAGAATCAGTACACTTTAAAGCATATTGCTTTCCATACTGTGAGTGGGCATCACCCAATCAGCTGAAGACTTTAAGAGCAGAGACCAGAACTTCCTGAAGAGAAAAGACTTCTTCCACAGGAGTGAAGCACAAAAGGTGTACCCATTTTCCTAGCCTGCCCTTTCCTGCAAGTTTTGGACTCAGGACAATGACACTAACTTTTACCTGAGTTTGTCTATGAATTTCAAAAGAGCCGTGACAGCCAATTTCTTAGCCTCAGTTTCTTTTCATGTGTGTCTGTGTGTGTGTGTGTGTGTGTGTGTGTGTGAGAGAGAGAGAGAGAGAGAGAGAGAGAGAGAGAGAGAGAGAGCAATCCAGTCTTTGTGCCAGATTCTTAGTACAGAACTCCAAAATCCCTTGTAACTCCATTAATGTTGAGGGCATCTGTTACACTAATGAGATGCAAATGTAGATTTGCTTCTATTTTGCACTGAGGAAGATGGAACAATCTTCATTCTAAAATCTAATTAAGACCTGACCAGTCAATACTTTTCACATACATAGATACAGAAGCCTCAAACGAAATATCAGCAAACTGAATTTAATGAATCTAAAAAAGAGTATCATGATTGATATTATAAATGCATTATATGTATCCTAGGAATTCACAGTTGACATATTATCTTACATTCTCATGTAAATCAATACATGAACAAACAAGAAAATAGCATTTGACCATCTAGCTAGAGACAGGATATACTTAATATTTAGCACTTGGTATAAAGAGATTAATTTTTAAGATGTAAAACAAGTTTTTAAAAACTAACACCAATTCTTTCTAAAACTCCTCTGATTTGGTAAAACATTGGAAAAACTACCAAAAAAACCCTGGTGAATTATGAAGAATTTTCCTTGACTTAATAAAAAAAAATAGCAGATGCCCACAGCTCCTGAATATCATACCTGTAGTCATAATCATGAAAGCAAAGAGAATAAAGCATAAGGATTGGAAACAATAAAGAAAAAAGGAGAATAAAGTCAAAGTGACAAACTTAGCAGGGCCCTCAAGCAGGTCAATATGGAAAGACATGTTGTATTTCAGGTTTCAGCATCATTTAGGAAGCAACATTTATAACATCTCACCAGGCCTGGGAGTAAAGTTCAGTGGTAGACTGCTTCCCTAGCGAACACAAGAGCCTTGATTTGATCCATGACACTAAAGATAGATGTATAGATAAGTAGATAGATAATAGTTAGAGATAGATAGATAGATAGATATAGATAGATAGATAGATAGATAGATACATACATACATACATACATACATACATACATAATAGTTACATAGATAGGTAGATAAATAAAAGTAAAATTCCATACCAAGCCAGACATTTTGTGCCTTCTGATGATCAAGATCATCTATGAAATATGGCCTTCCCTAACAGAAAACAAATTCTGATCTGAGATACAACTTCCTCCTGATTCACGTTCATGTACTTGTGATCAGTTCATTTATGAAGGGAAGATGTTTATTTCACTTCATGGTTCTGGAAGTCTAAGAGCCTAGCACTAGCATGTCCTTAGCTCTGGATGGGGTCTCTGCATATCTTCAGCTCACAGCAGAAGCAGAAGAACCAGTGGATGGATGTGTAAGACAAATGGTTCCAACTCCTGTGGCAGCTAACCTGGTCCTCAGAGTGAGGAGCCATGCCTGCAAGACCTCACCCACACTAGAAAGAGCAGAGTGAATCTCTCTTAAAGGTTACACTTTCCAAACCTGCTTCCCTGGCAAATGTGTTTCTTCAAGAGTTTTGGAGAAATCCCAACTCACAGGAAGCACAGGAGGCAGCAGAATGTGTCAAATCACACAAAGGGTGTATTATAATTTTTCCTAATTAAAACTGTGTAAATGTATACAATAAAATATAATCACACTATCCTACCCTTCCAGCTTCACACACACACACACACACACACACACACACACACATGTCCACCATCAAGGTTCATGTTTTAGTTGTGTTTTGATAATCCACTAAGTCCAACTAGTACTGCCCATATGTACATGGCTACCCAGCATGGGTACTGGATCAACAAAATGTTGGCTGTAAAATCTAGAGCATTGACCCTTTCTCCAGCACATAATGGAACAAATAGAAGGGAAAAAAGAAAATCTGTAGACTAAAGGAGAGTCAAGAAACATGGCGTTCAATCTCAACATGTGATATTGAGTCGAGCTAAATAATCATTCATAGTTGAGCAGTGGTGGCACACACCTGTAATCCCAACACTCTGGGAGGCAGAGGCAAGTGGATTTCTGAGTTTGAGGCCAGCCTGGTCTACAGAGTGAGTTCCAGGACAGTCAAGGCTATACAGAGAAACCTTGTCTCAAAAAAACAAAAACAAAAAACCAAATCCACCCCCCCCCAAAAAAAAGGAACTGTTCAAATCTTATTGTTAAAATTTGGATGTAGTAATGATATGATTAATTCATTTTTTTTCTTTTTTTTCCTTTGTAGAGTAGAGGCAGGATCTTAAACTATATGCACTAAAATATTTATCATGACTGTGATGGTTTGTATATGCTTTTCCCAGGGAGTGGCACTATTAGGTGTGGCCTTGTTGGAGTAGGTGTGTCACTGTGGGTGTGGGGTTAAGACCCTCCCCCTGGCTGCCTGGAAGTCAGTCTTCCACTAGCAGCCTTCAGATGAAGATGTAGAACTCTCAGCTCCTCCTGCACCATGCCTCCTTGGATGCTGCCATGTTTCTGCCTTGATGACAATGGACTGAACCTCTGAGCCTGTAAGCCAACCCCAGTTAAATGTTGTCTTTTATAAAACTTGCATTGGTCATGGTGTCTGTTCCCAGCAGTAAAACCCTAACTAAGACAATGACATTATCTGTGATTTGCTTTAGATAATGTAGCAAGGGTTGAAACAGAGTGACAGGTCAGTGAGGAGTCATCAGACAAACTTTTCTTCCCTTATGTTGAGAAAGTCATGGGGCCTTGCACATGCCAGGTGCATTACCAATTCTGTGTACCTTTGATTTGCCTGAAATTTTCCTCAATAAAAATCAAAGAGAAATGGACAGAGATGTAGCTCAGTGGTAGAGTGCTTTGATTAGCATGAGCAATGACCTGAATTTGATCCCCAACTAAAACACACACACACACACACACACACACACACACACACACACTGCTATAGCTTCAAAATTCTCTCTATATAATACTATATATTGGAGCCAGCAAGATGGCTCAATGGACATTGATGTTAAGCCTGATCAACTGAGTTCTATTGCTACACACTGAGCACTGAGATATTCTCTCTCTCTCTCTCTCTCTCTCTCTCTCTCTCCCTTCCTTCCTCCCTCCTTTCTCATCTCCCTCCGTCCCTGTCTCCCTCCCTCCTCTCCCTCCCCCCCTTTTTATGGATTTGGTTTTTTCGAGACAGGGTTTCTCTGTATAGCCCTGGCTGTCCTGGAACTCACTCTGTAGACCAGGCTGGCCTTGAACTCAGAAATCTGCCTGCCTCTGCCTCCCAAGTGCTGGGATTACAGGTGTGCACCACCACTGCCCAGCTCTCCCTCCTCTCTCTTATTCCTTCCCTCCCACTCTCCCTCCCTCTATCCCTCTCTCCCTGCCTTCTACTCCTCCTTTTCTGTATCTTTTTCTCATAGTCATACATAAATAAAAGATATTAAATACTCTATATATTGAAAGCTAAATGTTACTGAGTAAAATTAAAATTCCAGTAGAGCTAGAGAGAAGACTCAGTGGTTAGGAGCAAAGTTTGCTCTTGCAGAGGTCTTGAGTTCAATCCCCGGCACAATCACCTGTGACTTCAGTTCCAAGGCTTTGACAACTTCTGGATTCCTAGGGTGTGTGTGTGCAAGCACACACAGACACACAAATAAATATCATCAATATATTCTGGGAGAAAATCAAAATAAATGAAACAAAGATATCCCCAAATTGAAGACTCTTTTCTTAGTGTATGAATTATCTTTCATTTGAAACATAAATTCCATGTGAATCTCAATCAAAACCTTGAAGAAACAACTGTCATGGCTGTCCAGATTTCTGGATGGATGCCGGGGCAACGGTATGCAGCTGGAATCCCTGCAGGCAGCAAGCTGACCCAACATGTCATGAATCTGAGGCCAACCTGGGATCCATAGTGACTCCATCTTGTTATTTTAATTTTTTTTGTTTTTTCAAGACAGGGTTTCTCTGTGTAGCCCTGGCTGTCCTGGAACTCACTCTGTAGACCAGGCTGACCTTGAACTCAGAAATCTGCCTGCCTCTGCCTCCCAAGTGCTGGGATTAAAGGTGTGCGCCACCACTGCCTGGCTATTTTAATTTTTTAAAGATTTATTTTCTTTTATGGGTACTTCTCCCTCCATGCAGGCATGAGTGTGTATGTGTGTCTCTCTGTGTGTGAATGTGTGTATGTATCTGTGTCTGTGTGTGATGTGTGTGTCAAGTTTGTATTTGTGTCTAAGAGGTTCACTCATCTTACCCTTCTGCTCTACTAGAGAGACTAAATAGCTCTCTAGAATTTGGGGAGGGCTTCAATTCCTACCTCACATCATCCACAGAAAGTAACTTGATAAGAATCTTAGATGTAAATATGAAAGGAAAGGATTCCTCTGTGCTAATATCTATACCTAGCAGAAAACTCCTGTTTATAATATACAATGAGGTATTTCAAATTGCTACATAAAGCAGTAACCACCCAACCTTTAGGAATATACTAAGAGGACCAAGTGACTTGGCTTAGCAGGTAAAGACACTCGCCGTGCAAGCCTGGTGACCTGAGCTCAGAACTCACATAGAGATAAAAGAAGAGAAGCAACTCCACAAAATTGTCCTCTGACTTCCACATGTAAACAATACCAAATGCATGCACACATTCAGACATGCCTGCACATACACAAATTAAAAGTGCACAGATGACTTGAATAGGCAGTTTACAAATGAATATTAAATGTGAGAAGTTTCTTGGAATTTCTAATCATTGGGGAATGCACATGGAATCACAATGTGATATCATACTCATTGGAATGACTAAAATAAAAAGGTGGGCGTGTCAAATCTGGGCAAGATGGCAGGCCTATGGGGGAGGCAGACACTCACGGTCTACTCAGAGGAGAGGATGCTCAGACAGGAGGCATGACCTACTAACATTCACCATGGTACCATGTTTGCAAACAATTCCTCTTCTGTCAGAAATAAAAATTCCCACCCACAAAATTGTCACTTGTAATTAATGTCCCAAGACATTCATTGTCTTGTCATATGAGTATAAATCTTTCTTTACAAAATGAACTCCATCAGCCTCCCATGTGATGGACAATATCCATGTCTCTCTTAACTCTTATCACATGCTTTCCCCAAAAAGTTCTACTTATGTCAGTCTGTCTCCTTCAGCTCAAGTTCCTAGGCAGCACTGCTTTAATATATTGTCCGTTCTCCCTTTTTGATAATATGATCCTACAGCTACTTCTAATACTACCACCACCACCTCCTCTTGACCTCCCCCCTTCTCCTCTTCCTCCCTTTCCTTCTTTCCTCTTCCTTGTTCTACTTTCTCTTCCTCTTCTTTCTCTTCTTCCCTCTTCCTCTTCTTTTCTTGGCTTTTTTTGATACAGTAGTCCTTGCTCTCCTGGAACTCACTATGTGGACCAGGATGACTTTGAACTCAAAGAGTTCCTCCTGCCTCTGCCTCTCAAGTACTGACAACAAAGATGTGCACCACCATGCCCAGCCTAAAGCTTCTTGAACTGAATTAAGAGAAAGACATCTATGGGCATTGTCTCAACTCCCCCTACTCTTTGCTCATTCCCTCAGATGGCCAGAGACTAAGCCTTTCTAAAAACCTATAGGGGTTCAGCACAGAGAGAAGTGGGTTTGAGAGAGAGTGGTTATCACATACCTTTGTCTTGGCTGCTGCCTTTGTCTGGCTCCGATACCTAGAAAACAACACACAGATACCTCCAACCAGGAAACTAAATAGACTAAGCCTGAAATGGTCCAGCAGTGGGATAGCCATCCCTCAGCTCGGCTCCATTACTCAAGTGCAACTAACTAAACTCAACTCAAGAGTCACTGTCTCCAGAATGTCACCATAATGACATCATAATAGGTACTTCAAGGTAAGGTCAGTCACTGTACATTTCAGCCACTGTCCTTCCCTGGGGCTATGCAGCCCTAGCTCTCAGATTCCTTATATCCCAAACAAATGTCAAGGAAGAATCCATCTATGAATCTTCCAAGGTCCAGCTTGACAAAATGCCATTAAGGAAGAAGTGATGAGGCAAAGTTTCAAAGTCTTTCAAAATGACTTGTTCTGATTCCCATCTTTTCTGGAGCTGGCCACTGTCCTAAGCTTTGATTAGGTCCCCTGCCATACATTTCAAACTTCAGGTTAGAAAGCAGAGTCAAGCATAATTAGAGAGAGTTAGAGAACAGTTAGAGTGGGAACGCTCATATGCTATGAGGTACTCAGTTTTATGAGTCCACGTGTCTCCATATCCCCTAGTTCCTGTTGACCTGGGATGCATCAAATTGAGTAGTGGCCTTAGAGGAACACCTTATCTTAGGACATACTCTCCTAGTACCAAGTTTATTTATACTCTATTTTGGAGTAACCACAGAAGCTGCAGTAATAGTACAGTAAATCCCAGTTACCCTTTCTCACCTATCCTTAACACCTTTTGTAAAAAGTTATTTTATTCATAAGTACATTTTGCTTGCATGTATGTATGTGTATTACATGCATGCCCAAGAGATTCAGAAGACATCATCAGATCCCCTGGAACTGTAGTTACAGGCAGTTGTGGGAGGCCATGTAGGTGCTGGAACTCAGCTCAAGTCCTCTGCAAGAGCAGCCAGAGCTTTAACCACTGGGCCATCTCCCCAACCCCCCTTTTCACATCTTATATAACGTCAGTACATTTGTCAAGACCATGAGATTTAAATGGGAGGAGGAGGATTCAGAATCGAAGGGCATCCTTGGCTACATTGCAAATTCAAAGCCAACTTGTGCTTCATAAACCCTATCTCAAAATGAAAACATGGGTACATTTGCTCTTAACTCCAGCCTTCATTTGCATCTCATTTTCCCACCAGTGTCAGGATCCATCCTAGAGCACCATGTTATTGGAGACCCAACCCAGAGCCCTCTGAGTTCTAACCAAGAGTTCTATCACTACACCAACAAAGAAAAGAAATCCCTGCATTTGAGGCTCTGTGATGTTCTATTTATGTTTAGACCGAGAGTCTGTGTTTGGGGAGGGATAGGAATGGAGAATACACAGCTGTGGCCCACCCTTCTTATTCCAGCACATCAAGAGGGACATGCTATCACCTTGTAACACACTAGTGTCAAGCCATTTGTGGAGTGTGCATGCTGCATCTCTCTACCTGACGTTACTATTTTCCTTTGTTCATACTTTGCTTCCAGAAGTGTCCTATAAATCTAACTCCTATTGGAGGTCCAGGGTTGGCATGATTAAGCCCCATCTTCTGGAGGAATAATAAAACACATACTCCCTGAAATTCTTGAGTAAGAAAGATTTGCTACCCCCTCACTACTTTCTATTTGTTCATTTTTGTTTATTTGGTTTTTTATTTTATTTTATTTATTTATTTATTTATTTATTTATTTATTTTGGTTCAAGACAGGGTTTCTCTGTGTAGCCCTGGCTATCCGGGAACTCATTCTGTAGTCCAGGCTGACCTCGAACTCAGAAATCTGCCTGCCTCTGCCTCCCAAGTGCTGGGATTAAAGGTGTGTGCCACCACTGCCTGGCTTATGTTAATTTGTATAGATGCATGCATATTTCTTTTGTACTTGGTGTTAGGGCTTAACACTATCCTTTTCTTGCTCCATTTTTCCAGTTTTATCTGTGGGAAGCTCTTCTTGCCGGCTTGCTTTTGATAGAACTCATCATTGTAGGTATACATTTTCTGCAGCCTATTTCAATAAATGTTCAATCTCTCCTCTTGCCAACCACCCACCAGAGGTAGTGGAAGAGAAATGTCATTAGGAGATGGGGGATGTGGACCTGTTTAGCAATAGTTCTTTGGGGGCAAGCTCAATCACCTTTGTCAGCAGTTCAGTCCCATGGCAAACACTGGATACAAACCAGCAGCTACAGTTCAGTCCTCTCAGCAGGCAGACACCACATATGAACCAGCAGCTGTAGTTCAATCCTGAAGAAACTGCAAGGTTCACCAGCCAGCCCAAGGTAAGGCTGAAGAAGCAGCAAGAAGCCATGGGAACTTCAAAAGTTCTTTGGGGAGTTTCTCTCTATGGCAGCATTACCACAAGCTGAGCTCAACAATGCTATGTGTACTGGATGGTTTTGTGTGTCAACTTGATACAAGCTGGAGTTATCACACAGAGAGAAGTTTCTGTTGAAATATTTCCATGAGATCCAGCTGTAAGGCATTTTCTCAATTAGTGATCAAGGTGGGAAAGCCCCTTGTGGGTGGTGCCATCCCTGGACTGGTAGTCTTGGGCTCTATAAGAGAGCAAGCTGAGCAAGCCAGGGGAAGCAAGCCAGTAAGTAACATCTCTCCATGGTCTCTGCATCAGCTCCTGCTTCCTGACCTGCTTGAGGTCCAGTCCTGACTTCCTCTGGTGATAAACAGCAATGTGGAAGTATAAGCTGAATAAGCCCTTTCTTCTCCAACCCTGACTAAGACACTATGTAAAGCCAAACAATGTATGCGTACCGTTAGCAAAGAAGAGTGGGGCAGAGCAAATCACACCAATGCTCGATGCTCCTCTCCAATGCTCTGTGGGTCATAGTTATACTCCACCTTGGGCCCTTCCACCTGTCTGTTTAGCAAGACATCCTTGCACCTGTGTGCCTCAGGAAACATCATTTGACAAAACTGACTTCTAAATAAACCGGAGGTTTCCGCTTCACATCACCGTGGAGTCTGGGCACCCTATGAAACAGAGCTCACCTTCTGTACCTCCCATTCTGTAGCCTTCAGTCACCAGCTGAACAGACTCAGTTCTTCCCTCTCCTACGAAGGGAGTGATTTATAATACATTCTATATGCAAAGTTAGTTCCTGACACACTAAGATTTAGTCCCTGAGTACAAACCCTGCCTTGACTTTAGATGGGACACTGGGCATTTTGCTGTGTTTTTATGAGCCCATATATGGAGTCATAGTACTTTCATGCCTTATCTGGTTCAAACTCCCTTCTTTGACCTTACAGGCTCTTTAATATATATACATACATATATATATATATATATATATATATATATATATATATATTCAAGATCTATACTAGCTGACCTTGGTTGAGAAACATCATGGTCGTGAGTTCCATTTTGAACACATTAGACTTCACATGTGCTTAATACCCAACTGTCTGCCACCCTAAGTCTTTTCGGTTTTGATCCAGCCACTGGGTATTCCAGAGATAATTTCCTTCCATCTTCTATGGTCCTGAGTCTTCTGGGTCCTCAGCACCCCACCCCTCCCCCCCTCCCCTCCCTCCCACCCCAGCCGCACCACATACATCACCACCACAGACTATTCTCCAGTTGTTTTCATCCCCTGGGACGTTTGCTTTCTCCAAACTAGCTGTTTAGAGGCAGCTGTAGCCCATTTGTCTCTGAATAATTCTTTGAGAAGGAGAGCGATTTTGCTATGTAGCTTCCAAAGCACATCCTGCTGCACAGCATGCCTGACACATCCTCCCACGTGAAGAAATTGCAGACATGCACTCCTCCCCTTACTCAATTCTGACATGTTTCTGAACTTCTTTAAGTCTGCCTAGAGCTCAGAATCTCCAGACAAAGCCCTAATTCTCCGTTATTGACTCTGCATAACCACTGTAAGCCTGAAGGAAGACATTCTCAGATTTTATTTGTCCTGCATTTTAAGGTTCTCTGTTCCACAACTCTCCCTGATTCTTTACCTCCCCTGTCATATTCCAAAATAACTGTAGCCACTAAAACTTCCCAGAACTCTCTCCATGGGGGAACTCCTGGGGGCATCTATTAATTGGCTATGTCTCTGCCACAAGGGGGAGCCATATCTCAACAGTGAGATCCTTGGCTGCAGGTACCTGAAGACTGGACCTGGGATGAATCCGGGGCCCTTTGATTTAGCAAAACCCGTGACAGCTTCAGTCTAAAGCAGTGCAGACAACTTTCTACTGTTTGTTGGGTTCTATCACCAAAGGCTGCCCAGCGCCGCCCAGTTCCTTATACTCGTTCTTGCAAACAGGGAGAGGATGTAGCCAACGTCCCTGCTCGCTGGTCTCTGAGGGGACGTGGCATTCATCCTAGTCCCCACGGATCTTGTCTAATTGGCATTGTCTTTCTCTCTGGAGTGACGTCTGGAACACAGCTTCTCTCTAGCCGGGAATACCTGAAGCCCCTGGTTCCCTTGTTTGTGTGTGGTGAGTCTGATTACTGATTTTTTGCAAGGCTAAGTTCCAAAACAAGACATTTAGTTTTATTCCTGAGATCAGAAGACAGCAGTAAAAATGGAAATGATCCAGCTGAGAACAGGACTCTTCCCCAATTCTGAGCTATTAGTGTCACACCCACCCAAAACTGAGTTTGTCCCACAATGTGTATTACTGCCACAAGTCCCCTCAGAACTGAACAGAGACTCTTCCATGGTCCCAGAAGCATCAGTTCAGGGCACTACAGGCTGTAGGGTCTCCAAAGGCTTGTGTATGGCGCTTCTGCCCCGGCCCAGAGAGGGCGCTCCTAACCACCTCACAGACTGAAGACGCTGCAGCCAGGCGTGCCTTAGCCTCAGTGATAGAACACCGGAGTAGGAGACTCAGCAAGGCTGTGGGGATCACCTGTGGGAAGGAGCAGGGAGAGCTGAAGAAAAGGTACGGACACGTGAGGAAGAATCCTGGAGTGGCTAGAGAAGTGGGCACAGGGGTTAGGTCGGAAGCAAGTATAGGTGGTTGTTATCGGGACTAGAAAGAGGTGGGATCGTGAGCAGAGTAAAACCGCCACCAAAGTTGGAAAACTCCCGTGCAAAGAGCCCGTCTCTTGCTCTTTCTTGATGCCCCTCCAAGGCACAACAGGAGACCCCTTGTTGGTATCTTTTTTGCTTCTGTGGCTTCTGTCACAGTGGAACCTCCTCACCCCAATCCTACTCCATCCACCCACCCTCCAAATGGGAGCTCCAAGTGGCAGGGTATCTCTAAGCTTTGTAAATGCGGTGTCACACAAAGTTCCGAAGATGCGTAAGATCCCAGAAAGAGTTGGACAGCCAGCCGGGGAAGGGTACCTTTTCCTTCTCATGGGCAACCTGGACATGGCAGGAGATGGGGGCAGCGCGGAGATCATCAGACAGCGGTTGAGGAAAATGAATCACTTGAAGAAGGCTCTCGATGCAGCGAGCCTTGGACTGACCTGAGAACCTCTGTGGAAGAAGCAATGAGGCCGGAGTCAGGGCAGATGCCTAGGAGAAGTGAGAAGAGTGTCTTGGGAGAAGGACGAGAGAGTGGGGGCTGTGATCCTGGAGAGTGGCTGAAGACACTACGGAGAATCTGTCCTTTCTGGCAATCCTGAAATCACGGGGTATAAAGAAAAACTGGGCCAGCCAGCCTGGCCTACAGAGTGAGTTCCAGGACATCCAGGGCTACACAGAGAAACCCTGTCTCAAAAAAAGAAGGAGGAGGAGGAGGAGGAGGAGGAGGAGGAGGAGGAGGAGGAGGAGGAGGAGGAGGAAAGAAGAAGGAGGAGGAAGGAAGGAAGAGGAGGAGGAGGAGGAAGAAGAACAACAACAACAAGAAAAAGAAGAAAAAGAAAGAAAGAAAGAAAAGAAAAAAGGAAGGAAGAAAGAAGGAAGGAAGGAAAGAAAGAAAGAAAGAAAGAAAGAGAGAAAGAAAGAAAGAGAGAAAGAAAGAAGAAAAACTAGGTTAAAGGAGTTGGCAATAACCCATCACCTGCCCGTAATGAATGGGAAACTGGTGAGATTTAGAACTGGGTCCCAGCAACCCCACAGGTCAGTGATCAAGGAGAGCAATCTTCCGGGTCATCCACCATGCTCTCTGGTCAGCAGCCATCCTCACCCCTCTCTGGCATTAGCCCCTTTCTTTTCCCTTGGAGAACTGTACTGTAATCAAGCCCATCTCCCATAGGCTCAACTACACACAAAGCAGGTCAGCAGAGCACCCTTTCCCCTGGAGGACAGTAATTGGTTCACGGTTGTGCACATGACCCAAGACAAGCCAATAGGAACCCTCTACCAGGCACTCCTCAAGTCACCAGGGACAGAGAGACTCCTTCCCACTGGGGTTGCTAATTGCCAGGATGTTAGACTAACTAACTTTAGCTTAGAGGGATACAAGTTGGGTTTCTGTTTTGCTTTATTTGTTTTTGTGCTTTCTTTGCTTTCAGACAGGTTTTCTCTGTGTAGTCCTGGCTGTCCTGGAACTCAGAGATCAGCCTGCCTCTGCCTCTGGAGTTGAGATTAAAGGTGTGCACCACCACTGCCCTGCTAAGAGGTGGGTTACTGTTCTATTCTTGAAACTTAAAGAACGTCACTTGGAGGTTATAGTTTCACACTCATGTACTGGGCAGGGACACAGAGGTCCCTGTACTCACCTAAAGCACTAAGGGAACCAGGAATGTTAATCATGCATCTTTATCTCCTCAATGAAGGAGATAAAGATCAAGTACCTGCATTCCATCCAGAAAGCTGAGAGTGGATTTTGTTAACAACCTGGTGGCCTTTTGCTATCTGTGGGGGTCCACCTCCCTCATAGACCTTCCGGAAACAGAGACAGACCGCACCCAAATTCCCCGGAAAGTTTATCCCAGACTCCTCCCTCCCTAGACTATTATCATCCTTAGGGAAGATGTCACCTGTACTTTATGGCCTGCTGACATCTATGCTCACTCTGAGACCACACTAGATTCTAGGTCCTTTAGCTATAGAACCCAGCCTCATGGTCACAAGTACTTTGTAAAAGAGTTTCTATGTAGTCACACCTTAAGCTTTATTGTACACCTGGAACTGGACTGATTGGATTGATTGTTGCCTGGAAACCTTTTCTGAAACTGTTCTGTGTTTTTTTTTTGTTTGTTTGTTTGTTTGTTTGTTTTTGAGACTGGGTTTTTCTGTATAGCTCCAGCTGTCCTGGAACTCACTCTGTAGACAAGACTGGCCTCGAACTCAGAAATCCACCTGCCTCTGCCTCCCAAGTGCTGGGATTACAGGCATGTGCCACCACACCTGGCTGTACTGCGTTTTAAATATACCCACAACGAACCACTTGTCATTAGACTCCCCGAAGTCTGATCCAGGTTGATAATGTCAATCTACACTGGATTTTCATTCTTATCTATTCCCATGGTTCGCTTCCCTATATGACACCTGCAGGGACACCCTCAATGTACCTGTGTGTGAACGCATGCAGACCAGAGGTTATGCCTGAGAAAGATGAGAAAAAATAGCCCTTGACTTACAAGCCTTCCCGACTTTGCAAAAATACTTTCTGTGGCCATCTAGGCTAGGGGCCTCCCATCATCCTCTGACCTGCAACATGGCCAGTGCCCTCCAGAAGAGTTTGGAGTTGGCGATGCGGAGGTCCAGCATGTGGTTCTGTAGGATCTTCCCCAGCAGCACGTGGGCCCCAGTACTCACTGTATTCAACACCCACTTGGTGCTTAACTCACGCTGGAACTTCTAAAATGCAAACACACAGGAACACCCGAAGTTAGAGGCTGGGAAAGCAACAAGATGAGAGAGCCACCCGAGGAAGGAAATCAGACACCAAAGTGCACATCATTTGTTTGGTGAGACCAGGCTTCAACCATCTTTTTGACTTTTGTTCTATTCTGTGATGGCTAAACTTAACCCAGAATCCCCAGTTGTCCAAGGTCAGATTAAGCTGACCAGTATTTAATAACTCTTGCTTTAATTAGACAGTCATAGACTTGGTCTTTCTTCTAGACATTTTCAGGTTTAACATTCTACTTTACTTTTTAAAACAAGTTATTGTGTTTTTAACATGTGTGCATGTATGAGTCGTTGTACCACATGCACGTTGTGAACTTGGAGGCCAGAAGGAGGGTATCAGATTATTTGGAATTGGGGTTACTGAAAGTTGCTATATGCCTGGTGGGTGCTGCCAGTTAACCCTGGGTCTTCTGGAAGAGCAAGAAGTGCTCATCTCTGCTAGGGCATCTCTCCAGCCCCCAAATTTTTATTTGGCCCTTGGGGGATTCATAGATCCTATGATGTGAGAGGAAGAAATTCCTGGGCACTTATCTACTAATCACTCTGAGGGCAGAGGTGGTGCCTAAATCTATTCCAGAGTCTCAGTCCTTCTGACAGTATGAAATTGTCATAAAAACCCTTGGAAGAGTGTATGCTAGAAGCTTTTTGTCCATCTTTAAAAGATTTCCTTTATATTGTGTTTATCTGTGTGTACCTGTGTGACACAGAATGCCCAGGAAGTCAGAGGACATCCAATGGGAGTCCAGTCTCTCCTTCCACCACTTAGGGACCTGTCCTAGGGATTGAACTCAGGTCATCCTCAGATCTGGTGGCAAGCACCTTTACTCACTGAGCCATTTTACCTCCCCTCCCTGTTTTTTTTTTGTTTGTTTGTTTGTTTGTTTTGAGACAGAGACACACTGTGTGATCCAGTCTTGTCTCAGCCTCCCAAGTGCTGGGATTATAAGTTTGCAGCAACACATCCAGATATACTAAGTCTATTATCATTATCATCAACATTACATGGATGGCAGGGATTGAACTCAATTTCCAGCAGCAAGTGTTATTACCCTCTGAGCCCTCTCACTGTCCCTTCACTGAAACATTTAACAAGTACATGACATGGACTCTGAGTAAGGGAACAATCGGATTGGTCGGTTCTCTGTCATCAAGGAAAAGGGAGTGCCAGTTGAGGAATTGTTTGCATCAGATTGAACTGTAGGCATGTCTGTGGGGCATGTTCATGACTAATGATTGACATGAAAGCTCCTCCTGTGTCAAGTGCCATCCCTGAGCAGGTAGATCTGGGACAAAGTAGAAAGCAAACTTTGTAGGCCATTGGAGAACAAGACAGTGACCTGCATTCTCCATGGCTTCTGCTTTAGTGTCTGCCCTGGAGTCCCTCACCAATGGAGTCTGATCTGTGAGTTGTGAGATTTGATAAACACTTCTCTTTGGTGCTGCTATGGTTATGATATTTTATCACATCAATAGAAACCCTAACTGAGGTCTGGAGAGATGACTCAGTGGCTAAGAGCACTGACTGCTCTTCTGAAGGTCTTGAGTTCAAATCCCAGCAACAACATGGTGGCTCTCAACCATCCATAACAAGATCTGACACCCTCTTCTGGTATGTCTGAAGACAGCGACAGTGTACTTACATATAATAATAAATATATCTTTGAGCTGGAACAAGCATGGCCGACCGGAGCAAGCAGAGGTCCTAAATTCAATTCCTAGCAACCACATGAAGGCTCACAACCATCTGCACAGCTACAGTATACACATATGCATAAAAATAAAATAAATAAATCTTAAAAATAAAAAGAAACCCTGAGGCAGATGCTACATGCATTTATCACACTGCCTGTAGGAAAGAAGCCAATTAAATCTGAGTTATATTATTAGACACAGTTCAGATAGAAAGATAAATCTGCTGGGTGTGGTGGCATACGCCTGTAATCCCAGCACTTGGGAGGCAGAGGCAGGCAGATTTCTGAGTTCGAGGCCAGCTTGGTCTACAGAGTGAGTTCCAGGACAATCAGGACTACACAGAGAAACCCTGTCTTGAAAAACAAAAAAAGAAAAAAGAAAAAGAAAAAGAAAGAAAGAAAGAAAGAAAGAAAAAAAGAAAGAAAGAAAGAAGGAAGGAAGGAAGGAAGGAAGGAAGGAAGGAAGGAAGGAAAGAAAGAAAGAAAGAAAGAAAGAAAGAAAGAAAGAAAAATCTGCAATTATAGCTAGGAAAGTCCTTAATATTTAATGAAGGACTGGGCCTTCCAAAAATATTTTTTTCTTTTCTTTTCTTTTTTTTTTCTTTCTTTCTTTCTTTCTTTCTTTCTTTCTTTTTTTTTTTTTTTTTTTTTTTTTTGGTTTTGCGAGACAGGGTTTCTCTGTGTAGTCCTGGCTGTCCTGGAACTCACTCTGTAGACCAGGCTGGCCTCGAACTCTGAAATCCACCTCCCTCTGCCTCCCAAGTGCTGGGATTACAGGCGTGCGCCACCACGCCCAGCTGGGCCTTCCAAATATTAACCACATACTCGCTATAATTAAGCTCATGACAATAGCACATCAAAGGACAGACCAGTGGAGCTAAACAGAAGATCCAGAATGTGGTAGTGACACAGAACTTTAATCCAAGCATTTGGGAGGCAGAAGTAGGCAGATCTCTGAGTTCAAGGCCAGCCTGGTTTCCAGAGAAAATTCTAAAAAGACAGCCAAAGCTAGAAACTTGTAAAGAAAGAAAGAGAGAGAGAAAGAGAGAGAGAGAGAGAGAGAGAGAGAGAGAGAGGAAGAAAGGAAGAAAGAGCAAGCCAGAATGCTCTCACATTACAAAAATACATGCAACCTCACTGTATCATTATGAACCAGTGCACACAGAACTTGAGTTATGTCATGTGTAACATCCTAAGTCACTCAAGCTAGACTTACAAATGAAACTGAGACAGTTGTTGTCGTTGTTTGGAGAAAATGACCCCTATAGATGCATATATCTGAATGTGGAACTGTTTGGGAAGGATCAGGAGGTGTGGCTTTGTTGGAGATGTGTCGCTGAAGTGGGGTGGGCTTTGAGGTTTCAAAAGCCCACACCATTCCCAGTTAACCCTCTCTGTTTCTTGGTTGTTTCAACATGTAATCTCTCAGCTCCTGGTCCAACACCATGCCAGCCTACCTGTTGCCATGCTCCATACTATGATGGTCATGGACTCACCCTCTGAATCTGTAAACAGGCCTCCACTTGAATGCTGTCTTTTATAAGCTACCTTAGTCATAGCAATAGTAAATTAAATAAGGAAATTAGATAGTTGCTTAGGAAAATATAAATGGGTTCATGCCTTACTGCATACACAAGAGTAAACAAAGTTCCTAAGAAACACAAAAAGAAACCACAGGTGCCATACCAGCATGGGTGCGGTGAGCTTCCTGTGCTTCAAGACCCGAATGGTACAAAGACTTAACAAATGCAACCTCACACAAAACAACACAGACTTTTTTTCTCTTTTCTTTTTTCTTTTTTTCAGATTAAAGCCAAAAGAAAGTATTTACAATATATATAAGAAATAGAACACCAATAGCTATATAAAGAACTCAAGGTCAAGGGTCAGAAAAGATTTAAAAGTCGGTTAGAAAAAGGAGCAAAAGCTGGGCATAGTGTCTGACATCTGTAATCCTGGCACTCTGGAGAAAGGATGGTTATGGATTTGACACTCGTGGATTTACACAGGGAGTTCCAGGACAACCGAGAGAAGGGGTGAAATGAGAGGTGAAGCAAAGAGAGCAGGGAGGGGGTGGAGGAGAGCGGAGGGAGAAGAGGGGAGCACAGGGACTCTGCTCCTCACATCACAGATACAGGCTGGGGTGTGGCTCAGTCGCAGAGCATTTGCCCAGTGTGTGCGAAGGCCTGCGTGCTAGTCCACTGCTTCAGAATGTCAGTAAATACTGTAGCATACGTGAAAATTACACAGAAATTGAAGGTCTCACTGATCAAGGTGACAAAATCGAGAAGCTAGACAAAAGTCTCTGGGAGGCCACCTGATCAGAGGAGAAGGGAAGAAGGAAGGATTGTATGAGGGGGTGACCGGGAGGGGGGCAGTGAGGGGATGTAAAGTGAATCAGGTAAAAACAAATTAAATTTTAAAAAAAGGAAAAAAAAAACTTTACTTCCCTGACATATTAACAGAGACACACATAAGAGAAAAATCAATAGATGCAGTCTCACATGATTATCAATATGTCATTAATTTGGACCTCTGGGGTATGTTTAATGTAGTTAAACATTTTAGGACTTTAAAGTTATTACAAAAAAAAATGTGAGAATTATCAACCTTCCAGCAATCTTAATGGCTTTGACAGACATCTTTTCTGCTAGGGGAGTATTTGTCATTAGGGCCTAAATGTTTATGAAATGCTTGATCTAAGTAAGTTTTGTTTAAATTGGACTGGATATGTACAGCGTTGCAATTTTCATACCCTTTAAAGTGAATTAGCACCTGCCAAAAACTGAAGGATAAAGAATTGTTTTGAATTTACAGTGAAAAAGAAAAAGTCTCTGGGAGGCTGCATGGAGCCGGCAGTATCTAAACCACAGCTATGAGAAAGGAAATGGGCCCAGAGCCTGTGGGAAAAATGGTACAGCATCTAAGAGAGTGACACTGACACTGCCCTGTGACAACGGAGCTAACATTTCTAGATATTTACCCCAAAGAAACACGTGGATGCATGCATAAGCATTGCATTGCTATCAGCAACAACAACAACAACAACAACAACAACAAATGATGAAAATAAGCAAATGCCCCAAATAAGAGCTCAGCCAGGTAAACTATCACACTGGTGCATCCACAGTGAGGAAGAGCTCTGGGTCCTGCAGGGGAGTGATAGTCAGAAGACGGTAAACAAAGCACATGAGATGTAACATGTCTGCCACCCTTTGCATAGAAATAAGTGCTTTTCCTTTGTCCGTTTTTTTCTGTTTTGCTTTGTTTTTGCAAAAATAAACACCGGAAGTATGTTTAAGTATGGCTATGACCAGGTGTCAGGAAGCCAACTTGAGCAAGCTCTGATTCTGAGGCTTCAATGAAAAAATAAGTATTAAGAGAATATATTCAACTCCATCCAGTAGGGGCGGGGCTGTCTGTGACTCTAGCCTGCTCTGGAAGCTTTTCCTTGTACTGAGCTGCCTTGTCCAGCTTTAATAAGAGGGGATGTGCCTAGTCTTATTGTAACTGATGTGCTGTTTGGTTCATATCCCTGGGACACCTGCCTTTTTCTTAAGGGAACGAGAAAAGGAATGGATCTGGGGGAGAGGGGGAGAGGGACTGAGCAGAGAAGAGGGAAGGGAAACTGAGGTTGGGATGAAATATATAAGGGAAGAAGTGTTTTGTTTTTTTGTTTTTTTGTTTTTTTTGGTTTTTCGAGACAGGGTTTCTCTGTGTAGCCCTGGCTGTCCTGGAACTCACTCTGTAGACCAGGCTGGCCTCGAACTCAGAAATCCGCCTGCCTCTGCCTCCCAAGTGCTGGGATTACAGGCGTGTGCCACCACCGCCCGGCTTAGGGAAGAAGTTTTTAAAATGTTAGCTGAGTTCCTTTTACCCCTTCTGCTACCACCTGCTCCTTTCCTTCTGCTGTGGCAGACCCTCTGCCAGTTCTGCCACAGGGAGGGCCCATCTCTTGATACTTTCTAGAGAACCAACAGCAAGCAGAGCATTCGAGAACCAGCAGCACACAGGGCATTTGATCGTTTCCAGATCTACCACAGTGAAGACCCCATCTCCAGATACTTCCTGGAGAACCAACCGCATGCAGGGCATTTGAGAGAATGGGAATCCCAGGAGTACAGATACACAGGCTTGCAGGACAGAGAAGCCACAGTCAGAGACAGTAAGACCAGCTAACACCAGAGATAACTAGATGGCCAAAGGCAAATGCAAGATCAAGGCCAACAGAAATCAAGGCAACATGGCACCATCAGAACCCAGTTCTCCCACAACAGCAAATATTGGATACCCCAGAAATCAGAAAAACAAGAGTTGGATTTAAAAATCACATCTAATGATGCTGATAGAGGACTTCAAGAAGGACATAAATAACTCCCGTAAAGAAATACAGGAGAACATGGGTCAACAGGCAGAAGCTCTTAAAGAGGAAACACAAAAATCCCTTGAAGAAACACTGGAGAAAGTGGGTCAACAGGTAGAAGTCCTTAAAGAGGAAACAAATCCCTTAAAGAATTTCAGGAAAACACAAATAATCAAGTGAAGGAACTGAACAAAACTATCCAGGATCTAAAAATGGAACAATAAAGAAATCACAAAGTGAGACATCTCTGGAGATAGAAAACCTTGGAAAGAATTCAGGAGTCATAGATGCAAGCATCAACAACAGAATACAAGAGCTAGAAGAATCTTGGATGCTGAACATTCCATAGAAAACGTTGACTCAACAGTCAAAGAAAATGCAAAATGCAAAAAGCTTGTAACCCAAAACATCCAGGAAATCCAGGACACAATGAGAAGACCAAACCTAAGGATTATAGGTATAGAAGAGAGTGAGGACTCACATCTTAAAGGGCCAGTAAACATCTTCAACAAAATTATAGAAGAAAACTTCCCTAACCTAAAGAAAGAGATGCCCATGAACATACAAGAAGCCTACAGAATTCCAAACAGACTGGACCAGAAGAGAAACTCCTCCCGTCACATAATAAAACACTAAATGCACTAAACAAAGAAAGAATATTATAAGCAGTTAGGGGGAAAGGGCAAGTAACATAAAGGCATACCTATCAGAATTACACCAGATTTCTCTCCAGAAACTATGAAAGCTAGAAGATCCTGGGCAGATGTCATACAGACCCTAAGAGAACATAAATGTCAGCCCAGACTACTATATTAAGCAAAACTCTCAATTACCATAGATGGAGAAAACAAGACATTCCATGACAAAAGCAAATTTACACAATATCTTTCCACAAATCCAGCTCTACAAAGGATAATGGGTGGAAAATATCAACACAAGGCAGGAAACCACACCCTAGAAAAAGCAGTAATCTCCGCTCAACAAACCCAAAAGAAGATAGTCACACAAACAGAATTTTACCTTTAACAAAGAGGATAACAATAAACAACAAACACTTTTCCTTAATATCTCTTAACATCAATGGTCTCAATTCCCCAATAAAAAGACATAGACTAACAGATTAGATACATAAACAGCCAACATTTTGCTGCATATAAGAAATGTACCTCAGTGACAAAGGCAGTCACTACTTCAGAGTCAAGGGTTGGAAAACAATTTTCCAAGCAAATGGTCCCAAGAAAGAAGCAGGAGTGGCCATTCTTATTTTGGATAAAACTGACTTTCAACCAAAAGTTGGCAAAAAAGATAAGGAAGGACACTTCATACTTATCAAAGGAAAAATCTACCAAGATGAACTCTCAATTCTGAACATCTATGCCCCGAATGCACCCACATTCATAAAAGAAACCTTACTAAAGCTCAAAGCACACATTGCACCCCACACAATAATAGTGGGAAGACTTCCACACCCCACTCTCAACAATGGACAAAACATGGAAACAGAAACTAAATAGAGACACAGTGAAACTAACTGAAGTTACGAACATAATGGATCTAACATATTTATAGAACTTTCCATCCTAAAGCAAAAGAATATACCTTCTTCTCAGTACCTCATGGTACCTTCTCCAAAACTGACCATATAATTGGTCACAAAACAGGCCTCAACAGATAGAGAAATATTGAAATTATTCCATGCACCTTATCAGATCAACACAGCCTGAAGCTGGTCTTAAGTTCAAAAAAAACAATGAAAAACACATATACACGTGGACTTTGAACAATGTTCTTAATGATAGCTTGGTCAATGAAATAAAGAAATTAAAGACTTTTTAGCATTTAATGAAAATGAAGACACACCATGCCAAACTTATGGGACACAATGAAAGCAGTGCTAAGAGGAAAACTCATAGCTCTGAGTGCCTCCAAAAAGAAAATGAAGAGAGCTTACACTAACAGCTTGACAGTGTACCTGAAAGCTCTAGAACAAAAAGAAGCAAATACACCCAAGAGGAGAAGAAGGCAGAAAATAATCAAACTCAGGACCAAAATCAACCAAATAGAAAGAAAAAGAACTATACAAAGAATCAACAAAACCAGGAGCTGGTTCTTTGAGAAAATCAACAAAATAGATAAACCCTTGGCCAGACTAACCAGAGGGCTCATAGGCACTACCCAAGTTAATAAAATCAGAAATGAAAAGGGAAACATAACAACAGTAACTGTGGAATTTCAAAAAATCATCAGATCCTACTACAAGAGCTTATACTCAAGAATATTGGAAAATCTGGATGAAATGGACAACTATACATACCAGGTGCCAACATTAAAACAGGAACAGATATACCATCTAAATAGTCCCATGAGTCCTGAAGAAATGGAAGCAGTTATTTATACTCTCCCATCTAAAAAAAAAAAAAAAAAAAAAAAAAAAAAAAAAAAAAAAAGCCCAGGACCAAATGGGTTTAGTAGGGAATTCTATCAGATTGTCAAAAAAGAGCTAATACCGATACTCTTCAAACTATTCCACGAGATAGAAACTCAAGGAACACTACCCAACTCATTCTATGAAGCCACAATAATGCTTAAACCTAAACTAAACAAAGACCAAACAAGGAAAGAGAACTTCAGACCAATCTCCCTTATGAACATCAAAGTAAAAATACTCAACAAAATTCTGGCCAACCGAAGCCAAGAATGCATCAAAAAGATAATTCACCACAATCAAGTAGGCTTCATCCCAGGGATGCAGGGATGGGTCAATATATGAAAAGCCATCATCGTAATCCACTACATAAACAAACTCAAGAAAAAAAACCCACATGGTCATTTCATTAGATGCTGAAAAGGCTTTTGACAAAATCCAGCATCCCTTCATGACAAAAGCCTTGGAGAGATCAAGAATCCAAGGCTCATACCTAAACATACTAAAAGCAATATACTGCAAACCAGTAGCCAATATCAAATTAAATGAAGAGAAATTGAAGCAATCCCCCTAAAATCGGGGACCAGACAAGGCTGCCCACTCTCTCCCTATCTATTCAATATAGTACTTGACGTCCTAGCCAGAGCAATCAGACAACAAAAGGAGGTCAGAGGTATACAAATTGGAAAGGAAGAAGTCAAATATCACTATTTGCAGATGATATGATCGTATACTTAAACGACCCCAAAACTTCCACCAGAGAACTCCTAAAGCTGATAAACAACTTCAGCAAAGTGGCTGGATATAAAATTAACTCAAACAAATCAGTAACCTCAAAGGATAAACAAGCTGAGAAAGAAATTAGAGAAATGACACCCTATACAATAGTCACAAGTAATATTACATACCTTGGTGTGACTCTAACCAAGCAAGTGAAAGATCTGTATGACAAGAACTTCAAGCCTCTGAGGAAGGAAATCGAAGAAGAACTCAGAAAATGGAAAGACCTCCCATGCTCATGGATTGGCAGGGTTAATATAGTAAAAATGGTCATCTTGCCGAAAGCAATCTACAGACTCAATGCAATCCCCATCAAAATTCCAAATCAATTCTTCATAGACCTAGAAAGAGCAATTCTCAAATTCATCTGAAATAACAAAAAACCCAGGATAGCAAAAACTATTCTCCACAACAAAAGATCTCCCGGGGGAATCACCATCCCTGACCTCAAGCTCTACTACAGAGCAATAGTGATAAAAAAAAAAAAAAACAAAACTGTATGGTATTGGTACAGAGACAGGCAGTAAGACCAATGGAATAGAATTGAAGACCCAGAATAGAACCCGTACACCTACGATCACTTGATCTTTAACACAGGAGTTAAAACCATCCAGTGGAAAAAAAGACAGCATTTTTAACAAATGGTGCTGGAACAACTGGAGGTCAGCATGCAGAAAAATGTAAATTGATCCATTCTTACCTCCTTGTATAAAGCTCAAGTCCAAGTGGATCAAGGACCTACACATAAAACCAGACACACTGAAGCTTATAGTAGGGAAGAACCTGAAGAACTGACGCTTAAAGTAGGGAAGAACCTTGGACACATGGGCACAGGGGGAAAGTTCCTGAATAGAACACCAGGGGCTCAGGCTCTAAGAACAAGAATTGACAAATGGGACCTCATAAAACTGCAAAGCTTCTGTAAGGCAAAGGACATGGTCAATAGGACAAAATGGCAGTCAGCAAATTGGGAAAGGATCCTTACCAATCATACATCCGATAGAGGGCTAATAGCCAATGTATACAAAGAACTCAAGAAGTTAATTTGACTCCAGAGAGTCAAATAACCCTATTAAAAACTGGGGTACAGAGCTAAACAAGAAATTCTCAACTGAAGAAACTCGAATGGCCATGAAGCACCTAAAGAAATGTTCATCATCCTTAGTTATCAGGGAAATGCAAATAAAAACAACACTGAGATTCCACCTGATACCAGTCAGAATGGCTAAGATAAAAAAAACTCAGGGAACAGCAGATGCTAGCAAGGATGTGGAGAAAGAGGAACACTCCTCCACTGCTGGTGGGATTGTCAGTTGGCAAAACCACTCTGAAAATCAGTTTGGCAGTTCCTCAGAAAATTAGACATAGAACTACCTGAGGACCCAGCTATACCACTCCTGGGCATATACCCAGAAGATGCTCCAACATGTAATAAGGACACATGCTCCACTATGTTCATAGCAGCCTTATTTATAATAGCCACAAGCTGGAAAGAACCCAGATGTCCTTCAGCAGAGGAATGGATAAAGAAATTGTTATATATATATATATATATATATATATATATATATATATATATATATACACACATACATACATACATACATACACACACATATACACACACATACATACACACACATATACACACACATACATACACACACAATGGAGTACTATTCAGCTATTAAAAACAATGAATTCATGAAATTCTTAAGCAAATGGATGGAACTAGAAAGTGTCATCCTGAGTGAAGTAACCCTATCACAAAGAACACACATGGTATGCACTCACTGATAAGTGGATGTTAGCCCAAAAGCTCAAAATAAACAAGTTACAATTCACAGACCACAGGAAGCTCAAGAAAAAGGACTGAAGTGAGGGTGCTTTGGTTCCTCTGAGAAAGGGATCAAAATACTCACAGGAGCAATAAAGGGAACAGTGTGGAGTAGAGACTGAAGTAAAGGCCACCCGGAGACTGCCCTACCTGGGGACTCATCCTATAAACAGTCACCAAACCCCTACACCATTATGGACTACAAGAAGTGCATACCAAAAGGTGCCTGTTATGGTTGTCTCTGGAGAGGCACTGCCAGAGCCTTACACATACAGAGGCAGATGCTAGCAGTCAACCACTGGACTGGGCGTGGGTGGGGTCCCCAATGGAGGAGTTGGAGGGAGGACTGGAGGAGCTGAAGGGGTTTGCAGCCTCATGGAAAGAACAATGATGTCGTCCACCCAGATGCCTAGGACCTCCAGGGACTACCATCAACCAAGGGGTACACATGATTCCAGCCAAAAATGTGGCAGAGGAATGCCTTGTGGGGCATCAGTGGGAGGAGAAGTCCTTGGTCCTGTGAAGGCTCAATAGATGCCCCAACAAAGGGAAATGGGGGGAGGAGGAGGGGGGAGCGGGTCAGGTAGAGGGGCATATACTTTGAGGCAGGGGGTGGGAGGAGGAGTTTCGGGTTTTGGTGGGAGGACTGGGAAAGGTTTTAGCATTTGAAATGTAAATGAAGATTATATTCAATAAAAAAGAAAAAATGTTAGTGGAAAGAGAGGGGAGGGAGGGAGGGGAGAAAAAGAGGAGAGAGAGAGAGAGAGAGAGAGAGAGAGAGAGAGAGAGAGAGAGAGAGAGAGAGAATGGTCTACAAAGTGAATTCCAGGGCAGCCAGGATGACACAGAGAAACCCTGTCTTTCCAAACAGGTTGGCAGCTGGGGGGGGGCAGAATAAAGAGTGAGTGATGAGGGGCTGGAGAGAGAGGGCTGAGTGTGAAGAGCTCCTGCCCCTCTGCCTCTAGCGCTGAGCTAGTGTCCCAGCACCCACACTGGGAGGGTCACAATCACCTGTAACTTCAGTTCCAGGAGATCCAGTGCCCGCCTCTGGCCCACAGCACTGCACATACAGTGTACATTCAGACAAGCAGGCACACACGTGCAGACATATAAAAAATAAAATGAAATGAAATGAAAATTTAAAAATACATTATAATACATCTAAGACATACACAGTGGTGGATGTCTGTAATCCCAGTATTCTGGAGGCTAAGGTAGGAGGGTTATGAGTTCAAGGCCAGGCTGGGATTTATAATAGTTCTATTCCAGCTAGGCTACGTAGAAACCCTGTCTAAAAAAAAGAAGGAAGGAAGGAAGGAAGGAAGGAAGGAAGGAAAGAAAGAAAGAAAGAAAGAAAGAAAGAAAGAAAGAAAGAAAATTCATGTGTCCATAATGACATTAAACATACCATTTGGGTGGGGAGGGACTCAGAGCTCGTTAGAAAAGAAACACCAGTTAATCAATGTATAAGAGGAAGAGGACTAGAAATAGAAAAATCGCCACTTGAGAGTCTCGGTGGGAAAAACTGACTCAAGCAGAAATCAGCAGCACATGCAGAAGCAGTGGGTAAGGACGGCTGGGAGGCTGGGAGACAGGATGTGGAGACACAGCAGACAGCACCAGCACTGAATGCCCCTGTGACCTCGCCAAGGAAGAGACACACATGCCAGGTGACTCCTGATGTGACATGCTAGTCTCCCCCAAAAGGAATAAAAACCTTAAACCTGAACACGAGGAAAAGACAACAGAGAAAATTTGCACATTCTGGAAATGTGAGGCACATTCGGAAATGTGAGGTACATTAAAAATGAGATTTGCCGCCGGGCAGTGGTGGCGCACGCCTTTAATCCCAGCACTTGGGAGGCAGAGGCAGGCGGATTTCTGAGTTCAAGGCCTGCCTGGTCTATGGAGTGAGTTTCAGGACAGCCAGGGCTACATAGAGAAACCCTGTCTCAAACCAAAAAAAAAAAAAAAAGAGAGAGAGATTTGCCTAGACTTCTAAAACTGTCAGTGTCACAGGAGACAAGGAAAAAGAAAAAGACTGCAGCTATGGAAGAGGGCAGACACCTAGTGACTACAGTCGGGAGGTTCTCCTTGATTGGGTTCGAGATCTGGAAAATAAAAACAACTTCTCCAGGGATAACTCGGGAAGTCTGAATTTAGGTAATTCGACCAGATTAACTGTCATTCCCAGAGTGGAAATTATGTCGTTCTTATAGTGGCAAATGTATTTGCCCACGAGGGACATATTCTGAAGTACTTGGTGTGAAGTTTTGGGTTTGGGTTTTTTATTTATTTATTTATTTATTTATTTATTTATTTTTGTACAAGGTTTCATGTAAACCAGAGTGACCTCGAATTCCTTATATAGCTAGGGATGGCCTTGAACTCTTCTTGATCCTGCTTTTGTCCCCAGGTGCTGGGATTACAGGATGTGCCACTCTGCCTGTCACAGTGTGAAGTATAAGACAGCCTCACTTATCTGTCATGTGCGCTAGAGAAAAGAAAGGGATGAAGGAAATATGACAGAGGAGGGCCAGTGAATAGGACACAATGTTTCAAATTAAGAGTAAAGACCATTAAGGTATCAAAAATGTTTCTACAACTAAAGCAAAAAGTCTGAGCAAGGTGTTGTCAACTTGACGCATGCTAGAATCCTGTAGGAAGAGGAAACCTTAAATGAGGAGCGGCCTCCATCACACTGGCCAGTGGCACGTCAATAGGACATGGTTTTTGCCTGGTTGATGATTGATGTGTAGGGCCCAGCCCATGCTGGGTGATGCCACCCTTGATCAAGCAGTCACAAGCTGAGGGCTGGTGAGCAAGTGGTGATAACTTAGTCAATCCCCTGGGTCCACAAGGTAGAAGAGAGCCCATTCCTTCAAACAAACACACACACACACACACACACACACACACACACACACACACAGAGAGAGAGAGAGAGAGAGAGAGAGAGAGAGAGAGAGAGAGAGAGAGAGAGATGCATTAGAAAATGTAAAAAGAAGAGGAACTGAGCAAGCCGTGGAGAATAAGCCAGGAAGCAGCTTTCCTCCATGGTCCCTGCCTCTGCACCTGCTTCCTGCTTGACCTCCTGCTCTGACTCTCTGACATGATGGACTGTAAAGTGTCAGATGGAATAAACTTTTCTTTCCAACTTGGTTATGGTCAGGGTTTTATCAGAGCAACAGAAGACAAAACAGGACAAACTCCAGTGGAAATCTTGGTGACCACTGCTGCTTGACAAAGTTCCAGCATGTGGCTATCCAGAATCACAGCTCTCCAGCATCCTTTGACTTTCATTTTGATGATTCTTACTATGCATTATGGGAGTTTCCTTATGCCTTTTTCCTTTGGGAATTTGTGTATGGGCTTTGGTAAAGGATACGAATGTATACACTAGCAGTCTTGCTAAACAAAGTAAATCTTTGGAAACAAATCTCTGCCACCTTGGAACCATAGAGCATGATAACTCTGTCAACTCCTGCACAAGCATCTCCTTTGTGTCTCCCTGTTTGCACCAAGAATAGAGGAGCTGCAGATTCATTAAATGAAAGATGGTGCCAGAAACTCTTACGTACACCCGGTTTTAAGAATGAAATCATACAGGCTGGGTGGTGGTGGCGCACGCCTTTAATCCCAGCACTTGGGAGTCAGAAGCAGGCAGATTTCTGAATTCAAGGCCAGCCTGGTCTACAGAGTGAGTTCCAGGACAGCCAGGGCTACACAGAGAAACCCTGTCTCAGAAAAAAAAAAAAAAAAAAAGAATGAAATCATACGGTCAAGAGAAACAATGGGCCCAAACCAGGTGAGCCCCACGAGAAGCAGATTCTGTTAAGAAGCTAGACTGGCTTGATCCCTCTGTGACATGTACAGCAGCATACACTGAAGGAATTAGGATGGTACGGCACAATGGAGAAAGGGTAAGATGTCCAACCTTCCCTTTGGGGAGCTCATGAGAAGAACAGGCCCATATTGTAAGACCAAGGCACATAGGAACACAATTAGGAAATGGCTCCATGCTTGTTATGCTTCCTGGTGCAAACACTACATCAAGGTCCTTGAGGAAGGAAAATTGCTCTCATGGGTTTGTTTCGCAGGACTCCATGTCTGGTACCTCCTGACCACAAAGCCTGAGACCTTGCAGAAGGAGGTGCAAAGGACACGTGGTGGGGTTGTGTAGCAAGTATTTTTCTGTCCAGTGACATCAGTGCAGATGATTGGACAAAGAAATAGGGGGCAGAGCTAGGAGTTACGAGAGGACTGAGGCCAGGTGGCATGGAGAGAATCCATCATGGAGGCACACGGAAGGGAAGGAGATCCTGGTCCCTCGTGGTTTTGAACAGCCACAAATAGCTAAGATATTCTAAAGTTTAGATACATTGGGATAAGGCTTTCACTGTATTGGCATCTTCAATTTGTGTTTTCAATATTGATAAATCTAATTGGCAAACTATTTTAAGATTAAGGGTAGTGTTTTACCGGGAAATTGGAATGAGTGGGCTCTGGGCAGCAGTGGGAAATCCTCACCAGAGAGTTGGCCAAGTGGGGCTAGAAAGTGGGCAGGCCGACAGATAACAGGAGTGTGGGCCTAACTTGAGGAGAGTTTGCGGGTCCTTGGAAGGCTAGCAGAAGCCCTATGGCCTAGTAGTGTGAGGTCTGTGGATCACCAGTGTCTTGCAGGCACCAGTGCTGGAACGTGCCGGGTTTCTCTTAATATTTCCCGCAATAGGGTTGCTGAACCTCAGAGAACAATGGGGACTTAGATGCTTTCTGAACTTACTGCTTTGGCTTCAAAGAAAAATGCTGTAATGAAGTTTATGACTTCATTCATTCTGGATATTAAGAAAAAAATAGGACGAAAATAGGTTAAAAACAATCTGTGAAAAGATCATATATTTCTTGTTATCATTAAGTCTGCTTTCAAGATTACTAATGGCAAGACTATTATGCAGTCATAGACTCAAAAAGGTGTGTCCTTCTTTTTCAATAAACACCAGCTCTCCTGATTCAGCCTCAGATAATATCAGTCCCTTCCCTCACCAACTCCACCCCTCTTCTTTGGGACCTGAACCCAGCTGGAGCCAGACTCCAGCAGAAGCCTTCTTTCAGACAATTCCATGTGGAGAGATGAAACCAGCATCAAGTGAAAGATTAAAAACCACCAAGGAAAAAACCTAATAGAATGGAATACAGACCAAAAACTAAATAAGATGTCGCTACATTAAAAGCATAAATAAGGGGCCAGGGAGATGGTGAAACTGAACACTCATGCTTAGAGATTGCTATGAGAACTGAGGTGAAAGACATGAAATATTCAGCAGGGTATAAAGGGCTGTATATGTATTAGGGATCGTGACTGTGTAAGTGGAGAAGAAGGTAATATGGAGAGTCAAGACAATGTAAAGTTTATCAGAGAAGATTTCTCCAAAAACAGGGTAGGTAGGAGGAGACTGCGAATGGGAAAAGCGTGCCAAGAAGTAGAACTGTAACACTGAAACACTGAAACACTATTTAGGACAAAAGACAAAGGAAAGAGGACCTCCCACTGGGGAAAGACTTTTCTGTAAGAGCTCTAGGTTCCATGAGGCCCTGTGTTGGCTTCATCTGGCTAAGTCTAGAAGCTTCCAGAAGGAAGCAGTGTGAATAATGATGAAAGCCCACACCTCCCCCAGTCCCCTTCTAGGCCCTGCTTCTGCCCTGTACAGGGTAGGCAGGTCATGTCTGAGAACAGTAACCCACACAGATGTACATTTGTTTTCTTCCTTGGGCCACACAGCAGAGCCTGGCAGACACCTAGATTTCCCAATGTGCACTCCAAACCAAACTGCAAAGCTCATACAAACTGCTCAGGATTTCTATGATTCCTATCAGCTCGTGTCCTGGAGTATAATTTCACTATTAAGGGAGGACTCCATGGGGGTAACAGCTGGATTATGTTCAGCGTAGTGTACCATGCAAAACAAAGGGTCCTAAGCTTTTGAGTGGTGATAATGATTCAGTGTCAACAATGAACCTGTCCCCCCAAAAAACAATGGTGGACTGTCTTGCCCTGTTTCTATATTCTTAGAAAGAACTGAACCCTGTTGCCTTGGCAACACCTTTAGAGACTTGAGAAATTGCATATTTCCCCAGCCTGTGGAGGGGAGAAGACTAGACAATGTTCAGGCTTGCCCACCCATCTAGCTTTGGGGCGTTTGGACTCCTCTCCTTCTTAGGAAGCATTGCTTCTCATCCCGCCTACCTGAATGTAGCTCCCTTCATAATCGAAGAATAGCAGTGGCCATGTGATGCTGATGAGCGAGGGAAAGAGCTTCTTTAGAGGGGCCTGAGGAGAAGGAGATGAACAGGGTGGTTTGCTCCAGAAGACCTGTCTGCACCACGCCAGGTCTTCTCCCCAGTGCCAGACTCTCACCGGCAAGGACTGCCCCACAGTGCTGTGCACCAGGGCCTGGATGTTCTGGCTTTTCTCCCTCACCCTTTCTGCCAAGGCCTGTACTTCTGTGAGGTTATCTGGATGGGATAGGAGACGTCAGAGTTACAAGGCTGGGCTATGAAATGGTTATTCCTGCCACCCTGGGTCCTGCCAGAACACTCATTCGGTCCCTTTGTGCTGGATAGTTTTAAGTCAACTTGACACAAGCCAGAATCACTTGGCAAAATGGAACTTCTAGGGAGAAAGTGTCCCCCCCTAGACCAGCCTGTGGGCAAGCCTATGGTGCATTTTCTTGATTAATTGATGGGCCCAGTTCACAGTAGGCGGTGCCACCCCTGGGCTGGTGGTTATAAGTGCCATAAGAAAGCAGACTGGTAAGCCATGGGGAATATCAGGAAGTTGCACTTGCCAATGGCTTCTGCTGGGGTTCCTGCCCTGACCTCCCTCAGTGAGAGACTTATACACTGTAAGACGAAATAAAGCCTTCCTTCCCCAAGTCACTTTTGGTTGTGGTGTCTTATCCTGACAGTACCCTAAGACACCTTCCCTCTGACAAGGCTCCCTGAGACTCAGAAAAATGGCAGTTCATCTAAACCAACCCTACCATTCCCATCCTCCCGCTCACCGTCCAGGGTAAAAATGAAGACGACAGTGTCAACGTCCGTAAGGGATGGCAGGATGGAAGTCAGGAAGTCATCCTGGGAGAAGGTGAACTGGGGACCCTGGGACAGAAGAAAGGGAGAATTCCTCCTAGTTTCAAGAGTAGAGACTTGAAAACTGAGGGGGACCTTAGGGGACATCGAATACAGCCCTTCTGGTCTCAGCTGAAGAGCATCAGGGTTCAAAATGGTAGCATTTTGCCAAAGGTGATGTAGCAGGTGAGTGAACTAAAGCCAGGCAAACCCAGAGCCTACCATCCCCCACTGTTCAGATCGACATGTCTTCTGACCAGTCCTTCCTGGGACTGATGATCCCCTCGTGTTCCCCCACCCCCAAGCCCTGCTCCCTACTGCCCTCTGCACCCCAGTAAATTCCACAGCTTCCCAAATCCCACCCTCTCCCAACCTGGTTGGTGAGCTCGTCCTTCTGGTTAAACATGTCTTTGTGGTCACCAATAAGAAAGCCACGGATATCTCGGAAATCTGAGAAATTTAAGATCAGAGAGAAAAGAATGGTGGACTTTAGAAGAAAGGAAAGCTCTAGACTTCAAGGGCTGTGATGATGTCAGAAAGTAGGGTATGGGGTGAGTGATAATCTAGGAGAGAGACTATTATAAGCACCGGAATGGGAACTGAGAGATCAAGGACCCATGTGGAAGTTGATGCTTCAAGTGAAAGAAGTGTTCAGTGGAAGTGCCTCCTTGGGTAGGATGCATAGACACTGGGGAACCTCAGGGGTCTGCAGGAAAATTTTTTCATAGTGGACCAATTGGCTGTAATCAGGAGCACATCAGGACTCAGGACTCACCAGCACCAAAAGTGTGGATGCACTCTACTCCGTCCATGATGGCAATGATACCAAGGTTCTGCCAGCCAACCAGGTGCACATGGCCTTTCTTCTCTAGGCTGAGAATGAGCCAGAGGCCAGTCCATGATCACCATGAAAAAAGGTGGCAGAGGAACACAGGAGTAAACAACCAAGACCTTCCAACGTGTGGCCCCATCTCACTCCTGCCATGTTAACACACTCTCGATGTCCCCTACAAAGGCACAGCCACATACCTGATGCCAACTTGTTTCGTCAGGGTGGCAATTTTGGAACTTTGACTGTAGGTCACCTGATGAGCCCGCTCAAATGTCCTCAGGATTTCCAGAAGGCATCTAGAAGAAAATTCATTAGCTCCCAGAGAGGGCCTGGTACTTCCCCCAAAAGACCTAGGTACTCCTACCCACACCTAAGGCAAGTCACAATTCCCCTTTTTAAAAAAATAGTTTTGCTAGTCCCTGCTAGAGAGACATGGGGGAAGAAAGAGGGAGAGAGATACCCAGACTGCCTTACATAAGAGCAGAAAGGGTTCTATTTTAAAATGGCTACCGTGGGAAAGACAGAAGCAAAGAAGAGGGTGGGTCTGAGCATTCTGGGAGCTAGGCTGGAAGTCCCCGCAAGGAAAGGAAGCCACAGCAGGAGGGGGTCTAGCCTGCATGACCTGGGCCATCCTCAAGTCAAAGGACGCTTGAAAGCTTGCCTCTGGTACCAGACCCTGCCATCTCCTCCTCTACGTTACCTCTGCTTGGCTCTGAGCCTCCACTTGTCTGTTTCCTCCTTACCTTTTAGAGGACACAACACCCTGGTCCACAGTCTTATGCGCTGCTAGTAGCAGGGTTTCCAGTAGAATCTTGGTGGCACTTCCACCTTTCATTCGGGAAGAGCCGCTGAGTCCCTCGGGCTAAGGAGGCAATGACACTATGAGGAATTGGTAGAAAGAGGACAGCCCAGGACTCTGCCAGTTCACCAGTTCATGACCCCGCTGAGCATGGAGAGGTGTTGGTGATCTTTGAGTGTGGGATGTGATTGGTGACTCCAAGGTATGAGTGTGCTTGGTGCCCCCCACTAGATGTTCACTGTGGTTAGTGATCCCTGAGCACATCTTTTACTGGTGGCCTTGACTGTGTTGCTAGAGTATGCTTAACTGAAAGGAGAAGAGGAAGAAAGTTCCACCCTTGGCCATCCCCAGGGAGTATTCAAGACTCTCTAGGAGGAAGCCAGTGACTAGGTCACTTCTCTGTTGGGTCAAGGGTTTTCAGAGAATCCTCTTCTTTCTGTGAACCTTCTCTGCCATGTTTTATGGTAGTTTGTCATTCCTAAATGCCAAGTTTCCCATGCTTTTATACAGACACATGAAGCAGATACAAAATGGTACAGATTTATAACACAGTATGTCAAACGAAGATTGCAGCAAAAAGAATAGCATGACCAGTGATTAAAAACAGAAAACGGAGGGCTGGAGAGATGGCTCAGTGGTTAGCTGTGCTTTACTGCTCTCGCAGAGGACCTGAGTTCAGTTCCCAGCACCCACATCAGGAAACTCACAATTGCCTGTAATTCAACTCCAGGAGAATTGTCGCCCCCTTCTGGATTCTATGGGCACCCAAACTCACATGCACATATACGCACATGCACACACACACACACACACACACACACACTCACCTAAAAATGACTTTAAAATAAACCTTTAAAGAAACAAACAAACCTGAAAGCCAACCAGTAGATGAGGAGGAGAAAGACAAGAAACAAAACAAGCTATACACTACAGAATTTCCCTTCCTCTCTCATACGAAGATCAAGAAGTTCTCAGATGTATCCACCACTGACAAAGGGAGGCAGGAGGCAAAAGTTTCGGTTAGGGAAAAAGTAGGGCTAGATGGTTCTAGTGAGACGTGTGCAGAGGACCCAGATGAGAATAAAGAACAGGAATTCTGAGACTAAGGCCTGCAGAGGTGTGGAGAGGATACCGTAAAGCATGGGAGACTCTATTCCGGTTCTTAAAACCCTAGGTGGCATTTGAATCCGTAAGAGACTGAATAGGACCTAGCTGTGGCTAGTCAAGGCTGTCTATACATAGATGTCAAAAGATCTCATCTAAACAAGGCTGTTCTAGATCACAGAAGTGCTTCCTAGTTACTGATCTGAGAAACAGGGTTGAAATAAAGATTAAAGAAAATGTCCCGGGGTGAGAAAGTAAAAGAGAAAATAGAACTTCAGTGAAAGTGTTTGAGCTGATATGAAACGCCTTTGGGGATTTAAGCAAGATAAGCAGAGGCTGGAAAATCAAAGGTTCCTCTTATGTGATAAGCAGTTTTTGTTCGCCTGAAGATGTGTAAAGAGAAAGGAGTCTGGCCCTACCCCAATGGCAGGATTGAGCACAAAAGCTTCCTGCTTCTCTTGCATCGTCTGCATCCGCTCCGCCACTTGCCGGAATGTTGATCTCCAGTCTTCAATGGGGTCATTTCTGAGGTCCAGAGGAAGACAGAGGAAAAAGGACCATCTGTGAGAATCTGAAGAAAAGGCCTCAGCTAGTAGTTAGGTTCAGTGAGAGAGTGGAGTCAGAGGTCAGCTACATCACAGAGAACCATGCTTTGGAGCATATGGGGTGGTGTGTCCCTGAACTCCAAGGGTTGGGTTAATAATACCTTCAACAAAGAAAGCCCACATCAAAACCAGCATCCAAGCTTAATGTTCTAGTTGGAAGCCAAATGTCAAAACTACTGTGGCGGTGCACACCTTTGATCCCAGAACTTGGGAGGCAGAGGCAGGCAGATTTCTGAGTTCGAGGTCAACCTGGTCTGCAGAGTGAGTTCCAGGACAACCAGGGCTACACAGAGAAACCCTGTCTCGAAAGGTAAAACAAAACCCTACTATCTTATATTCCATCTTAGAGTCCTTTGAAACCCCCTTCCCACTCTTGGAAATACATCTGAAACTCTCTCCAAAGAGTGACCCCTCACTACCCGAGGGGACCATGTTGGTCCCTAATAAGATATAAACTTTATACTGTTAACTGTGGCATGTGCTGATAAATAAAATTAACCATAATAAAGTCATGTGTTAATGAGACAGGAGATCTAGTATGCACTTACACGCGTAGCTACAAATTGTGAAATCTCAGAAAGTGAGACTCTTCTCAAGTGGGTGAATAAGTGAATTGCTCAGCGTGGCGGGACTTCAAAGCGTGGACTAGCCACGCACACACCATCTCTAACTGCCCTTTAGCACCCGCCCCTGGCAGGTTTCATCCTTTTTTGAACTATTTGTTTTATTTTATTTATTTTGTTTTGTTTTATTTTATTTATGTGTATATATGTACACGTTAATGTGTGTGTGTGCACATGTGTGCAGCTCCATGTGCACATGTGTGTGGAAGTCGGAGGCCAACCGCACTTATATTCTGTAGTTGCTCTCCTCCTTAATTTTTTGAGACAAGGCCACTCCCTAAACCTACACTGACTGGCCAGCAAACCCAGGGATCCTCCTGCCTCTGCTTCCCCAGCTCTGAGACTCCAGGCACATGCCAACCCCTTCTTGAATAGTTTTTATGGAATATTTTTAAAATATTATTTATTGATTATTATTTATATGAGTACACAGTAGCTGTCTTCAGACACCCCAGAAGAGTGCATCAGATCCCATTACAGATGGTTGTGAGCCACCATGTGGCTGCTGGGAATTGAACTCAGGACCTTTCAGGAGAGTAGTCAGTGCGCTTAACCGCTGAGCCATCTCTCCAGCCCTTTATAGAATATTTTATGGAAAAAATTTTATATGAATCCTGAGGCAGATAACTTTCACCTGTTTCATACCTGTCATGTAAAGTGCCTCCCATGGCTGTTGTCACGCTAATTTCTAACACTTCCTAGAGACCCAAGAGGGAGGGAAAACATTGTGCAGTAAAACCAGGATTCCCAGACTTGACTTCACTGAGCATCAAAACCTCTGGGGGAGTTCTGTTTTGCAGCAACCACCCACCTCTAGATACACACACACACACACACACACACACACACACACACACACAGGTTCAGCCTCTGCAGGTATGCGTCAGAACCCCAAACTGCATTTTTATAAAGCTGCCGAGACAGTTTTGAAGATGAGCCAAGGCAGGGAGCCACCGCTCTAAGGAACAACGGGAAGATCTCCACGCCCACATTGTTTGAAAGTCTCCGTTTCACTTAGTCACAGGGCCTGAAATTAGCACGCGCTGCTGCAGATATATTTTGGGTAAAGAAGAGTCCTCCATGAGAAGGATCAGGGTTAAGAGTGTCACAGACTCGTTTACACTTTAGTATGAGTTACACTACGTGCCTGGAATCCGGGACTTGGAAGAGTATCTCCAAAAGAACCAGGTTCCTTCGCTGCAATCCCCCATGGACAGGGTGCCACCAGGCGCTCCAACCAAATGGCTTGTTTAGCAGAGTTCCTCAAACCTGGCTGTGCAGCAAAATCACCAGAGATGCTTTAACGAAATAAACATCTCATGGCCTTACCCCAAATGGAACTACACCTGCACACCACTGGTCACCTAGGTGGGGTGTTAAGATCAGACCAAGCGGTCATTTGGATAGGGAGTAAGAAGGAGGTTTGGGGTATGGGGATCCATCCTAAAGTCTCAGCAGAGGCAGAAACGGGAGGGTTACAAGTTTGAGGCCAGCCTGGGCTGCATAGCAAGATTTTTGTCCCTCTCACCACAAAACAAGGTAGTTCTGTAGCAAGGGGCTTCAGGGTGGGAGGAGGGGCAGATGTGAGGGGCCATAGAGGAGCCAAAGGGAGCCTGGAAGATGAAGGAAAGAGCCTGAAACAGGAAGCTGGGAAGAGGAGCGGGTGGTCGCATGGGACCCACTCCTGCTCTGAAAAGATGCTCAGGCTTGCCCCAGATGAAACAGACTTGCCTGGCCCTGTTCTGTTGTTGTTGTTGTTGTTGTTGTTGTTGTTGCTGCTGCTGCTGCTGCTGCTGCTGCTGCTGTTTTTGTTTGTTTTCTTCTAGTTCTTGTCTCTCTACCTCGACAATCCCTGTTTGAATCTGTCCAGGCTTGTGTTTTATGTAGCTTTTGGGGTTTGTTTTTATATTTTTAGGGGGGAGGGGTTAATTGTATGTTTTTTTTTTTTTCAAGACAGGGTTTCTTTACATAGCCCTGGCTGTCCTAGAACTTGCTCTGTAGACCAGGCTGGCCTCAAATTCAGAGATCCTGTCCAGCTTATGTAGCTTTGGTAAGCTGCCTTCCACCATTTCTCAAAAGAACATTTAAAATGAAGAAGCCAGCAAAAACGTCATACACTGAGAGACCACCCCATACTTACTTTTACATTCTGAGAGTTGGCAGCAAGACTATATACCTATCTGTCTTCTCCTTGGTGATTATACTATGGACTTTGACATGTTCTTTTCCCAGGCTTCGCTAGACCTGGAAAGAAGCCTCACCTGGCCATGCTCACTGGATTGAAGCCAACCAGGACTGGCAGGAAGACGGCTGTGTTATCCATGCAGTAGTCCATCTGGCCTGCCACAAAGGGCGCCTGAGAGTAACAAGAAAGGAAGGTACAATAAAAGAAGCTCCTCTGAATGGTTCCTGAGATCCACATGGAACCTGCCTTAGCAAGCTTGCAAGAAATAGATTCCTCGACCAAGACTTAGTGAATCCACCACTGGGTGGATTTACTCCCAGTGCCTTTAATCCCAGCACTTGGGAGGCAGAGACAGGTGGATTTCTGTGAGTTCAAGGGCAGTCTTGTCTACAGAGTGAGTTCCAGTACAGCCAGGGTTACACTAAGAAACCCTATCTTAAAAGAACAAACAAAACAAAAACTGTATTGAATGCAAATTTGAAAAGCAGAGCACACTTTTAACAAGTTCCCCAGAAAACTGCTTTGTCTGTGAGCTACTTTGACTTCCTTGTATATAGTCCATGCTGGCCTTGAACACACAACCATCCTCCTGCCTCTCCCTCCTGAGTGCTGATATGACAAGCAGCTATCACCAAGCTAGCGCTACACTTTTCTTCTGTTCTTTCACACAAATCTCCCCAATAGTAAGGTTCTAGAACTGCTAACTCAATTGTAAGTTCCTTGTGGTCAGTCTCCTGTTTTTCCTCATGCTGGGATCTAACTCTCTGTGGCCTGAGCTCTTAGAATCAAAACTGCTGTGTGGGTAGGAAACCGAGCCAAGTGTGTCTCATACAAGCACGCTGAGAATCTTGTCAAAATGCTGACTGACCCACTGGCACCTGAGATACTGTACTCCCAACCAAGCAGAATTGATGCGGATATTGCTGGTGGGGATGAAGCCAGGAGCCAGACTCTTCTGTGAAGAGCCAGAGAGTAAATACTTCAGGCTTCGTGGGCCCTATGATCTTGTCCAATTACTTAAGCCCAGCACAAAAGAAGCCCTAAATACTGAGTAAGCACAAAGGTTGCATGCCAGTAAAACTATCTACAAATTCAGGCAGCTGGCTACACTGACTGCCAGAGCAGCTTGCTGACCTGTGGACTGGTCTGTCCATCTTGGTTGTTGACACTGAATGACGCAGCAAGCACCTACCTCATTACCTAGCATCCACCATCCATGCCAATCTAGTCCCACCCACTTCATCTTAGTCAAACCGACCCACTCCTCCTGACCTTGCACTTACAGAGAGTCCCACAGAAATGCCTATGACAACCACTCTCTTCTTCCCAGCAGCCACCTAGGAATGAAAGGGTTGTGTTAGGGTCTCCAGGGTACAAACCTAGTGTGTGAGATGATCAGGGCCAGAGCAGGAGCCAGGCCTTGGTTGGGGGTTTTCTAACCCTATGAAAAGGAATATATGGGAGTCTCCAAGTAAGTAGTAACAGGAAACACAGACCTTCTTCAGCTCCTCGATCCCGTGTAGGGCGCTATCTTCTGTCCGTTCCTGAGAGGCCACGACAGACCTAAGAGTGCAAACTCAGTTGAGGTGAGTGGCATTAGCTAAGGAGCAGATACCTATTGATGGTTAGGGAAAGGCACACTGAGAGAAAGGGATAGAGGAAAGCTATCCTTGAATAGCCACAGCACCGTGATAAACATGACACAGAATTTAAAAACCTAAGTAGCTGGGCAGTGATAGCACACCCCCTTTAATCCCAGCACTTGGGAGAGAGAGGCAGGCAGATTTCTGAGTTCGAGGCCAGCCTGGTCTACAGAGTGAGTTCTAGGAAAGCCAGGGCTACACAGAGAAACCCTGTCTTGAAAGAAAAAAAAAACCTAACTAACTGCAAGTGCCAGGTAGGCAATAAGTATCTGTGACAGGGCCAGATACAAGGCCACAAGGGATGGTGGAGACTAAGACAGGTTCAACGTAATCCTTGACTAAACTCATTCAAATTCAGGCTCTAAAAAGACATCCAGGGGCTGGAGAGATGCCTCAGCAGTTAAGAACACTGACTGCTCTTCCAGAGGTCCTGAGTTCAATTCCCAGCAACCACATGGTAGCTCACAATCATCTGTAATGGGATCTGATGCCCTCTTCTGGTGTGTCTGAAAATAGCTACAATGTACTCATATACAATAAATAAATAAATAAATAAATAAATAAATAAATAAATAAAACATTCAGGGCAGGAGTACAGGTCAGGGTGACTTACTTGTCACCTCCTGCAATGAGGTATGTGTAAAGAGGCTTTTGTCCCAGACCTTTCATCAGCTGGTTGAAGGACACCTGTCCAGGGGGAGAGAGTACAATGACGGAGTGATAAAAAGGATATAACACAGGTTCTCAGTTCCTCAAGGATCAAGGTGCATAATGGTCTTTGCAGGCCAATGTTTAACCCTAACTTATTTGGAGTCTGCCACTTACAGATGCAACTTGGAAATGATCACTTAGTGATACAGGAGATATGAGGATGTTAACAAGAGAGTGCTGGAGCTCTAGTGGGGCCAGAGAAATCTGACTCCATCCTGGGCTCTGGGTTTTGGAGAGGAAGTAGGGAGAGAATGTATTTATTGAGAGAACTTGTCTCAATGAGCCTTTTGGTTCTGGGGTGTTATTCCTCAGGAGGAGAAGGGAGAAACGGGATTAAGGTACTCACAGACATGAGGAATGCCATACGGCCAGAGGTGCCCCCTCCACTCAGCACCACCAGGCCCCCATCAGGCTCCTGCGGAATGAAAGAAGCCCAGGTCAGAGGAAGACTTGGAACTCCTTATTCTTCTCCTCATCATAAAATCGAGAAGAACATAGGCCATGTGAGATAGCAAAAAGAACAATGATCCGGAGAAAGAAATCCTCTTGGCTCTCCTCTCTGACTAAGCTATTCATTAAAATTCCAGAAGGGACTTGAGAGCAGCTTTGTCAATTAACTAAAAGTAAATAATCAAAGCAGCGGTGACAGCCAGCAGTTATTAACTGGGGGACATCCAAGCAAGCGACTACAATCAGCCTTTCTTTGTTTTCTGGTCTGGAAAGAGAATTTTTTTTAAAAAAATAATAATACCCACTTCGAGGGTTTTGGTGGATGTACTGGGTGTGGAAGTGCATTGATGGGGGTGGAGAGATGGCTCCACCATTAACACACTGGCTGCCCTTCCCGAGGGCCCAGGTTTGATTCCCAGAACCCACATGGCGGCTCACAATCATCTGTAAGCCTCTTCTGCCTTCCACAGGCACCAGATACACATGTGGTACACAGACTACATACAGCTAGAAAAAGCCATAAACGTTTAAAAAATAATATTTTCAAAGAAAATGCACTGCTGCTGATAAAGTATTATCCATAACGATTATCAGCGACTAAAACAACAATCTCCAAAGGGAAGACGAAGAGAATAAAGAATTGAGATTTATAAAAATGAGAGTGCAGACCCAGGAAGGAAGAACTCAGAGGGGACAGGCGTGTTGGGATGGACGAGAAGCAGACGGAGGGGGGTTGGTACCTTCAGAACTTCCTGGACTTTGCCTGCCACTTGCAACATGGTGGTCAGAACTGACTCGCTGTACAGTCGCTGTGGAGAGTGGGTGGACAGGAGTCAGCATGGAGAAAGTGGGGGTAGAGATGAGAGGAGGGCGATGAAGTGGCTCGGTGAGTTACGGGGATTGCGGCCAAGTCTGATGATCTGAGTTCAATCCCGGGGTGGGGGGCCCATGTGGTGAAAGGACCAACTGATTCCCAAAAGTTGTTCTCTGACCTCCACACATTTCCTCATGGAAAAAAAATTCTTCCACATCACAAAATAGATAAGTAAAGTTTTAAAATGGGAGTGGAGGAGGGAGGAAGAAATGGAGGATGCTGGATTGGGATGGGGGAGAGGGATCGATTTCGGTGTCAGGAGGGCAGAGGTGGAGACGCGGCTGGCTTGGTGTCTCTGTCTGCAGTGTCTGAGATTTGACTCCGGGTCACCTGGTAGGTGGGCATGATTTGCCCCTCCTCCTGGAATATCTCAGCATCACACTGCCCCAGCAGTTGAACAATTTTCTCCGCGTCTGCTTTGTCCAAGTTCCGGGTCAGTGGGTTGGACTTCTCTGTGATTGGCACAGCTGCTTCGTACCCTGACAGCTAGAGAGAAGGGGACACAAGGGTAGGGGCAGAAAGCCAAAGTCTGCTTTATGCCTGCCGTAGTGGGAGTGGCAGTAGGCTCGGTGTTTGGCTTAGATTCACATACTTCACACACACACACACACACACACACACACACCCCGCCTTGTGCACATACATGCACACATACAGGCACACACCATTCACATACTAAAAACCTAGTCTTCATGGGATGATCTGAGCCTATTAGGGAAGGAAGGTCATAGGGGAAAAGGAGCCTCTCATGGTAAGTGTGCCTGCAATTCAGGCATTTGGGAAGTGAAGTTGCAACAAAGGGATTGGGAGTTCAAGGCTATCCTCAGATACAAAGCAAGTTTGAGGCCAGCCTGGGCTAGACTCTGTATCAAAGGCAAAAAAAAAAAAAAAAAAAAAAAAAAAAAAGGGAAGAGGAAGGGGGGGGGGGAGGGGAGAAGTCCAGAGCTGAGGCCAGTCCAAATTTAAAAGTATTTTAGGAATCAGAATAGAAGGCTGAAATTAAGAAAGGACCTCACCTCCCATTCACCGGGCTCAGGGGTCTCGATCACATGCTGATATCGTTTGGTGCCTGGCATGGTCCCACACTGTGGACTCTCCGACCCGCCTGTCTCTGCAGTCACACAATCCGTTCTGGTCCCAATAACTTTGCTTTCAGTTGGCAGGGTCTTATCTGAGCCGCGGAGATGATTAACCTAAGAACCCCGCCCCTCAGAGCTCCGCCCCCTACGCCCCTCTCTTCGCCACCCTTTCCTGTCACTGCCTTCCAGCCTTCTGGGGACTCCTGAGGGTCCTCTTTGCATGTGCTCTGACTGCCTCTGCTGGGCCCTTGGAGAAGAGGGCGACGTTTTTGCTTTTGCCCTTCAGGCACAGTGTCCTCCAGAAGGCGGGGAGCCTGGACCCAGGTCACAAAGAACCCCTGAGCAAATCCGTGGCCCAAATGCCTCCGCGGGCCAGAGCTCAGGGTCAGCAGAAGCCAGCGGACTCAGGTCACGGCTTGATCACATGCAGTCCTCCCCTGCCCTACTGGCCCATTTTATCTGCTCCTCTCAGAAAGAAAAGCTACAGAAGCTTCTGGGCCCCGGGTGTGCAAACACTGAACTGGATAGCACAGAGGAAATTTCACAGAAATAGAAATACTGTAAGAACAACGAGGACTGAAGAAACTGCCCTAAATACAGGCAGTCTCTATTTCTCCTGACCCAAGCACTTTCTCCCAAATGGCAGATACCATTGGCTACATGGGCACGTGGACACATGGATACATAGAAGTCATTGCTGGCATTGTTTTTAGATGAAGAAACAGCCTCAGACAAGTGGTTGGTTATTTAGGATCACACAGATTTCATACTAGGCTAACATATGAAATAAGTTTTTTAAAGATTTATTTATTTATTATATGTGAGTACACTGTATCTGTCTTCAGATACCCCAGAGGGTATCAGAAGAGGGAGTCAGATCTCATTACGGATGGTTGCGAGCCACCATGTGGTTGCTGGGATTTGAATTCGGGACCTTCGGAAGAGCAGTCAGTGCTCTTAACTGCTGAGCCATCTCTCCAACCCAATATGAAATAATTTAAGGACCTAACATGTCTACTTAAGGAATGCAACAGCTAACAAGCCCTTGAATAATGCTCATTCATACAAGCCGGAAGGTTTTCAAAGGCCCTTGCCCAGCGTCTGACATTCAGTGTGTTTCCACGTGTCAATATTCTAATTGTTCCATGTTTCTATGCTTTAAGGGTAGGAAACCTGAGGTGTAGGTTAACAGATTCCTCTCAGAGGAATGTGTTACACACACACACACACACACACACACACACACACGAGAGAGAGAGAGAGAGAGAGAGAGAGAGAGAGAGAGAGGGAGAGAGAGACAGAGAGACAGAGAGACAGGGACAGAGACAGAGAGAGAGAATCTGCTTTTAAATTGTTCTTATATGCCCAGCCCTCTTTTTAAGTCCTCTCCAGTTCTTATGATGATGCCAGGCACATAGAAGATGATCAGTAAATGTTTGCTGAATAAATGAAAGAATGAATGAGATAGCGAATGGAATCAAATCAGATCATGAATGGGAAAGAGACTTCAAAGCTGACGCAGTCTCCAAGAGGTTGTTAAAACAATTATCTCCATCATCCTCTGCTCGTGGCCCCCTCCTGCATTCAGAGATGGAATGCCTCCTCCCAACGTGCAGGGAAGGAGGGGCTTTCTCAGGTGCACAAGACCCTCGCACCTGAGCCGGTCCTGGTGTCCTAGGCAGTTACTCTGCTAGAGCAGGAAGAGTGAAGGGATAGGGGCCCCCCGGCAGGCCGCCATAGGGAGGGTCGTGGGAGGAGCCAGGGGAGAACAGGGCTGGGGTGTGGGGGAGCGGGATGACGGCGGCGAGAACCCCAGCGGGGCGGGGCGGGGCGGGGCGGGGCGGGCCCGCGCGTCCCAGCCCGGCTGCAGCGGAGCGCGCGGGGCCAGCTCTGCAGAAGGCGGCGGCTGGCTGGCCGGGACGGTCACATCCCGCTGCAGGGGACCAGCTTCGGCCGCCGCACCGTCCTCTGCACCGGGGACGCAGGCCAGCTGCCAGGCCTCGCTGGCAACGCCCCTCGCTCAGAGTCAGACCACGCGGGGCCCTTGGGAAGGCTGGGGGCCCCGCAGAACCGCCGCCCGCGGCCACTCCGCCTCTGCCCTCTCTGCCCGCAGCTCAGCCGTCGCTGCCCGCCTTGGCGGGCCCGTGTCAGGATGGGGTAGGGTCAGCGCCAGTCTGGCGATGGGCCGCCCTCTGGGCACCGAGCAGCCCCCCGAGGCCTGACCGACCGCGAGGACCCGGGAGGTGGGTGTGGGCTGATGAGACCGCGCGGGTGGGGGCTGGGGTGGGCACCGGGGTTATGCGGAGGCGGGAAAGGCGCGGGGGGAAATGGGCTTTGGGCCCTGAGAAGCCTGGGAGAGCTGCTGCATCCCACTTGAATTATGGGCAGTTCCTGACCCCTCAACTCCCGCCTCCTCTAGGATCCTCGCCTGGATGTCAAGCGAATGCCTCTGGCCCCTCCAGCGAACTCGGCGGAAACCATGGCTTCTTTGATGCCTCTTTCCCCATATCTGAGTCCCACGGTCCTCCTGCTGGTCAGCTGTGACCTGGGTTTTGTGCGAGCAGGTGAGTGAAGAGGATGCCCGCAGGAGCAGGAGGGAGGGTGCTGGGGGGGTCCGTCAGAGCTAGTGTGGAGGTGAAACCTCTTAACCTGTTAACACTCGGGCATCCCTAGATCGACCCCCCTCTCCTGTGAATGTGACGGTCACTCATCTCAGAGCCAACTCGGCCACTGTGTCCTGGGACGTCCCAGAAGGCAACATCGTCATTGGCTACTCCATTTCCCAGCAAGTATGAATCACCCTGTTTCCCCAACCTGTGCCCTTGGGTCTCTGAACATCCCTCCAGTTTCCTCCACACGATTCCTTTTGAGTGCTTGGATGTTACAGAGTCCTGAGTTAAGCCCGATGGCGAGGGACTGGGGCTAGGCTCTCTCTACTCTCCTTGCAGCGACAGAATGGCCCTGGGCAGCGTGTGATCAGAGAGGTGAACACCACCACCAGGGCCTGCGCTCTTTGGGGCCTGGCTGAAGACAGCGACTACACGGTACAGGTCAGGAGCATTGGCCTCCGGGGAGAGAGCCCCCCAGGGCCCCGTGTGCACTTCCGCACTCTCAAGGGTTCTGACAGGCTGCCCTCCAACAGCTCCAGCCCAGGTAAGAGCCTGTGTTAGTGGTTTTTTACCTGGCTTTAAACCTCTCGCTTACTTGCTTAAGGCTGACAACTGTCTAGCTCAGAAGAATAGGGTGATTTAATTCCTTGTACTGCCAGGGAAGGAAAGAAAAAAACAGGTGGGCAGGGAACCAGCTATAGAGACGCTGCAGCTAATGAATCCCTTGGGGGAAGGGCTTTTAAGCATCCTTTTACCCGAAGTCACACCACAGTGGCCATTCGTTGCCTGATTTGAGAACGTTCTATAATCACCCTTTGATCTCTAAATGCTACCCTCCAAAGGTTTCTCCCTGAGCAGGGCCACCCCGTAACTCCAGGCTCAGTGCAATGATGGACCCAGCCTGACTCTAACCTCCAGCATCTCCCTTCTGTGTGTGACGGAGCTCTCCAGTGGGTCCTTTGTAACCCAGAGAATGGCTCTCTTCTTAGGTGATATTACAGTGGAGGGTCTGGATGGAGAGCGACCATTGCAGACAGGGGAAGTTGTCATCATTGTAGTGGTATTGCTCATGTGGGCTGGTAAGTACTGGATGGGGAAGCAGGGACGTGGGGCTGAGGTAGTGGGAAGTTGTGTCCTGAGAAAAGGGAGAAAAAAGCAATGGGGGGGGGGCAGAGGGAGGGAATCAGGACAAGTTTGAGGGGAGAGAGGCTACTGCAAGCCCAGAGATGAGGGCTGCGTGGGCACCAGGAAATGAAGGATTCTCTAGTTGTGTGGATATCTCAGTCCCCTGCAAGGCTTCCAGAACCTTGATGGTATTGTTGTTTTCAGCTGTAATCGGGCTATTCTGCCGACAGTATGACATCATCAAGGACAATGACTCCAACAACAACCCCAAGGAGAAGGGGAAGGGTCCTGAACAGAGTCCTCAGGGAAGGCCAGTGGGGACAAGACAGGTGATGTGGGACCAGTGAGTGTGAGAAGGGGGATTTGGGTGGAGAGGGATAATATGTGTGTGTGTGTGTGTGTGTGTGTGTGTGTGTGCAAGCGCGCACGTGCATGCATGTTCATGTGTGGAATGTCTGGAATGAAGGAGTCCAGAAGGCAAGGGTGTCACGTTTATCTTTCTGGAATTCAGGATGGGTAATTTTTTTCTCTTACAGAAAAAGTCTCCATCCATCAACACCATTGACGTTTGAGTGAATGAAGAACCGGAACCAGAAGAGAGGATGCACTGTATGACTACATGGGAGTGGGGTGGGGTGGGGAAAGCCTAAGATGGTGGTCTGCCTGACACTCCCACAAGGCAGTGTGCTCCCAGAATCTCAGGCTGGTACCCATCCTCTTTCCACTGTGAGCAGGGCCAGAATGTAGGTCTGGTAGACTCTGTACCCTGGACCTGGGAGTGGATATCAAGTGGAGCATCTCCTCCCATCCCCCAGGTCCAGGGGAGATTCACTTATTCAACCCTATCCCACTAGGTCCCCGATAGGGGCCCCATGTTACCTGCATCAGGACTATTGGCACCCACTAGCTGCCCCTACAGCTTGCCTCTGGGCCTCAGTGAGGGATGTTTCTGTCCGTGTCGCCCTCCTCCAGTGAGTAAGAAGAACCATCTGGGCCTAGAGGCAGACGCCGCACTGCACTGCACTGCTCCAATGTCTTCCACGGAGCCTCCGGTGCTCCTCCCGCACCTGGCAGCCCCTCCAGCTGCTGGTGATCTCACCCCTGGGACATTTTTCCAATAAAGGTTCTTGGATAAACTGGAACTGACTGGTATACTGTATGGTATGCTGAAGACATCTCTACACCTTGTCAGTCCTCACACCTCCACAAACCGGAAAGGACAGAGTCATTATAAGACGTTTGTGTCAATGTACTCATCTAAGATGGGCAGATAAAGGCGAAAGGGAAGGGGATGGAATGCCAGACGCCTCCCTTCTTTGTCTTTGCTGAATGAGAAGAGAGAAAATGAGAAGCCACAGTTTTCATACCAACGGAAACCCAGCCGTGTCATATGAGAGGACCAGTAGATTTTTTTTTTTTTTAACTTTGTTCAGGACCTTGTGCGTACTAAGCAAATGCTCTACCGTTGAGTTATATAAGCAATCCCTTCCCGGCTCTTCTGACTCCAGCACTCACTTTGGGGAAATGGTCCGAAGGGCTAAGCTGTCTTGGGAGCTGACAGGAGAGCAGCCACCACTAATGTGCCCTTGGTGCCATGTGTCCTCACCCCGGGCACACCAGTGCCTCGTCCTTGTTTTCTTCTTCATCTATGTCTCTGTTCATTCAAAGTTAATAATAATTGTAATCCATAAATGAGTTTATATTTATACTCTAACATATCCAGAGGATTCTAGAAATAAAGCTGAGGGGTTTGGATGCCCCTATCGAAAAAATTATAACTTGGAGTTTGGGGGCCTATTTGTTACCTGTGAAAAAAAATGGAACCTGTCCTCTACTGGTTCTTAATTTTCTAGAGGAACGTGGTGGCAAGAAGAGAAGTACTCGTTGCCACTGGCAACGGCTGTGTGCTCAAGGCTTTGGACCCAGCATTTGTCTGCTGAGCATATGCTATGCTTTTAGGAGAGAATAGGGCTTGCCAACCTGGGATCATTTAGAGAAGACCTATGGATAATGTTTCTGCATTTCATTTGGTCTCTTGACCTATTGGAAGAAATGAGACCAAAATGTGTTGTAAGGATCCCAATCAAACAAAGAAGATGCTATCATTTCTGCTTAACCAATCCCCAAGCCCACGTGTCATGCAGCATTAAGCTAGTGGGGAAACCGAGCTCTGGTCGGCCTCCTGCACTGACCATAGAGACATCTGGATTTCAGCAATCTGGTTTGAACTCATCGTTTACTCAATGACCAAACAGGGTGCCTTTTCTTTCTTTCTTTAGCCAGTGCTTCCAATATATCCCCCAAATCCTGGATAATTTCCTGAGACTGTGTTACAGGGTACAGAAGTCGGGCGTGGAGACAGTGAGTTGAGGAGTGTTGAATCTTCTTACAGGGAAGTAAAAGGTTATTAGCTGTGGGTTGAATCCCGGTTCCGCCCTTTACTAGCTGTTTTAACTTCGGGTAGTAATCCCTTAAATCTGCCTCCTCTTGGGTAAATTAGGTCTGTACCGCTGGCTGCTCAATTCAAACATAGTACCAGGTATATCCTTGAGCTTCCACTGTATTGCTTTGACCTATCAGTATGGCGTGGCCTCCCGCGGGGGGCGTGAAGGTTTCAGCTCTGCGAATCGTCTTTCGCCTCTCGTAGCACCCGTCTTTCTTTCCGCCAGAGCTTAAGGGACTAAAGCACACCTAGCCGGGTAGGACAATGAGAAAAAGTAAGGATGTGGTGATGTAGAATCCCGAGAGGCAGAAAGACTTGTGGGCGGAGCTCTGCTTCAGGTTTGCATGCAGCCTCGGGATTGGTCGCCGACACAATTCCACGACCCCTCTTACGGGCCCGCTCTAGGGCTCACTGCGCTTGCGCACGTCCTGTTTGCACCGTCGCGAACCCACTACGTGACCTTGTGACGTGTGTCGCACACGCGTTGCCCGTGCGTCAGAGGCTAGCGCCGCCGAAGCTTGGCGGGTTGTCCAGGTAACCGCGGGAGTCGTCTCGGTCAACGAGCTTCCGAGACCAGGGTGCGTCATGCAGTTGAAGCACCTGAGGACCCTGCTGAGCCCTCAGGTGAGGAACCCCGTGCCTCTCCCATTCCCCGGCCAACAGGCGTTCAAAAAGAGAGAGAGAAAGAGGGAACAGAAGTTCACATTTTGAGCGTCTACTTTGTGCAGAAGCTTGTGAAGATCTTTCAGCAGGCGACATGCATCGCTAAGGACTAAAAGCTTTCAGTGCATCACATCAGTTGAGTGCCAGGCCCCAAGCTTAGGCTTTCCGGGATCTAATCCACCCGCATTACGTCAAGGCTCTTTTTGGAGGGAGAGGCGCATATATAGACAGCGATCATAACACTACGCAGGATGAAACGAGCGCTTTAGATATAAGCCCTTAAAAAGGTATAGCGGAAGCTGAACCCTCTTTGGATTGTGAAAGTGTGTCACCTCAGATGCAGAAGAGGCTGGGTGGGCACTGGGGGAGGAGCTCAGAAACATAAACAAAGATTGGGTTTGGGAGTGAACAGGACAGACTCCGAGTCTTAGCTTAGCTCCAACACTGACTTGACCAGATGGTATCTCTGGCTTTAGCCCTCAGCACATGCAATCTTTCTATCACTAGCTTCTTCATCTGGTAAAGAAAAGTCGCAGTGAGAGCAACTGTAAGTGACTCAGGGGAAAGTTAAGTAAAGTTCTACACAGGACAGAACCTTATAAGCCTTGGTGGCACAGGCTAGTCATCTCAGCAGTTGTGGAGGTAGAAGGGTCAGGAGTGCAAGAACATTCTTAGCTATGTGGAGCCTGGGTTACAGGAGACTCTAACCAAAAAGAAAGGGGAGGAGGGGAGGAAGGAAGAAAGGAAAAGAAAATAGGCTGGTGAGGTGGCCCACTGGCTACGGTACTTGCCGCTAAGCCTGGCCACCTGAGTTTGAGCCCTGTGACCCACACAGTGGAAGCAAAGAACCAGCTAGTCTAAGTGGTCCTCTGACACGTCCCACCCCACCCGAAATGTAAGGAGAACGTTTTAAAGAACATTATAAACTGGAAAGCCGTGGGAAGAATGACTGACGAGAGAAGGGCATTCCCAACTGAAAGGACAGGCCAACACAACAAAGATAAGAAGGTTGGCTATGGGGGAAATGACTCAACACCAGTGTGAGAAACTGAGTTCAGATCTCCAGCATCCTCTTCCAAGCCATGCACACCTGTAATCTCAGGGCTGCGAAGGCAGACAGGTGGGTCTCTGGAGTTCTAGTCCTAGAGCTAGCCTAGTCTAGCGGAATTCATGAGCTTTTCCGTTCAATGAGAGACTCTGTCTTGAAAAATGTAAGACGGAGAATGATTGTGAGACCACTTGATGTTGACCTCTACTTGCACACATAGACACATATAACCCCCCTACTCCCCCCACACACACACAGACATATGGACCTACATACAAAGCAAGTATGCAATTTCCAGATGTTGCTAGTGGTAGAGCACATACTTAGCATGTGTGAGCCTTATATTAGTCCCTAGCACTAAAAAAAAAAAAAAAAAAAAAAAAAAAAAGTCCCTTACCTGATTGTGCTGTTACATGCCTATAATCTTAGAACTTGGGAGGCTGAGGCAGGAAGATTGCTGTGAGCTCAAAGTCAGTCTAAATACATAGCAAGACCTTCTGTTAAAAAAAAAAAAAGTGTAGCTGGGCGGTGGTGGCGCATGCCTTTAATCCCAGCACTTGGGAGGCAGAGGCAGGCGGATTTCTGAGTTCGAGGCCACCCTGGTCTACAGAGTGAGTTCCAGGACAGCCAGGGGGCTGCACAGAGAAAACCTGTCTCGAAAAACCAAAACCAAAAAAAAAAAAAAAAAAAAAAAAAAAAGTATAGCCAGGCATGGTAGCTCACGCCTTTAGTCCGAACACTTGGGAGCAGGGGCTGGCAAACGTCTGTAAGTCTGATGCCAGTCTGGTTGACAAAGTGATTTCTAGGGCTACATAGAGAGATCCTGTCTCAAAAAAATAATTCTAATAATAATATATGGCAGAATTAAGTCATTAATACATATGTCACAACAGCGTAATTAAAGACATTAGAATTACAGCTTATGTAGTCAAACATACATGGATTCAAATACTGCATCTGCAATCGAAAAACTGTATATATAAACCTGATCAAGTTTCTTGATTTTCAGTGCCTCAATTTCTCCATATGTAAAATGGGAATAATAGTAGTTTCTACCTCAGAGTTATGAGATGTGGTACTTAATGGGTATCAAGCATTTATGAAAATGCCTGCCCAGCTCTGTCTCACCTAATCCACAAGACAGTCAGTCAGGGCACTTATTGTAGAGAGGAGAACTCAGTGATTGTGGAACTCAGGAATGTTTGCAGACAGTGGCGGATGGAGCCCTAGCTCAGGGGTAGAACAATAAAAAGTTGTGCTCTTTGCAGGATAAACTGGTACTGTGGTCTGTAATTTCAAAATGCCCTAATGGGAAAATTGGCAATAGAACCCTTTGGTCTCTTAAAAGAAAAAGATGCTGTCACGGTGCAGCTGGGACAGACGCCCAGGATGGACTCGGCCTAGGAAAGAGGGGGATGGGCCAAAGCTGGTGCAGCCCTGCTCCCGGTCTACCCTACTGCAGTGAGCGGCCGGGGCTTGACTGTGGTGAGGCTGACTGTTCTGGCTCTGGTTTGGGGGTTTGGATGCAATGATCTTTTTCCCGTCAGGCTTTGGGGGTCTTTGGGTGAATGTGGGAAGTGTGTAAAGCCAGACCTCCAGTCGTCCAGTGGCTAATCAGACATTGGGAATAGGAGCTAAATTTATGTCAAGAACAGAAACCTTTAGTGGCAGAGCCTGAGGGGACCGCGCTGGTGCGGTGAGGGACAAGCAGGAAGAAGGACGTCACTGGGTGGGTGGTGGTCGCTTGTTTTCTTTTTTTTTGTTGTTGTTTGTTTGGTTGGTTGGTTGGTTTTTGTTGTTGTTGTTGTTGTTGTTAAGACAGGGTCTCATATAGCCCAGGCTGGCTTCAAGCTTGCTGTGTAGCTGAGGAAGACCTTACACATCTGGTCCTCTGCCTTCAGCCCTGGGGGCCACCACACTTGTCACTCCCGTATTCTTTTTGCCTGTTTACTTACTTAGCTTTTTGAGGTGCCAGTGGTCAAACGTGGCGACTCATGAATGCAAAACGAGCACTCCTCCAACTGGGCTGTCCATCAGTCCTTGCAGTAGTCTAACTCCAGACTTTCCACACGTGGGCATTTAAGCAGGGAGAGAGGCCTTGTTTCCATTCTCAACTGAAGAGTCTCAGTTCTAGTTATGCTCCTCCTTGTTCAGAACAAGGAGGAGCATAACTCCTTGCCTCCCCTCCCCTGTCTCCCATCCCTCCCTTCAAAGGCTTCTCCAGGGCTGGTCCCCTCTGCTTCCTGCCCTCCCTCCGTACAAACCCTTGGCTTAAACTGCAGGTCCTTGACTTCCCGGGGCTATCCACTGCATCCCAAGTAATTCACCTTTCAACAGTATCCATCCTTCAGAGTTTAGTCTTCATCACTTAAGCATAGAATTGTCTTGGGCTTCTCTAAATCATTCCTGCACTCAGAACATTTTCTTCTTATGGGGCCTTTCCAATTTTGTAGCATCTTATTAGGTCCCAGGGTAGGTTCTGTGTTTTGCACTTTGTCTCTGTGTCAGCTCCTGGCCAACTGCCTTTCTTGATGAAATGCTTGAAAACATTAATTGAATGAGTAGCTATAAAGACAGACATTTATCGGCTGAATTGATTTTTTTTTCAGTAGCAGACATGAGAGATGAGGGAACAGGGGCCATTGCTTTTGGAACAGCGGGTGCCTTACATGTGTATCCTGAGTATCGGATCTTAGGGGCTCGCTCAGGAGGTGGGTTGGTCGGGACGGTGTTTGGCTGTCTTGAGTGAAGCCCTTCCCCAGCATGGCATAAACCAGGCACGATGGTGCGGGCCTTGAATCCTAGCACTCAGGAGAGGAGGCCCTGGGGGTCAGAAGTTCACATCACCCTTGGCTATAGAGTGAACCTGGGGCTGATCTGGGTTACACAGAGCCCTAGAGAATATTGCTCCTACATTCTAGGTATACAAACAAACCATTTCTTTTTTTATTTTGTTTCATTCTGAGGAAAGCGCTGTGACAAGAAGAATGTAAAGCAAAGCCATGCCAGTCACATCAGTCACACGGCTGATGAGACCGGAAATGCTTTGTGCGTTGTCGAGCAGCTCCATGGCTACACTAACTCTTTCCCTCTGCAGGATGGAGCTGCCAAGGTGACATGCATGGCCTGGTCCCAGAACAACGCTAAATTTGCCGTCTGCACAGTGGACCGAGTGGTGCTGCTGTATGATGAACATGGGGAGCGGAGAGACAAGTTTTCCACCAAACCAGCTGACATGAAGGTGGAGGGGACTCCTGCACATGCCCTGTACCCTAACCTATCACCCTAGGAAACTGTAATCTGCCTTCTAGCCCTGGGCATGGGCAATGATCTACCCCTTTTCTCAGTATTTCAGGGTCTGTCGAGACATGCGTATATGTTCTTTTCTCTTTCATTCATACGCATCAATTCTGTCTTGATTCCTAGTATGGCAGGAAGAGCTACATGGTGAAGGGCATGGCGTTCTCTCCTGATTCCACAAAAATTGCCATAGGACAGACTGACAACATCATCTATGTCTACAAGATTGGAGAAGATTGGTGAGGGCAGATGTGGTGGTGGGTGGCCTGCAAAAGAAGAGTTAGGCATGAGAAATTCCTGGCTGGGGAAGGGATGGGGAATTGGTGCCAGCATGAGAAGTGCCTCAGCGGGGTAGGGATAGGTGGGGGAGGGGAGGGCTTGACCGTCCCAGGATCAGGTGTGGGAGGCAGAGAATTTCTAGAGTCTGCTGTGTCCATGCCTTTACCCACCCGGCGTGTCCATCAGTCCCGTCCCTGGAGGAGTGAGGGGAAGGTCAGGCGGGTCCTAGGAGCCAGGGTGGGGCTGACTCTGATGCAGCTCCAGGGCTTCTCAGGGACTCACATCGCCATCAGACCACCCACAGGACAGGAAACCCCAGTGGGCCAGGGAAGGTTTCCTGTCTCCTCCATCAGCGTCAGTGTGGGCTGTGACTTTAGGCGGCTTCCTTTCCCTTTGCTTGGCAGGGGAGACAAGAAGGTCATCTGCAACAAGTTCATCCAGACGGTAAAGTCCGGCGTCTGTCTGCTTGTGAATGTCACCAGGAGTCGCCTTTGCGAATGTCTGAGGCTGGCTGTGGTGGGTGTCGGGTTGTCGTAGAGCTGCTAATCCTCACAGGCCGGTTACCCTTGTACCCTTCTGCATACAGAGTGCTGTCACTTGTCTGCAGTGGCCTGCGGAGTACATCATTGTCTTTGGGCTGGCTGAAGGCAAGGTAAAGGGGGGGAGGGAAAGGAAGGACGGGCGTTAGGTGGGGATCACGGTCCTGGGCAGGCCTCGGGGCTGCAGGGCTCATCCTTTCCCCGGGAGCCCAGGCGGGCACTGTGTCAGTGCATGAGGGCCAGTGTTGTTCATTTTGGGGGTTTGCCTTTGTTTCTCGGGGCCTGGGTGAGACTGAAAGGAGTTTAGCCAGACTGTGTGTATTCTTTGATTTTTTTTTTCCAGGTTCGCTTAGCAAACACTAAAACGAACAAGTCATCTACTATCTATGGGACAGACTCTTACGTGGTAGCACTGACAACCAAGTGAGTTCCAAAAGCAACACTGGGAACTGTCGAGCCCAGAAAGGAGCCTTTGTCGGGAGGTAACGGTCTCTCCCTCTGTGTCTGCCTTGCCCTTCAGCTGCTCTGGGAAAGGGATACTCTCAGGTCATGCAGACGGCACCATCGTCAGATACTTCTTCGATGATGACGGCTCTGGAGAGTCACAGGTATGCTTAAAGTATCCTGTGGGGCCGGGTAGACACTCCAGGAGGCCTCCTGAGGAGGAGGGACTGGGGTGGGATGGGGGGGCCGGGAGGGGGGCGCTTCATGCTAAGCACCTCGACGGAGCTGGGGGTGGGGGCTGGAAGAGTGGGATCTTAGAGAGAAGCATTTGGATGCCACCACAGAGATTTGTGTTTAGGAGGCCAGAGCTTACTATTTATAGCGAGGAGTGGGTGGACGGGACCTTGAGAGAGGGGGAAGTTAAAGACTCAAAGAGGGACAAAAAGTGAAAACTCTTTCCGCTTATGTAAATATATACATATACACAAATATGTGTGTATATATACATATTTATGTAACACATATACATACAAATGCATAGGGGGAAAACAGGCTAGCAGGATAGCTCAGCAGGTAAAGGTGCCTGTGTCAAACCTGACAGGACCACGCAGTGCAAGGAGAGAGGGGCCTTCTGCAAGTTATCCTCTGTCCTTCACCCATGCGTACACACGCGCGCGGTGCACACACACAGTGCACTCAGGCATGAACATGCATACACACAAACACATACAAATAAATAAAACAAAGAGTTTCTTTGAAAAAGAAAAGATAGGCGTAAAAGGAAACTTGGATGTTTTACTTGGTATAATCCAGTACTGTGCCAATCATTTGCATTGTGAGTTACCTGTGTAGTTAGTTAGACAGAGCCCTCCTTGAAAAAGAAGCCATATGCTCTCTTGGACATAGACAGTGTTGGTACTGTGTGCTATCTCCCGCTGGGTAGCCTCAGTAGACTATACCTGAGATCTCTAACACACCACTATGTTGCAATTTCTTCAGAGTACAACGTCAACAAGTGTGTATGAATTGTATGTGTGTGTGTTCATGTTATATACAGAGCATAATTTGCTAAGTCTTTAGGATTAGGGTGTGTGCGGGGGGGGGGGCGGGGGGGTAGGGATATGTAGACAGGAAAGTTTTTTTTTCCCCTGTAGAGTGCTATGGTCAGTCAGGAATATGTGGATCAGCCACTAGGGCTGAGGAATTTCTAAGGTGTCATCCTCAAAGTAAAACTGAAATGTCGTGTCTCAGGGCAAGTTGGTTAACCATCCGTGCCCACCCTATGCCTTGGCCTGGGCCACCAACAGCATCGTGGCTGCTGGCTGTGACCGGAGGATCGTGGCCTATGGAAAGGAAGGCCATGTGCTACAGACCTTCGACTACAGCCGGGACCCTCAGGAGCGGGAGTTCACCACAGCCGCTGCAAGTCCTGGAGGCCAGTCTGTCGTGCTGGGAAGTTATGACAGGTAGGTCCGTGTCCAGTTGCATCGTCTACCTTCGTTCTCTGTGAACTGTGCCGGGCAAGTCATTGTCAGCCGTGGTGGGAGCCTGGACAGAGCCATGTCTGTTGGAAAGGAGTCTCAGATTGTCCTCCATTGGCACGCTGGCGGCTTCAGAGTGCAGGGTGCTGCCTCGGACTGCGGCCCCATGGCAGAATTCATAGATTCTTCATGTTCCCATGAAGCCTCCTTCAGACTTTGAGTTTATCCCGCATACCATAGTTGTTGCTTCGTTTTGAGGGGGCCTTGAGAGGAAGGCTGAGCAGCTAAGGTCTGGGTCCCGCTCTCTGACGGTCCTTCCCGCCTTCACTGCCTCTGCCTACATTCCTGGCAGCTCAGCCTTCTCTGTGTGTCCTGTTTTCTCCACTCCTGTCCTTTCATGTCGTTTGTTTGTTTGTTTGTTTTGGGGGGGTTGTTTTTGTTTTTGGTTTGAGATAGGGTCTCACTCTGTAGCCCTGAATAGCCTGGAACTTACTAGGTAGACCAGGCTGGCCTCAAACTTGCAGTGATCCTCCTGCCTCCGCTCCCCAAGTGTTTGCATTACAGGTGTGTGCTGTTTCCTTTTGCCATGACTTTCCAAACTCCCTTTGAACCATTCTGCCCTTTGCTGCTGGGCTGACCTGAGCCACCCCCCTCGCTGGGCTGTTGTTTTCCTTCGCTTCCCTGTCTGGTAGAACGAGGCTGCTTGCCTTTCGTTACTTATCTTCACTGTTTTGCTCCACCTCCATCTTGTCTAAAAGCCACAAACCTTTCCAGACTTCGGGTGTTCAACTGGAGTCCTCGAAGAAGCATCTGGGAAGAGGCGAAGCCCAAGGAGATCGCCAACCTATACACCGTCACCGCCTTGGCCTGGAAGCGGGATGGCTCACGACTCTGTGCGGTGTGTCTGTAACTCCTTTCTGTACTGGTGCTGGTCTCCAAATTAGAATAAAATACTCCTTATGCCAGGGCACTCCACTGTGACACTAAATGCCCAAATTGCCTTGTGACTTCAACCTAAAAATCTGCTGTTAAAGGCAAGAAAGGGAAGCATACCCATTGGAGGCCCCAAGGGACAGTTTTCCAGGCCAGCCCAATTTCTCCCTCTTTATCAATCCACATGTGATGCCTGTGAGTCTTAGGGTCGCTACCTTTTTGACTCTGATAGGTCTGAGACACCTGCCCTTCTGCTGGCCACTGGTCTCTAGACCATGACACTGAGGTCTGGGGTCTTGGGGGTATCTGACACCTTCCCCGTGCCAGAGCTCATGCATTGCCTCTCATGCTGTGTCCCTCTCCCTCAGGGAACACTCTGTGGTGGGGTGGAACAGTTTGACTGCTGCCTCCGAAGGAGCATTTACAAGAACAAGTTCGAGCTGACATATGTGGGCCCGAGCCAGGTGAGCAGCCGAGGGCCGAGCATGCGGAGCTCTCCTGGGGCTCGGTCATCTGTGTGATGTTTCCTACCTGCCGGAGGTAGGCACAGCCTCAACTTTGACCCTCAACCCCCGGGGCAGAGCTGCTGAGGGGAACAGAATGTGTCAGGGTAACTAACTCCCTAGCAACTGTCTTGCTCCATAGCTGTCCCAGCACCAGGCTCTAGTACAGCGATTGGGTTATCTTTCTGGTGTAAAGCTGTCCACACCAGTGCTGCCCACAAGAAGCCTTCACAGGCAGGATTACAAATGAGCCGTAAAGCTCCGAGACCCTGTTGTCTTAGCAGTGCACTTCCCACGCTCCCTTGGCCCTCCCTTCCTCTCCTGTGACTTGTTCCTTTATCTTTGCATGCTCTCACCTTTGCCTATACCCACACACAGGTAACAATCTTTTTTTTTTTTTTTTTTTTTTTTGGTTTTTCGAGACAGGGTTTCTCTGTGTAGCCCTGGCTATCCTGGAACTCTGGAGACCAGGCTGGCCTCGAACTCAGAAATCCGCCTGCCTCTGCCTCCCAAGTGCTGGGATTACAGCTGTGCGCCACCACGCCCAGCTTGTTAACAATCTTAAACAAACAAAAAAGACATGAGGCCCATGAGTCTCAGGCCAGCCTGAACTACATATAGCAAGTCCCAGGCCAGTCTGGCCTCTATAGTAAGACCTTGTCTCAAAGACAGAAACAAAGCAGAAGTTGAGTGTTGTAGGTTGCCCTGCAGCTTACTGCAACAGTTGAAGAAAAGGAAAAGCTTAGCACTCAGGAGGCTGAGGCAGGAGAATGGCTAGTTGGAGGTCATCTTTGGCACATAGGGAGACTCTCTTAAAATCCCAAAATAATAATAAATAATAATTATCTATTATTATCATGTTTAATTATATTATCAATTAACATAACTTATTATTAATTATTATTATACAGTAGTCTGTCTTGATATGTAGAGAGACTTGTACTAAGAACTGTGGAAACAAAGTGAGAGATTGGTGTGATTCAGTAGAGCTTTCAGAATCAAATGTATCATGGAGAGCATTAGAGGGACCAAGGAAGTATCTCCCCGTGTGAGTGTAAGGTGTTGCCTCTATCGGCAGCATCCCAGCCAGGTGTGGATGGATGCAGGCATTAGCTGTGTTCGGTGTCCTGGAGGTGTGTGAGGGACAAGCACCTTTCCTCTTCTGTGCCAGGAAAGGCCGAAGGGCTCAGACTTGTCCCTTACCAGGTGATTGTGAAGAACCTGTCTTCAGGGACCAGGGTGGTGCTCAAGTCACACTATGGCTATGAAGTAGAAGAGGTGAAGATCCTGGGCAAGGAGCGTTACTTGGTGGCTCACACATCCGACACGCTGCTACTGGGAGACCTGAACACAAACCGCCTCAGTGAGGTGGGGACCGAGGATGCAAGACTGGGTAACGGGATGTCTTGGCTAATTCTGGGAACACCAGGACCCCACGAAGTAAGATCCACAAAAGAGGCCCTGACATTCTGATGTTGGTGACCTTGTTTCAAGAAGTGAGAGATGTAAAGTCCTGGAGTATGAATTTCTATAGTCGGGCTGTTTTTACGCAGCCGCCTCTTGAAGTGTAGGACTCAGGGTGAGGATCTGACACAAAGTGTCTTTGGTGTGATCCCGAAGCCTCCCTGGATGAGGTCCCTTCCTCCCCAGTGGCACCCTTCCAGCCTTGTCTTGGGTAATTGTCTACATTGTCTCTGGTGTTTTCTCCTTATTTTGCAGATAGCCTGGCAGGGATCTGGTGGCAATGAGAAATATTTCTTTGAAAATGAGAATGTGAGTAGAACTCAGCCCCCACCAGCATTTCCGTAAACCCTGTGCCAGCTCCTAGTCAGAAGGCTGAGTGGGAGGGGCGGGAGACAGCAGGTAGAGGATGGGGGTCAAGCAGGAAAGCAGGAGGAGAGAAGTCACCCTAAGCTACACTCTCCTCCACATCTCCCCCCACCTTTCCCCTCTAGGTATGCATGATCTTCAATGCTGGAGAGCTGACCCTGGTAGAATATGGAAGTAATGATTCCTTGGGCTCTGTGCGCACTGAATTCATGAACCCTCACCTCATCAGGTAACCTTGACAGCCAGGAGAAATCCTTTTGACCGTCTAAACTGTGTTTACATTGCCCCAGATCAGTCTGAAACTTCATCCACACAGTACTCAAACCCCTCAGTACAACCCCCGGCTTAACCTTTACCTTACCACGACCTTCGCCTTTCAGTGTCCGTATCAATGAGCGCTGCCAGCGAGGAATGGAAGACAATAAGAAATTGGCTTATCTTGTTGATATTAAGACGATTGCTATAGGTAAGACGCTCTTGCAACTTTAATACAAACACAGATACCTACGCTGCACTCTGAACCATATAATTACCGTGTTCTCCGGTCATATATCTCAGGGCCAGCAAGTCGTGAACAGTGGAGAACTACCAGCAACTGCAGGAATTTTCCTGCTTAGATATTATCAAATCATAGACTTTTTAGAACTAGAAGGGCCATCATTTTTAAAATCCCTTATTAGTAACTAGTAACACTAGACACTTAATTTGCATTCCACAAGGATTTCATTTATAAATCTTTATCATTTTTGCCACGAAATGTTACAGGCATCAAGAATAGCATCGCTCCCTCCAGAAAGTATAGACATGCGCATGCACACACAGCGTGGCTGTAAGAATGGGACTCTGGTCAGCCAGCCCCCCTGTCTGCACTTGCTGCGTGCGAGTTTACTGAACTTCCTTAGTCTTTCTCACACCGTGGGAACAAAGTCAGTACCTGCTTCAGACGGAAGCACTTAGATCCTTGCCAGACACAAAATCGTTTAGTAAATTCCAACTGTGGATAGTCATGACATAGTATTAAAACTTGCTTACCCATGCCTCGTTCTGCCAGATCATAACATTTTGTCATATTTACACCCAGTCTTTTGCTTCATATCTTACTCATGGCATTTAAAGCATTAAGTTTTAAAAGATTTATTTGTATTTTATATGTATGGCTGTTTTGCTCACACATGTGAGTATGTGTGTACCATGTGCGTGTTTGGTGCTTTTGGAGGTAATGCCTCTTTCTGGGTCTGTGCTTAGAGTAGGGTTGCTGGATGTAGACGAGCTGTGTCTTCACCTCCACTGAGTATTTCCCCACTGCTCTCCACGGAGGTTGACCAGCTTCTATTCCTCTCGAACTCTCTGAGTCTTGATTGCCTGGTGTGTGTGAAATGTTCCTGCATTTCATATTGTCACTCAGACGTCGTCTTCTGTGAATTGCAGTCCTTATCCCATAGACATTGTGAAAGTCAAGTCATCTCTGTTAGAGATGTGAAGGTCTTTACATATATACGTGTATGTGCGTGTGCGTGTGTGCATGAGTGCGTGCATGTGTGTATGTGCGTGTGTGTGCGTGTGTGTGTGTGTGTGTGTGTGTGTGTGTGTTTGAGGCTACAGCCTCTAATGGCTACTTACATTGCAGATTTTAAGCCATTCTCTTTTTAGTGTCTTTAGTATTCAGACATTTTAAAATGTTATTATACTTATTTGTGCATTGGACTTGGGGGGAGCATACCTGCATGGCACTCACGTGGAGGTCAAAGGGCAAGCTGAAGCGGTGGGTTCTCTACTTCCTCCATGTGGGCCCAAGGGGTCCAACCTCAGCCCTGCATCAGCACCTTTAAACAACAGTAATTAAATGTTGTTCTTGTTTTTGTTTTCCGAGACAGGTTTCTCTGTGTAACCTTGGCTGTCCTGGAACTCACTCTGTTGACTAGGCCGGAAAAATATTTTTAATTACAAAACTATTGAGGTTAGGCTGTAGCTTGGTGGTAGAGAGCGGGGCAGGCCCCGGGTTCAGGCACCACCAGTACTGCCGATGTGACAGTAACAGCACTGCTGAGTCTGAGGTCTTATTTAAGAACTTTTCCCCTATGCCCTCCTATATTTTAACAATCTTAAGTTGTGCTTTCCACCTGGACTTTATTTTTGTACTTGATGTAGGTTTTAACTTTATTTCTTCCATCTGTTTAACCATTTACCCACTGGTTTGTTATGCCATCCCTGTCATAAATGACACTTTCATACACATATGGGCCTCTTCTTAAGATAGTTTCATATTTCATGAATATTGCATTTCACATCTGAGCTCAGAAATGCAGGTATCTGCAGTGGAAATGATATATATAGGCCAAGAAGCCTAAGACTCTAGTGGCCATGGCAAACTATGAGAGTTAAGACTAGTCCATTCACGGTGAAGTCCATTCACTATATATATACATATATAATATGTATATATATGTATATATTATATATGTATATATGTATATACATACATATATACACACACACATGCAGAGAGAGAGAGAGAGAGAGAGAGAGAGAGAGAGAGAGAGAGAGAGAGAGACTTTGTCAATTGTCCAAGTCACTAGTCCCTTTAAATATAATGGAAATTATTGACATTTTTCCCCTGAAAAAAAAACTGCATATACATAAAATTTTGTGTGTAATATCAGGGTTCACAGAGCCTTGCTATTATAATATGGCTTGGTTTGGCTTAGTTTTGGTTGTTTTGTGGTTTGGTGTTTTAAGACAGGGTCTCATGTAACCCAGATTTACTTTGAATTCCTGATCCTCCTGCCTCAGACCCTTGAGTACTGGGATTACAGATAGGAGTCACAATGACCGCTGTCATTATCTCTGTGTCTCCAAAGTTAAGACTCCACCTCATGATCAGCCTGCGTGCTGGCTGACTTCCGGTGGGTCACCTTCCTGACTAGGCCTTGGCTGGAAGTCTGGGTGTGAGTGTGAGCCACGGAGCTTGCTGAGCCTGGCCGACTCAGAGGCTCCCTTCCCCTCTCTGTGTGCCCCTCCACTCTTCGGGGCGTCTCACCTGAGCACTCCATCGCTCAGGTGAGTCCTTGGAGTGTGGCATCACCAAGGCCGTTTTGGTCACCGGTTATCTCTGGAACTCAAGACCACACTCAGCTGTTTCCAACTTGTTGTTTCACATCAGGTCAGACAAGGTAGCTGGAGCTGACCTACATAGAAGTGTAGAAGTCCCCACATAGAGGGCAGATGCCCTCTCTTTGTGCCTCAGCTTTTTGACGCCTGGGATGATAACCATGGACCTCCCTAAGACCTTTTAGATGACTGCCAAGTCACGCAAAATGCTCTGTAATTCTAGATGAGCTTCTTAACTTTCTTGTATGTGTCTTTGTGTCTGTGGCTGCATCTAGCCCAGGCTAGACTCACACTTGCTCTGAGACTGGCTTTGAACTGATCTTACAGCCTTCACCTCCGAAGTTCTGGGACTATAGACTTGGAATAAATACCATGTGGCAAGACCCAGTTTTTGAAGTATTCTTAAAAAAAAAAAAAAAAATGTTCTGTATTGGGTTGGTTGTTTTTTTGTTTTTTTGTTTTTTTGTTTTTTGTTTTTGTTTTTTTTTTGGTTTTTTTCGAGACATGGTTTCTCTGTGTAGCTCTGCCTGTCCTAGAACTCACTTTGAGACCAGGCTGGCCTCGAACTCAGAAATCCACCTGCCTCTGCCTCCCAAGTGCTGGGATTAAAGGCGTGCGCTACCACCGCCGGGCTCTGTATTGGTTTTTGCAGTCCTCACTGATAGCCCCGGACTGATGAAATGTTCTTAAAGTCCAGCATGATTATAAGAGTCGTACAGACCAACTGTAGCCTTACCCATGGCTGGAGTCACCCTTCTTACTCTGTCTTCTTTGCAGTGGATCTGATTGGTGGCTACAATATTGGTACTATCAGTCATGAGAGCCGTGTGGATTGGCTGGAACTTAACGAGACTGGACACAAGCTTCTCTTCAGAGACCGGAAACTTCGTGTGAGAAGGGTTACTCGGGCCTTAGGCATAGGTTGGTCCAGAGGGTGTGAAATAAGCTGTTTCCAGGGACCGTGGCAGGCACTGCAGAACTACGTTCTTGGTTCCATATGCCATTAGCATAGCAGAAGGAACAAAGGACAGCCTGGGTTCTGTCACTACCTGTCCTGTGCACCCTGAAGGTCACCTCATGCTGGGAGCAAAGTGAGGAAGGACCTTTGCCAGTTGGTTTCCCTCCTACTGTTCACAAGGCTGCGTCCTCATGAAGCTGTGCCCCTCCTCAGGTCTGGGGGACCTTTGCCCAGGCCTGCTTCGCCAGTGTGGTTCAGCCGCACTTAGCTCAAAGCATGGAGGCTGGCTTGAGCAGTCCCTCCTAGCGCTTACATAGTCTTCCCAATATGGCATCACCAAAGAGGTCAGCCTTTCTTGAGACTGTCCATTTCAGTGAATGAAAAACTGAATTGTCCACTCATTTAGTTTTGTCTGGGAGCCTCTTTAGTCTGGCCCTGGCTTCCTCTAAGAGTAAAAGTCTGGCCTTCACTTAGCCACACCTTGACTGTAGGCCTTAACTCGTTTGCTCTTCTCATCCTTGACCAGAGTTAGGATATGCTTAGAGTAAACTCCGGGGACTGGAAACTCATTTTACCACTGGGGAAATGGCAAAGCCAGGTGATGTCGCCACACCCCCTTTAACTGCGCTGTCTCCCTCCTCCAGCTGCACCTGTACGACATTGAAAGCTGCTCCAAGACAATGATCCTCAACTTCTGCTCCTACGTGCAGTGGGTTCCCGGGAGTGACGTGCTGGTAGCTCAGAACCGAAACAGCTTATGTGTATGGTACAATATCGAGGCCCCCGAGAGAGTCACCATGTCCTCTATCAGGGTATGTCGGTACCGGGAGACCCCAGACATGTTTCAGTCTAATTAATTAGAACCCTGAGAGTGTGCCGGCTGGGTTCTTTTCTCTGTGTACCACCTATAAACTCTATGGTGAATCTCTATGCCAGCGCAGCCTGTACCCCCTCCCCATCAGTGGCCCGACCTCCATAGTCATCCTTGCTTGGGTTTCCTGACCTTGTATTGGATCCCTAGAGAGGAACCCACATTGCAGTGACCCTGAGACTGTATGGCGTCACCATGTGCAGTTCTTTCTAATCTAGAAGATAGACCCAGTGGGAGGGATGGTTCCATGCAGGTTCCATGCAAGGAACACTCTTGCATCTGTTCACTCTTATAGGCCATTCAGATTCCTCCTTCGTTAAATTACACATAGAACACTCTGCTGCGCCATCCCAACATCACACACACACACACACACACACACACACACACACACACACACATCCTGTCAGAGATATCCTTGAAAGCTTAACAAGTACTTAAAGGCTCAAGTGAGCCAGCCGGTAGCCTTCTCCCTACAGTAATAGCAAAGGGATGGGAAGTCTTTCATTTTGATTACCTCCCTTTTTCATTTATTGTCCATTATTTTAATTCTAACTTTTAAATTTTTAAATTACATTTCTTTACTTGTATGTGCACACACACACACACACACACACACACACACTCACAGATACCGTGGCATGCATTTGGAGGTCAGAGGACACCTTACAGGAGTTGGCTCTCTCCCTCCACCGTGGGTTCTGGCATTGAGTACAAACCATTGAGTGCCTTTTCCTGCTGAGCCGTCTCTCTAGCTCTTAGTTCTAATCGTTGTCGCTGCTGCTGCTGTGCTGCTGTGCTGGGATCAAACCCAGGGCTTTAGGCATGATGTGCAAGTATTTACCACTGTGCTTTTAAGTTACCCGCAGTGGGTTTCTAGAAGTAAACCTGTAGTTTAGTATTTCTGTCTTTGGTTGTTTGGGGGTTTTTTTTGTGGGGGGAGAATTATTTATCGTTTGTGTATGTTTGTTTTACCTACATGTATGTCTGTGCACCACATGCATGCCTAGTACCTGCAGAAACCAGAAAAGGGTTGGGTCCCCTGGAACTAGAGTCACAGATGGTTATGAGCTGCCATGTGAGGGCTGGGAACAAAACCCAAGTCTTCTGTAAGAACTAACCAGTGAGCTATCTTCTCTCCAGCTTCTTCTTCTTCTTCTTTTCTTTTTTTTTCTTTTCTTTTCTTTTCTTTTTTTTTTTTTTTTTTGGATTGTTTTTTTCGAGACAGGGTTTCTCTGTCTCCCAGAGTGCTGGGATTACAGGCATGTGCCACCACTGCCCGGCTAAGATGCTTTTTTATTTTTTTATTTTTTGGTTTTTTCAAGACAGGGTTTCTGGTTTTTTGTTTGTTTATTGGTTTGGTTTGGTTTGGTTTGTTTTTTCGTGACAGTTTCTCTTTGTAGCCCTGGCTGTCCTGGAACTCACTCTGTAGACCAGGCTGGCCTCAAACTTAGAAATCCACCTGCCTCTGCCTCCCAAGTGCTGGGACTAAAGGCGTGCGCTACCACCACCCGGCTTATCTCTCTAGTTTCAACTTTGAGTCTGTCAGTCTATGGTCTGGCTGCAAGCCCTTGCTCGTCTTGAACTTGCTACACTCCTGCCTTTACTAAGTGCCTCCGTGCTGGAATTACAGCCACCATGCCTGGCTCATACGCTTTTTTTTTTTTTTTAATTCCCAAAATAAGCATCAGTCATGTTCATTTTCTTCTCTTTCTCCCTGCCTCCACCCAGTGACCTAGAACTGGGACTTATTATGTAGCTCAGGCTAGCCCTGCCTCACCCTCCCTAAGTGCTAGTATCATGAGCATGGGTCACCACTTGTGGCTCATGACATTATTATTTTTTATGGATAGAACTTGGATTCGCCACCAGCATATTCGTTTCTTACCTTTTCTTCCTACAGTGTCAGTCTCCCCTCAGGAATGATTCTTCTTTCTGGAGAATCATTTAGAAATCCCTTAGGTGAGCGTCTCATTAGCAGAAAATTATAACCTCTCAGCTCTGATAATCTGAGCATGCTTTTGTTCTAAAAACAGTTTTAGACTCAGTACCTAAGTTTAGACCAACAGCTAACTTTTCTTAGTGTTTTGTAACGTGTTATCCCAATAATTCCCTGGCATGTTCTAAGGGGTTTATTAGCAGTTTTTTCTCTTTGGTTGTTTTGAAGGTTTTTTTTTTTTTTTTTTAATTTCTGTGAGTGTGTGTGTGTGTGTGTGTGTGTGTGTGTGTGTGTATGTGTACATGCACACAAATGAGGGAAGGTACCTGCTGAGGCCAGAGGAGGGCATCAGATCTCCTAAGCTAGAATTACAGGCCGCCCTGAGCTGCCCGACTTAAGTTCTGGGGAACAAACTCAGGTCCTCTGCCGGGTGGTGTGCACTCTGAGCCTCTTCTCAAGCCCTCTTTAATTGCTCTTAAAACTACTTGTCTTGCCGGGCGTGGTGGTGCACGCCTGTAATCCTAGCACTTGGGAGGCAGAGGCAGGAGGATTTCTGAGTTCGAGGCCAGCCTGGTCTACAGAGTGAGTTCCAGGACAGCCAGGACTACACGGAGAAACCCTGTCTCAAAGAAAACCAAAAAAAAAAAAACAACCTACTTGTCTTAGGTGTTTTGACACTATACTATATCTTTTCTACATGGTATTGTTTTTCCTTGCGATGGCTTCTTGCTATATAGGACAGGCTGGCCCCAAATTCCTGGGCTCAGGCAGTCCCTGCCCTGGCTGCCTGAGAGTCGGGGACTGTAGGCACAGGCTGCTACGCATTGGAAGTAAATCTCTAGTACTGAGCTGCACCCCGTGCCTTTATATATACATTCAAATGTTCTTCCACTCGGCATATGCTGTGCTTCCTCTGATTGTGAACACAAATAGCCTCTGCCGGCTTGGGAACTTGTCAGCCGTCCTCTCCCAGGAATTCTCTCCAGGCGCACGCCGCACTGCTCCCTCTGACTTGTTTGCCTTTTCAATCTCTTTCGTGTTTGTTTCTTCTTGCCCATGAACATTCTGGGTGATAACCTAACTCCATCCTTCAGTCCAACCGTTCGGTCTTTGTGTTTGTCTGCTACGCAGCTGCCATTGAGGTTTTACTCCAGAAGCTAAATCTAGGCTGCAAAGGTGTCCATGCTCAACACCACAGGTTTCACTTTATAAAATTTTTTTGATTCTTTTCCCAATATGCCCAGCCACTCCACAGTATTTCCTTACTTAATTTCCCAAGTCATCTCCACATTTCTAAATACATATAATCTTATAGCAACACATTGCTTATTCTTTTTTAAGAAGATTTATTTATTTAGATTTATATATTTATTTTATGTATATAATGGGTGCTCTGTCTTCATGTACATCAGAAGAATTAGATCCCATTACAGATGATTGTGAGCTAATCTGTGGTTGCTGGGAATTGAACTCAGGATCTCTGGAAGAGTAGTCAAGTGCTTTCAGCTGAGCCATCTTTACAAACCCCACACTGCTATTCTTAGTACCTAAAATTCTTAAAGCTCTAAAATTGCTTATAGTTACAATTTATCCTTTCATACTGGTTGTTGTGTGTGTGCATGTGTGTGTGCACGCGTGTGCATGCACATGTTCACACCCATTACTCTCAGTGCAATCCTCTGATCTGATTTTAGAGTCCCTGAAGAATGACACTCAAGCTTGTGTTCTGGCCTTCTCATGTGGATGCGCACAGTCACCTGTGTACACATACAATCCACACAGTCACACGAGTACACACACACTCGCATGAGCACGCACACAGACACACATACACACACGTCTTAGTCGTGTAGTACTTCTGAAGAACTGGGTGCCACTCTGTTAGTGTCCCTCTGGGCACTGGGCTGACTCTCGTTAACTTTAACCCAAGGATACTGCCACAGCTAAGACATTTCTATCAGCCCGGGAGACGTACAGTGATCAGACACAAGGCCACTGTCATCCCCTTGGTATGAACCCTGGGCTAGGGGAGAGCAGGCCTGCTCTGTAGCTGGGGACATGGAAGCACTAATCTAGAATTGGGTGGTGGGGTGGCCTGTTTCAGGGTGATGTTGTCGGTCTGGAGCGAGGTGGTGGGAAGACGGAGGTCATGGTGACAGAAGGCGTGACTACAGTGGCCTACACCCTGGACGAGGGCCTGATTGAGTTTGGAACAGCCATCGATGATGGCAACTACACCCGGTGAGCGGCTGCTGACAGCCACGTGGTGGTGAGTGAGTGTGGGTCTAGGGGACACCTGCAGTGACCCCTTAAACTGCCACAGCTCGAGGGGTCATGTGATCCTAGGAAGACCCTAGACAGGAAGGGCAAATCCTTGTGGCCTTTGTTCCTCCCCTCCTCCCGCCCGGCGCCAGTGTGGCCCGGCTTCTGTCTGTCCCTCCTCCCGCCCGGCGCCAGTGTGGCCCGGCTTCTGTCTGTCGGATCCAGCTTCACTCCTGTGCTTTGCTTGCCCACCTCTCCAGGGCGACAGCCTTCTTGGAGACCCTGGAGATGACCCCGGAAACAGAGGCAATGTGGAAAACCTTGAGCAAACTGGCCCTGGAGGCGAGGCAGCTTCACACTGCTGAGAGGTGAGTGCATCTGAGAGGCTGGTAGCAAGGAGGCCTCTGGGTGCTCAGCCGTGGGCTGCTCCTGTCCGGTGAGCAGGCCCTGCCCCACCCCAACCCCACCACAACACTACAAGCTCTCCCTGGTGCGCTTACAAACACATGCCCACCCTAGATTTGAAGAATATATCTTTTTAAAAAAATAGTTTTAGGGCTGGAGAGATGGCTCAGCATGTAAGAACACCCAGTACCCTTCTGAAGGTCATGAGTTCAAATCCCAGCACCCACATGATGGCTCACAACCATCTGTAAAGTGATGTGATGCCCTCTTCTGGTGTCTAAAGACAGCTACAGTGTACTTACATATAATAAATAAATAAATCTTTAAAAAAAAAAAAAAAAGGCCGGGCAGTGGTGGCGCACGCCTTTAATCCCAGCACTTGGGAGGCAGAGGCAGGTGGATTTCTGAGTTCGAGGCCAGCCTGGTCTACAGAGTTCCAGGACAGCCAGGGCTACACAGAGAAACCCTGTCTCAAAAAACCCCCCCAAAAAAAATAGTTTTAAATGTTGTGTATAAGAATGCCAGGGTGTGGGTCTGTGCACATGCGTGCAGGTGCCCACCAAGGTCAGAAGAGAGTGTTGAATCCCTTGGAGCTGGAGGCTCAGAAGGGTGGGGGCTGCCTTGGTGGAGGGGCTGGGAATCAAATGCCAGTCCTCTACAAGAGCTCCACACATCCCTAGCTGCAGAGCCATCCGTCTGGCTTTCAGTATGCCTTAATATTTTCTCTTCCCTTTCTTTGCAAGGTTCCCCTTTAAGAGGCTGTTTGCCAGCTGGACAGTGGTGGTGCACACCTTCAATCCCAGCACTCGGGAGGCAGAGGCTGAAGGACTCCTGAGCTCGAGGCCAGCCTGGTCTACAGAGCGAGTTCCAGGACAGCCAGGGCTACACAGAGAAACCCTGACTCCCAGAAGAAACCCTAAAATCCCAAGTGCTAAGATTAAAGGCATGTGCTGCTGCTGCCACCACCACCTGGCTAGTTACTCTTAATTGGGTCTGTATTCGTCACTTTTGTATTGCTATGATAAAACACTATAACCAAGGCAGCTTTTTAAAGAAAGCATAAAATAGGTTTATAGTTCCAGGGGGTTAGACTCTATGATGGTAAAGTGAAATCGTGGTGGCAAGCCAGGTGGTGGTAGTGCATACCTTTAATCTCAGCACTTGGGAGGCAGAGGCAGGTGGATTTCTGAGGCCAGCCTGGTCTACAGTTCCAGGATAGCCAGGGCTACACAGAGAAACCTGTCTCAGAAAAAACAGAATAAAAAAAAAGAAAAATCACGGTGGTCTGGACGACTGAGAGCTCACTTCCTGGAACCAGCGAGCCGAGAGCACTGGAGTTGGCAGAAAGCTTTTGAAACTCAAGGCCCCACCCCTAGTGACATACCTCCTAGCCTGTCCCAAATAGCTCCGCCAACTGGAGACCAGATCTTCAAGCTCCTGAGCCTGTGGGAGGCATTCTTATCCAAACCACCATAGTGTGAATGTGTGAGGGTCTGTCCACATAAGTGCTGGCTCCTGCAAAGGTCTGAGGTATATAGCTTCCCCTAGAGCTGGAGTTACAGACAGTTGTGAGCTTCCTGATGTAGGTATTGGGAATTGAACTCAGGTCATCTGTCAGAGCAGAATACACTCCTAACCACTAATCCATCTCTCCAGCCTGCCCAAGAGTTTCTGTCATGCCTCCCATGTCTGTCCTGGTTGTGGTACACAGGTACTAAACGGGTTTATGACTTCAGAGTCCTTCAGACCTTGCCTCCACTTCCCAGCAGTGATGATGTCCTTACCACATAGCATTATAAGGAAGTGTGGCCCTGGAGATGGTGATGAAGAATAATAAGAGAATTAGTCCAAAGGGCTTATGGGGCTGTAAGTGCTCAGCACACATCAGCTGCTTCTGGGAAGTAGCCCCGAGCTTGTCCATCCTCTCCCCCTCCCCCTCCCCCTCCCCCTCCCCCTCCTCCTCCTCCTCCTCCTCCTCCTCCTCCCCCTCCTCCCTCACACCCATGCAGACTATCAGCAAGGCCTAAGGACTCCATCTTATCTGTTCACTTTTAAGGTGTACTTATTTTTATGCTTATGTCTGGTTTGCTTGCATGTATATTTCCTGTGTCTGGTACACATGGAGGCCAGAAACCGGCATCAGGTCTCCTGAAACTGGATTTACAGATGGTTGTGAACCTCCTAGGAAGCAAACTCTAGTCCCATACAAGAGCAACAAGTGCTCTTAACTGCTAAGCCATTGTTCCAGCCCTGATTTTTTTTTTCAAGACTCAGAAATCCGCCTGCCTCTGCCTCCCGAGTGCTGGGATTGAAGGTGTGCACCACCACTGTCCTGCTGGCAAACAGCAGCAGCCCTTATCCTCAGCACTCTGACCAGCTCTGGCTCCAGTTATATCTGCCCACTACACGAAGCGGCTTCCTGACTAATGCCGACGGCAGCGCTGATTGGCGGGCATAGCCACAATTATTTAGAAGGCGATCGGATGATAAAGCATGTCCATGCAAAAATAACAGCAGTGGCTTCCCCAGTAGGGCCAGTGCTTCCCCATCACAGAGTTTCAACCAGGTTTACAGCCCCGGATGTGGATTCCCTGTTATGAAGCAGGCCCAAAATCCAATGAGCAAGTTCCTGGCTACCCCCTTAACAGAGTTCCGGTTTGTAGCAATGACCCTATTTTTGCCTGGCCAGCGAGGAGCTGCTTTGTTGTCAGATGCCAGCCAATGTCAGTGACCTCCTCAGCCATTGTCATTGTCAGTGTCACCAAGGTTGTTTCACTTCTCATTCTCTCCTTATCTTTGTCTGGTTACAATTATCTGTCTCCACCGGAATGGAAAATCCCTGAGAACAAGGCTTTCCTCTTCCTCGTCCCTCTCAGTCGACCGCTTTCTACGATCGACTCAGTGCAGGTGGACCGGGACACACGAAATGCTCCTCACATGCTGGTGGAACTGACGGTGTAATGACAGTCCTGTGATAATGTAACTGTTGGATTATTGCCTCCCCGTTATAGGTGCTTCTCTGCTTTGGGTCACGTGGCCAAAGCTCGGTTCCTGCATGAGACCAATGAGATTGCAGATCAGGTGTCCCGGGAATATGCAAGTATCATCTCTTGACGCCTTCAGTCTCCCAAGCTGTAACTCCTGTTAGTTTTAGGTCCCTGATCCCTGAGTTTGTAGCCCCCCTACCTTCTACCCTGCCCACCCCCCATCCCTAAGGTTGGACCACTTTGGATTGTGTGAAACTTCAAGCTGCTAAGACTCTTAAAGATCTTTAGCTTCCCAAGTCTGTTAGCGTCCATGTCCTCCTGGCCTTCCTGTGTCTGCCTGTGCGGAGTGACCAAGCCTCCTTTTCCCCTGCAGGGGGGAGAAGGAACGGACTTCTATCAGGTCCGAGCTCGGCTAGCCATGCTGGAGAAGAACTACAAACTGGCTGAAATGATCTTCTTGGAACAGGTAATGGGAGAAAGGGGACCAGATGGAGGAGGGGCTCCTGGGAGGGCAAAAGAAGGGAAGACTGCAGTCAGTGAGTCTTCGGGGGAGCACTCTTAAGCTTAGAGAGTGCATCCTGTGCCTTCCCCAGGTTCCTCCTCTGTGTTATCTTTATCTAGGCAAAAATCTTCCTTTGGACTTTAATTTTTTCTTCTTTTCAGAATGATGTCTTAGCTCCTCTCTACTCCAGACCCTGTCTTTGCAATTCATGTGCACGGGGTAGATCCAAGTTTTTGTGGGACCCCAAACTCATATGGTCTGAAGAGCCTTTAGGCTTCTTATAGTTTATAGTAAGTCCATCACTGGAGCCTGGAGTGTAGTTCAGTGGTCGAGCCTGGTCTTAACATGTGCAAGGCACTTGAGTAAATTTCCAATGTACTAGCAAGCATGAGCATGCACGCGCGCGCGCACGCGCACACACACACACCTTAGCCAGGCTGAGCAGGGCTCACTAGTGCTGACCCTCGGCCTTCCCGCTACCCTCTCTTCCATGTGGCCCCCTAGAACGCTGTCGAGGAGGCCATGGACATGTACCAGGAGCTGCACCGCTGGGATGAGTGCATTGCTGTGGCCGAGGCCAAGGTATTGTTTCTGTCCTCTCAGCACAGTTGTTCAGAATCAGGCCTCACCAATCCCAGAAATCTTTCTAAGGAAGCCATAGGATCTGGAATGGGGTTGGCGCTGGCTGATATGGTGCAGAATTAACACTCTGTGCCCTGGGAGGAGCCACGCTGTCACAGTGGAAATGGAAAGTGGGAGAGCTAGGCAGGATGGGGGTTCCTAGCTTCCTCTGTGCATGTCCAGGGACACCCAGCCCTGGAGAAGCTACGCAGAGATTACTATCAGTGGTTAATGGACACACAGCAAGAGGAACGAGCAGGGGAACTTCAGGAAAGTCAAGGGGATGGGCTAGCAGCCATCAGCCTCTACCTCAAAGCTGGGCTCCCTGCCAAAGCTGCGCGGCTGGTGCTGACCCGAGAGGAGCTGCTGGCCAACACGGAGCTGGTAGAACATATCACCACAGCCCTCATCAAGGGAGAGCTCTATGAAAGGGTATGCTGACTGACTTGTCCTGGCTCTTATCTCCAGGACCTGAACCCCTCTCCCACCCAAAGGAAGCATGGGGTGGGAAGACACATAACTGACTGACTGCAAGAATTCCTTCCTTGGGGAGCTGATTCTTGATTGTGTTCTGTGGGTTTCATTCACTGTAGCCATATATACATTGACAGGCAGGTGATCTCTTTGAGAAGATTCGAAATCCACAGCGAGCCCTTGAGTGCTACTGTAAAGGAAATGCATTCATGAAAGGTACTAGCCACTTATGAGCGTTCCCTGACCCTGTGCATTGTTGCCCATCCAGCACCCAGCATCTCCCTGGGGGCATCCTGCATCTCCCTGGGGACATTCTGCACCTCCCTGGGGACATCCTGCACCTCCCTGGGGACATCCTGCACCTCCCTGGGGGCATCCTGCATCTCCCTGGGGATGCCCTGCCTTCCTCTGCCCCTCACCCACCCCTGCCCTGTTTTCCTGAGCCAAGTGCCTCTTTCGTCCCTGGTAGCGGTTGAGCTGGCTCGACTGGCCTTCCCAGTGGAGGTGGTGAGGCTAGAGGAGGCCTGGGGGGACCACTTGGTACAGCAAAAGCAGCTGGATGCGGCCATCAACCACTATATTGAAGCCAGGTATGGCGGCACAGGGACGGAATGAGGGTCTGGGCATGAAGTGAGATTGCCTGAAAGGAACCTCAGCCTCCCTTAGAATGTGCCGGGGCGGGGTCTCGGTACTCCCTCTCCCCCTCCCTTTCCTCATCCATATTTAATGTCCTCCCTGACTGTGCCAGGTGTTCCATTAAAGCAATTGAGGCTGCTCTGGGTGCCCGCCAGTGGAAGAAGGCAATCTATATATTAGATCTCCAGGATCGAAACACTGCATCTAAGTACTATCCTCGTGTGGCCCAACACTATGCGTCTCTGCAGGAGTACGAGGTGAGAAGTCCCTTGCTGCAGCACTGAAGCCGCGCAGGGCAGGGGAGTGAGGAGGTCTCCTAGGACAGATGTGGGGCAGCTCAGGCAGCCCTCCTTGCTGGAGCTCATCTGTGAATGAGGAGGCTCACCCCCAGCTGCCATCCCATCAGCTCGAGTGAGTCTTCATGAATAGCTTCCACATAGCAAGTATAGACCATCCTCCATGGCGGTGTGAGACCTTTTAAATCCCACCAGATTAGGTAGATGCCCCAGCGGTTAAGAGAACTAGCTATGCCACTAGAAAAACTTAGTTCAAATCCCAGCATCCACATGGTCTTGCACATACCTATAGCCACAGACCTGTGGAGTAAAGGCAAGAGGATTCCCTGCCTAGGGCTACCTGGGTTCCAGTCCAGCTAAATGTTAGATGCTCCAGCTTCAGAGAGGGACCCTGCCTCAAAGAAATAAGGCAAAGGGTGATAGAATAACACTCTAGGCCGGGCGTGGTGGCGCACGCCTTTAATCCCAGCACCTGGGAGGCAGAGGCAGGTGGATTTCTGAGTTCGAGGCCAGCCTGGTCTACCGAGTGAGTTCCAGGACAGCCAGGACTACACAGAGAAACCCTGTCTCAAAAAACCAAAAAAAACAAAAAAACAAAAAAAACACTCTCTTCTTGCTTCCGTGTCTATGTGTGCACCTAACACACTCACACAAACACACACACTCACACAGACACAGCACACACACTCTCTCACACACACATACCACATATACCACACACATACCATTTACAACACACACACACACACACACACACACACCATACATATACCATACACATACCATATACACCACACACACATACACAATATACCCCACATACAGGCCATATACACCACACACATACGCACATACACACACACACACAGAGAGAGAGAGAGAGAGAGAGAGAGAGAGAGAGAGAGAGAGAGAGAGAGCTGTCTTCACCCTGCTTTGACCTAGTCTTTTTCCTGGAGACACATCTCCCTTGTACTTACCTTTCCTTCAGCATCGCTACACGGTGGTATGTTAGGGTCTGCGCCATCCCAGCTGAATCTTTTCAATTTCAGATTGCTGAGGAGCTCTACACCAAAGGAGACCGGACCAAAGATGCTATAGACATGTACACCCAGGCTGGCCGCTGGGAGCAAGCCCACAAGGTAGAGAATGGGCGGTGTCCAAGAGGAAAGAACTCTACACTGGTGGCCATGTTGCCACACTCCTTATCGCCAGTCCCTCTCCTTTACTGGTTCCCGGGGAGCTAAGGCAGACTACTGAAATACCCAAGAAAACGCGGACCCTAGCAACAGAGAGAAAAACAAGGAGAGGTCCCTGTTCCTTAGCCTGCAGCTCTGAAGAGAGCTGAGGGACTTGGGGGCCAGGCATCCTGACCCACTGCTCCAAAGCCCCTGTCCTCCCCCCTGCATTGAAGAGCTCCGGAGTAAGTGGGTGTGTGGTGGTGTAGAGAGTGCCACCTACGCAGGGCCTCGCGGTCTAGATCTCGCCACAGCAGAGTCTAGTTCTCTGTGGGCTCCTAGTGGGCTGGCTGAGGAGAGCGGCAGTGACTGAATACCAGTGGCTGTTGGGAGGATTCAGGAGTCCACGAGCTGACGAGGTTCCTTGTGCTTGGTGGGGACCCACCCGGGTTCCGTGCTCACAGCTGGCCATGAAATGCATGCGACCAGAAGACGTGTCGGTGCTGTACATCACACAGGCCCAGGAAATGGAGAAGCAGGGCAAGTACCGAGAAGCCGAGAGGTGAGTGTGCCCGAGGCTGGGGCCCCAGAGCTTGGAGAAGGGGTGGACCGGCTTGAGGAGGTGTGGCTTCTGCCCTGAAGCAGCAGCAGTAGCCGCAGCGCTCCTGGTGCCTTCCCTGTCCTCAGGCTCTATGTGACAGTGGAGGAGCCTGATCTTGCCATCACCATGTTCAAAAAGCACAAGTTGTATGACGACATGATTCGCCTGGTGGGGAAGCACCATCCGGACCTCCTCAGCGACACACACCTTCACCTGGGCAAGGTGAGCCCTCTGGCCCCGCCCACCGCTCCCCCCCCAGCTGGTGCCCATCACTCCTTCCATCCTGATGCGCCATCCTACAGGAGCTGGAGGCCGAAGGCCGGCTGCAGGAGGCCGAGTACCACTACCTCGAGGCCCAGGAGTGGAAGGCGACTGTGAACATGTACCGGTCCAGCGGGCTCTGGGAGGAGGCCTACCGGGTAAGTTCATGCATCCCTCTTTCCTGTTCCCACATGACTAATTTTAACTAGAGAGTATTTTTGTCAGAAGTATGGCCACACCTATAGAGACAAAATTTCACTTAAAATTGTAAGGGTGTAAGGATTTTCTGAAACCCATCCTCTGTCCTTAAACAGTGTGACCTAAGTTAAGAGAGCTGACACTTCTCTGGGAGACAGAGGCAGGCGGATTTCTGAGTTCAAGGCCAGCCTGGTCTACAGAGTGAGTTCCAGGACAGCCAGGACTATACAGAGAAACCCTGTCTCGAAAAAAATCAACCCCCCCCCCAAAAAAAAAGAGAGAGAGAGAGCTGACACTTGGCCCTCTCCAATGCCAATTTGGAACAGGGTCCTGACCCTCACTGTGGCTGAGGCAGGGGGCCAGGGTTGACATGGGCAGCTCTGCCATGGGCCACGGCTACTCTAGCAGCTCTGCCCTACAGGTGGCCAAAGCCCACGGAGGAGCCAACGCCCACAAGCACGTGGCCTATCTGTGGGCGAAGAGCCTGGGAGGAGAGGCTGCAGTTAGACTCCTTAACAAGCTGGGACTTCTAGAGGCCGCCATTGACCATGCTGCTGACAACTGGTGGGTCTTGGATGGAGTTCCCTCTCCACTGGCTCCCTCTCTCCCTCCCTCCTTCCCTCCCTCCCTCCCAGAGCATCCTATACACAGAGAAAGAAAACTGACATGCACATGAAAAATAATTACAAAAGCTGAGGCAAAAGTGAAGATGTGTGAGCCAGGCGTGGTGGGCCAGCCTATAATCCTGGCATTTGGGGGCGGAGGCAGAAGGATCTGAGTTTAAGGCTAGCTTTACCTACATAGTGAGTTTGAGGCCAGCCTAGGCTACATGATACCATGCACCAACTAAACCAGATAAAGAGTGAAACATTGACCAGACTCGACAATGCACAGTTTAATCTCAGCATGGGAAACAGAGGCAGGCAGATCTCTATAAATTCAAGGCAGCGTGGTCTACTCAGCAGGTCCCAGGCACACCAGCCATGATTAAATAGCAAAACCCCATCTAAAAAAAAAAAAAAAAAAAAAAAGAAAGAAAGAAAGAGCCAGGCGGTGGTGGCGCACGCCTTTAATCCCAGCACTTGGGAGGCAGAGGCAGGCAGATTTCTGAGTTCGGGGCCAGCCTGGTCTACAAAGTGAGTTCCAGGATAGCCCAGACTACACAGAGAAACCTTGTCTCGGAAAAAAAACAAAAACAAAAAAAAAGAAAGAAAGAAAGAACAAAAGAATGAACAAATGAACTAATGTAGTGGAGCTCTTTGGAAAGAAGGTGCTTATCAATGGCTCTGAAGAGAAGGTTGAGCAGAAGCAGCTTGGAAAGCCAGGACTGTGCTAAGTCTGTGACATTCATCTCTGGGTCGTCATTTATATACACCGTGCGCCAGGATCATGTGGCCCCAGCACCCTGTTTATCTTCCGCTTCTGCTGCCCCCTTCTTATTCACAGTTAGTCTCCCCCCTACTGAGATAGCAACTGTTTGTCTGTGACCCACTGTGTTTAATTAGGACGCCTGTGTGAACGTGGGGAGGGGGTTCTTTACTGCAGCACAGGCGACCATCAGTGCATTGTCTGTATTTCTTAAGCATAAATCACAAAGACCAGGGGTGGAGTCGGGCGGGGCTGGGACTCTGCCATGCTCGGGGAGCAGGGATGGGAGCTGCAGGGGCCCTCTGCCGGCCTCAGGAAAGCCAGCACAAGACTGTCCTGCCCCTTCTATCGGTATCTGTAAACCTGCCCTGCTCTCCCCCGGGGACTGTCTTCCCTCCGTTTTCTCTCGCCTTCTGTAAGTATGAAGTACAAACTAATCCAAACCATCCGTTTCAGCTCCTTTGAGTTTGCCTTTGAACTCTCCCGGCTAGCCCTCAAGCACAAAACCCCGGAGATTCATCTCAGATACGCCATGTACCTGGAAGATGAGGTACGGCTGGGATTCTGTCCCGCTCGATCCCTAACATGGTGGTTCTCAGTCTGTGGGTCATAGCCCCTTTAGGGGTGGTGTTAGATATTTACATTAGGAGCCTTAACAGTAGCAAAATGACAGTTAGGAAGTAACAATGAGAATAACTTTATGGTTGGGGGTCACCACAACATGAGGAACTATATTAAAGGGCTGCGACATTAGGAGGGTTGAGAACCACTGCAGACCACAGTGACCAGTTCAAACCCCTGTCTCCTAATTGCTTGTAGTAACAGGCTCCTTCTCACCACGTGTGACTGTCCTTCTGTCTAGGGCAAATTTGAAGAGGCTGAGGCTGAATTCATTCGGGCTGGTAAACCCAAAGAGGCGGTCCTCATGTGAGTTTCCCCATTTCCTGTCTGCTTTGTTCATCTATTCATTCATATGGAAATGCATGCACATGTACGGAGGTCAGACGACAACCTTCTGGGGTTGGTTCTCTCCTACCACATGGTTCTAGGATGTGAATCAGGTGTGGCGAGCCCCTTCACCCACTGAGCCGTCTCCCCAGCCCCTGCCCTGGGACAGGATAGATACTGCCCCAGGATCTTTCATGGTCATTTACTTTCAAGCCTAGTCTAAACCCCTCAGCTATCTGACTGCTCCCTGTCGAGGCTTCAGCGCGGCACTCCATACCTCCTCTGTTCCCCATCTTGGGCAGGTTTGTCCACAACCAGGATTGGGAGGCAGCTCAACGTGTGGCCGAGGCCCACGACCCTGACAGTGTGGCTGAGGTACTTGTGGGTCAGGCCCGTGGGGCCTTGGAGGAAAAGGACTTTCAGAAGGCAGAAGGGTTACTACTTCGGGCCCAGAGACCTGGCCTGGCTCTCAATTATTATAAGGTAAGTGACGTTATAAAGCATGGTGATATTTGGGCCACAAAGGACGGATGAATTGGCACGAGAGACCACAGACCTCCACACTGATTCCTGGTGATGTAGAGGGACAGGCGAGAGGAGGGACGGGAGGTCTAAGTCAGCAGTCAGGCCAGAGGAGCCTGGGTAGTGGTAGGAAGTGTTCAAGCCCCCACCTCTGCCCTTCTGATACCTGAAAATCTGAGCAGGAGGCTGGACTGTGGAGCGATGCTCTGAGGATCTGCAAGGACTATGTGCCTGGCCAGCTAGAGGCCCTCCAGGAAGAGTATGAGCGAGAGGCTACCAAGAAGGGAGGCAGGTAAGAGCCTTATGCCCTGGCAGTGTTAGCAGGACTCAGTGGGATGGACCGCACTACCCCTGCCCAGCCCTGATCATTAATATTCTCCTCCCCGCAGAGGGGTGGAGGGACTGGTAGAGCAAGCTCGGCAGTGGGAACAGGCGGGAGAGTACAGCCGTGCAGTCGACTGCTACCTCAAGGTGCGCGACTCGGGGAGCAGCGGCCTGACGGAGAAGTGCTGGATGAAGGTGAGGCTCCCGGTGGCTGCTCCGCCATCCCCACGCAGCTGCCTTTACAAATACTCATCTCCATCCTCCCGTGACTTCATTTCAAGTAGCAGAAGACTCCCAAGTACCTGCAGTATATGTGAGAGCCCAGACATCTGAAGGCTGACAAGATGGAAGACACACACCCTGGGCAGCCAGGGTTAGGGACTTGATTACTACCAAATCCGAGTAAAGACTGGGGTGTATGAAGTACGGTGCAGAGACCCCTGAGCTCTCTGTGGGCTGGAGTAGTCCAGAAGGTTCTCTGAGGAAGGAAGGAAAGCTTGAACAGTCGCTAGGAGAGCAGCTCCAGGCCCAGGGCATAGGGGAAGGCCATGACCAACACGGGCTCCTCTTCACACTTCACACAACAGCCAGTCCCCTGCAGCAGACTAAGCAAACCCAACCCTCTTCACCAGTCCTAACATGGGTTATTAGTCAGGGACACAAAACTGAGTGTGTGTGTGTGTGTGTGTGTGTGTGTGTGTATGCTTGAGATTAGAAATTGGCTCAAACAGTTGTCTAAATAGGCAAGTCCCCAGATCTGCATGGAGAAAGCAGGAAACCCAGGGGAAAAGTGATATACTTCCTGTGCAAAGGCTAGAGACCCAAGAAGAGCTGGCATTTCAGTTCCAGAGTGAGGGCACAAAAAGCCAGTGTCCCAGTTTAGACAACATTTGGGCAGGAAGAGTTTTCCTTTACTTGGGGTAAAGTAAGCCTTATATTTAGTTCAAACTCTTAGCTGATTGGATGACGTCCATCTGCATTGGGAAGGTCCATCTGCTTTATACTTTAAATACTAACCTCATCCAAGTACATCCTCACAGAAACATCCAAGTGTTTGAACATTACCTACATTCTGTGTGTTTCAGTCATCACAAAGAACTAAGCAATGAGTGAACCCTATGTATCATCCTTGCAGTTGGGTGTGCATGCATGGTTTAAGTGATGTATCTTGGGTACCGAGGGGCTGAGGAGTAACTGGCTTTATAATTATTGTTGTGTTGATGCCCTAAACCTTCTGGGCTCATTGAATAGGTCCCAGGAGGTGGAGCAGAAGAAGTCAAGGGGCCAATGTTTGGTTGGGAAATTTGAGACTTTAATCAGCAGCCAGTAAGCACCGGTTCAGCTGCTTGCTGAAGTCTGGATGGGGCTGAGCTTGCAGACTGGCTGCAGGATGGCTCTCGGCGTGGGGAAAAAGCATGCTTTAAGCCTTGCAGAGTTGGCAAGCCAAGAAAGGAAAGGGAACGGGCAGGGGAATTAATCTAGACTATAGCTAAACTGGGTCACATGGAATTAAAATCAGTGAGAATGTGGACAGCCTAGTGGAAACAGTTAAGCAAAGCTGTCGAAACCGTCCACATCAGCCCTGCCTGCTGGACACATAATGCAAGGTACAAATATGTTGTTTCAGTTTGGGTTTGTTTTGTTTCCAAGATTTATTTATTTTATGTATGTGAGTACACTGTAGCTATCCTCAGACACACCAGAAGAGGGCATGAGATCCCATTACAGAGGGTTGTGAGCCACCATGTGGTTGCTGGGGATTGAACCCAGGACCTCTGGAAGAGCAGTCAGTGCTCTTAACCACTGAGCCATCTCTCCAGTCCATTATTTCAGGGTTTTTTTGTTTTGTTTTGTTTTGTTTTGTTTTGTTGTTGTTGTTGTTGTTTTTGGTTTTTGGATTTTTGGTTTTTTCGAGACAGAGTTTCTCTGTATAGCCCTGGCTGTCCTGGAACTCACTCTGTAGACCAGGCTGGCCTCGAACTCAGAAATCCGCCTGCCTCTGCCTCCCAAGTGCTGGGATTACAGGCGTGCGCCACCACCGCCTGGCTTTTTTTTTTTTTTTTTATTTCAATTTTTTAATACCTGATTTTGACTAAGGTTTAAAAAAAAGAGAGAATTGGGCTGGAGGTCTTGAGTTTAATTCCCAGCAACCACATGGTGACTCACAACTGTCTGTAATGAAATCTGGTGCCCTCTGCTGGTGTGCAGACACGAATGCAGGCAGAACACTGCACAATAAAGACAGAGACAGAGACAGAGACAGAGACAGAGAGAGAGAGAGAGAGAGAGAGAGAGAGAGAGAGAGAGAGAGAGAGAGAATTATGAGACACTTAACAGTGGTTACGAGCACTTGCTGTTCTCCTAGAGGACTCAGACCATGTTCCCAGCACCTACATGACAGCTCGAGCCATATCAAGCACCAGTTCTAGAGGATCCATGGAGGCCTCTATAGCCTTCATAGGCACCAGACACACAGACAAAAATGCAGTCAAAACATCCATACACATAACATAAAAATAAGTAAAATCTTTAAAATGTTGACATTTCCAAGTAAGACTCATTGAACTTAATAATATTGGTATCTGTCTTTTGTGGGGGGGAGGGGCACTGTTTTCAGGGACCATGAATAGCCTGAGGCTTCCAGATAGCTGCAGGTTCTCTGCGGTTCTCATTCCGTTCTCTCTATACTTCACTACTGAGATTCTGACTTTGACAAAGAAAACGCAGTGACCTCAGACAGCAAGTAACGCATCTGGAGAGCTCCAGTGAGCCAGATGGAGCATCGGCTGGGTTCAGCGGGGCTCATGGGCCAGGCTCAGCCTGGGGGGTGAAGATGAGGAAGGAGCCCACAGCAGCTGGAGGACAGGAAGGCCACGCAGCCTCGGCATGCTTTGCTGCTTCTACCCACCTCCAATCTCTGTTCATCCACTCAGGCGGCTGAACTGTCCATCAAGTTCCTGCCTCCCCAGCGCAGTCTGGAAGTCGTCAGGGTTGTAGGACCCCAGCTGATCGGAATTGGAAAGCACAGTGCTGTAAGTAGGGCCTGATCCGGTCCCACGTGCACGGTGGAACAATGACGCACCACCCGGGTGTGGGTGTGGGGCTAGGCCCTGTGGCAGCTGTGGCAGGGTTCTGGGCAGAGGGAGGGTGGGAGTTCACCAAGCTGGGGGAGACCATTGCGTCAGATGGAAAGATAGTCTTCACTCTGATGTCCCACCGTGCAGGCTGCAGAACTCTATCTGAACCTGGACCTTGTCAAGGAAGCGATCGATGCATTCATTGAGGGTGAAGAGTGGAACAAGGCCAAGCGCGTGGCCAAAGAGCTGGATCCCCGGTAGCCACCAGGAGCCCCGCCTCTTAGTGCCTCTTGAAACACCGGGGTTGAGGGAGAACGTTCTTACAGGGAGGGTGTGGTGTCCCAGGACCATGATGCTAGCAATCTCTGTATATCTTCCCAGGTATGAAGACTACGTGGATCAGCATTATAAGGAGTTCCTCAAGAACCAGGGCAAAGTGGACTCGGTAAGGCTCTCAAATTAGGAGGCAGAATGCAGGAAGTCTCCCCAGGAGGCCGAGCTCTGCCTAGCATATATAAGGCACTGCGCTCAGTCCTCAGCAGCACAGCAACAAGAGTGAATGCCAAATTTCTGAAGAGGCACCAGAGACCCTCCCTGTCCCCTCAGCTCATCCTTGTATTGCTCCACAGCTGGTGGGTGTGGACGTGGTAGCCGCCTTGGACCTGTATGTGGAGCAGGGCCAGTGGGATAAATGCATTGAAACAGCTACCAAGCAGGTACTGCGTCTCCGCCCATCCCCCTCCGTCCCCTCCCTGCTTCTGAGCATCCCATCTCTCAACTCCACCAGCAGCCAGTCGGCAAAGGCCCCTAACGGCCCTCAGTCCTCGGCACTCTGATGCGGTGGTCAGAACTGTACGTGCCCTTTACTCCCTGAGCAATCCCCTGGTCTCTCCTCACTGCAGGTTCTTACTAATCTGAGCCTTGTCCATGCTCCCCTCTCACTCCCCTCCCCCCACCCTTCCCCTCACCCCCAATTCCCAAACAGAACTACAAGATTCTGCACAAGTATGTGGCTTTGTATGCAACTCATCTGATCCGAGAAGGTGGCTATGCCCAGGCACTGGCCCTCTATGTTCAACACGGAGCTCCTGCTAACCCCCAGGTACAGCCCTCCTGGGGATCCATTCTGCAGCCTGTAAAAGTAGCCATCCTTTCCGTCATCTCTAAGGATCCTGTCCTTAGAGAGCATCAAGCCCAGAATCCCATCCTGAAACATGCAGACTCCTATTAAAAACATACTGAGCCGGGCAGTGGTGGCGCACGCCTTTAATCCCAGCACTTGGGAGGCGGAGGCAGGCGGATTTCTGAGTTCGAGGCCAGCCTGGTCTACCGAGTGAGTTCCAGGACAGCCGGAGCTACACAGAGAAACCCTATCTCGAAAAAAAAAAAAAAAAATTCAAAAAAAAACCCAAAAACATACTGACTTGTCTGTCCAAGAGGAGATGGAGATTCCTTTCAAGGGTCATTACTGTCAGCCTGTTAACATGGTGGCTGTTCTCACATTTATAGATCCGCCCACACTGACTTTATTTTTTGTTGTAGGTTTTGTCTGTCTGTTTTCTAAGTCAGATCTCATGTAGGCCAGGCCAGCCTGGAACTCACTATGGAGCCTAGGATAATCTTGAGATCCTGGTCTTCCTGCCAAAATAGTTTTGTCGTTTTTTTTTTTTTTCTTGTAAAGATTAAATTTATATGAATATTTAATTTATATGAGTACACTGTTGCTGTCTTCAGACACACCAGAAGAGGGCATCAGATCCCATTACAGAGGGTTGTGAGCCACCATGTCGTTGCTGGGAATTGAACTCAAGACCTCTGGAAGAGCAGCCAGTGCTCTTTACCACTGAGCCATCTCTCCATCCGTAAAATAGTTTTAACCCCTCTGCCTTCTCCATCGTCTAAGCTCAGCTCCTATACACACAGCTCGTTCACTCAGGCCGCTTCCCCCTCCACCTCTAGAATTTCAACATCTACAAAAGGATCTTCACTGACATGGTTAGCTCTCCTGGGACCAACAGTGCTGAGGCCTACCACAGCTGGGCTGATCTTCGGGATGTCCTCTTCAACCTGGTAAGGAAGGAGGGTCAACAATGAAATTACAGAGTTCCTTCTCCTGTCCCTGTCCTGGTCTCAGTCCAAATGACCAGCAGTAACCACTGTACAACCCTCCATGGCTTTCCTTCCTACCCACGCCACCCCCCCTCCCTCTCCCTTTTCCAGTGTGAAAACCTAGTGAAGTCCAGCGAGGCGAACTCTGCATCTCATGAGGAGTTTGAGATGATGCTGCTGATTGCTCATTACTACGCTACACGGTCTGCAGCCCAGAGTATCAAACAGCTGGTAAGATGCAGCCGGGGAGATTCATAGAGCCCTCGATCACAAGGATGCACGTCCAGACCTATGAAGCTAAACAAGCCCCACCTCTGGCCCATAGACTGCCATGTTTCCCTCTGTGCCTCTGTCTAATTGGTCTGTAACACTTGCTGAGTGTCTTCACACGCTGCTCTGACCGCTCTGTGCCCACAGCCCTAACACCCTCAGATATATTCAGTATCTGAATATACTGAAACATTCAGATAGTTTTTATGTACCTCCTGTAAGTACACAGACTTTTGACTTACTTGATTTTAACTGTATACATTTTGTGTACTTGGTCAAATTCTAGAAGTAGAAGAAACCCTGTACATAATCTGGGCCCAGTTACATTGTGCTGATGTAAAAACTAAGACCGGAATAGCCTGAGCTCTCTAGAGCAGCTCAGAACTGGTTTTCTAGCTCCATGCTGCCTTAGTTACAGGCTCACTGCTCTGTTCGCTCAGTCACCATAGTATCGGGATCAGAAACTTCACCTTTAATCCACAGGAAACCGTAGCTGCCAGGCTTTCCGTGTCGCTCTTGCGCCACACCCAGTTACTACCTGCAGACAAGGCCTTTTATGAAGCTGGCACTGCTGCCAAGGTGAGCTGGGACAAGGGAAGGGTGGGGCTGAAGAAACAAGGAAATTAAAGTGGGAAGATGGAGCCTGCCTTGAGCAAAGCTGAGTATGGGCTGATGTTGAGGAGGACACACACAGTCTCCGTCTCTTCCTGGAGCATTGTGTCCTAACACCCAGAGAAGGAGTACTCAAGTTCAGAGTCATTTGCAACTTTTCTGTTACAGGAAGTTGGCTGGGAGAACATGGCTTTCATTTTCCTCAATCGGTTTTTGGATCTGACTGATGTAAGTAGGAAAACTGTCCAGAGATCAGGAGGCTTTGCCTGTCACGAGCTGTGCTGATCTCATGGTTGACTGCTCTGCCCACAGGCAATCGAAGAGGGGACCCTGGATGCCCTGGACCACTCAGATTTTCAGGATACAGACATTCCCTTTGAAGTGCCACTCCCCGCCAAGCAGCACGTCCCAGTAAGGGAGCAGGACTGGGGCAGGGGCAGGGTCACCAGTGGGTTGGCACTGAGAAGGGAGGATGGCTCCGGGTTGCTATCCTTTGGGGACACCAGCCCTCACTACTACTCAGAGGCAGTGACTGAGTCCCTCGGATCCCAGGAGACTATAGCTGATGTGTGTTCAAGGGCTTAGGAAGGCCCTGTACTCACCCCATATAAAGCTAGCACTACCTGTCTTCCCCAGGAGGCCCAGAGAGAAGAGGTTCGAGATTGGGTGCTCACAGTCTCGATGGACCAGAGGCTGGAGCAGGTTCTGCCCCGAGATGAGCGTGGTGTCTACGAGGCTTCCCTAGTAGCAGCGAGCACTGGAGTCCGGGCACTGCCCTGCCTCATTACAGGTACAGAGCCCCACATCGCCCCGCAATCCCGGGGCAAGTAGAAAGGAGGGAAAAGCGGCAGCATCAAAACTTCGGTTCAGGGCCAGAGCCGCCCCTCCCGACTCCCAGGGGCCTGTCACCCTTCCCGTGACCTTGCAAACACCATCTTTTCACCTTCCACCACAGGTTACCCCATTTTGAGAAACAAAATTGAATTTAAGAGACCTGGGAAGGCTGCTAACAAAGACAACTGGAACAAGTTTCTTATGGCCATCAAGGTTAGAGAAGGAGTCTTAAAGGCAAAGGAAACTGTGGGGGGGGGGGGAGGGCTGCAATAGGATTCCCAAAAACCTGCTCCTCACGACAGCCAGAAGCTAATGGCTCCTCTCCTGGTCTCCACTTTGCCCACAGACCTCCCACAGCCCAGTGTGCCAGGATGTGCTGAAATTCATCAGCCAGTGGTGTGGGGGGCTCCCCAGCACCAGCTTCTCCTTTCAGTGACTGGTGCGGCCGAGCAGTTCAGATCTGTTCCTCATTAAAGTCCTGTGAGTGGTGGAGACTGCTGCATTCTTTCTCATCACCTCTCCACCACAGTACAGTGCCCCTCGCTCTAAAAGTAACTAATCAGGCAGAAGACAAAATACAAGTTCTTTTATTATAGTTATCTATACCACCCTAGGTCAGGGCTCCCGCGTAGTAGAAAACACCTGTGGACTGCGCCTCAGAAGAACACCTGCCTGACAAAGAAAAGAGCCAACCTGAGTCACAGAGCAAGCAACGTAGCAAAAGGCTAGCCCCAATCCCCAAGAATGCATCCACCCCAGGGCCTTCACCTGTCCTAAACCCAGGTTTTCTGTAAGGCCTGGAAATCCTGCTGGTAGTGGAGCAGCTGCACATTTTCTTGCCTTTTGCACTCAGGAAGTTCAAGCCCTGTCAGTTCCTGCAGCTGCAGGAGAGGGGGGACACAGAAAGGGCCTTAATGACACACCAGCTCCTCAACACAACCAGGGTATGGAATGAGCCCTTCCTGTTCCTCTTCCTTACCTGTCCCTGCAACCCTTCCTTCCTGCAGGGCCCAATTCCCCGTAGCGTGAGTGCAGCCACACAACAGTAACCAGAAAGAGCAGCCTCTGCTGCAGACATGAACAGAGAAGGGATCCAGAGAGCCAAGGCTGTATCCTAAAACCCAAAGTAACAAAGAGGACTGGGCCTTGGAATGAGGCAGGAGCAGCAGCACACAGGGCAAAGGTGAGGAGCAGAGTGTCTCGAATAGCAAGAGTAAGCTCACATAAATTCTTGTGGGATCAAAGGGGCAGTCAGTGTGCCCAGGCCCCTGGTCCAGCGGTATGGAAGGATCCATCAGTCCCGGATGGCAATCGGCAATAAGACGGCGGCCACCATTGGCAATAGTGAGCGATACGGCCAGGAGGAGGCCCGTGGAGCAGGCAGCCGACAAGAGCAGGTTCACCAAGGCCAGTGTCAGCAGGGCCCAGTGCTGGTGGGGTAGAAGACCTGGGTGAACGGCCCGGTTAAGTCTCCCCGAGATACTTCAGTTTCTCTTTGAGGCTCCTGCCCAGCGGTAGTCTACCGAGACACCTCCTCCACCCCTCTCACCAGTCGTGGGCGAAGAAGGTTCCTGGATGCCAAGAGAGCCACAAGTCCCACGGAAACGCTCTGCGGAAGCAACAAGCCTATGGCTTACTCTCTCAGCGCCCAGCCCAGCCCGCCTTGCCTGTCCACCGTCCCGCGACGCTCACCAGTAGTCCCGAACCCACAGAAATGACATTGGCCGTGGTGTACTCAGGAGTGACCGCGCCACGGGGGTTGGCCACGTGCCGCAGGACAGTACCATGCAGCACAGCTCCCACCAGGAGGTTCACGTGGCCCACCAGGATCAGCGCGAGTCCCACGCGCATCAGCCGCCTGGGCCCTCGGGCGGCATCTGCAGAGGAGGGGGAGGGGCAGGTGGCAGCCGTGCAGGCGGGGCCTCGGGCCCAGCCTCGGCTGCGGAGCCCAGGGTGGAGGAACGTGTACGACTTACCGAAGGTGCAGGCGCGGCAGCACCTCATCGTGGCCGCTCTGCCCCCGCCGCCCATCGGCCCTACCTGGACCCGGCTTCGCCCGCCCGGACGCCGACTTCCGCGCCGCCGCAGGCAGCTCCACCTGGGCCCGCCCCGCCCTGACCTAAGGCCCGGCCTCCTCTCGGGCCGCCCTACCTGGGCCCGCCCCGCCGGAGCGCCTGCGCCACCCACTGAGCCGCAAGCACAACACAAGATGCTTTAGCAAAAAGTAGACTTTATTACAGCAGCAACTGAGGCGATTCGAATGGCCCCCGGGGCCACCCCTGCAGCACCACCTTTCTCTCCCGCCCATGCGCCCCAGCGGGATTGTAGAACTAAGCTCCCCCAGTGCCCGAGGGCCTCCTGTCCACACAGGTAGGGCAGGAGCCAGCAGGTCAGCTACTAGCTCCCCAGCTAGAAGGTGGCTGCTGAGATAGATGGCCCAGGCCCACGTCTGTGCAAAACAAGTAAACAAAGTGCAGAGGGGAGGAAGAGAGGGGAAGGGGCAGGATGATACTCAACCAGGGAGCCCCTAAAGCCCTCCTGAATAATACGGGGAGAAGGGGCTTCACAGGGTAATACTGACTGGGGAGAGGGGACAGGAGGCCTGCAGCATGCCCAGGGACAGCCACAGCTTGGCTAGGGGCCTGGCTCAAGTGGGCTCTATGAGGAGACGGTGACAGCGGCTGCGCTGAGTGAGCTGTTCCTGGCAAAGTTGAACTTGTTGAGAGTCTCCTCCAGCAGAGAGGTCAAGCGGCTCTGATCAGCCTGGGGAGAAGCTCAGTGAGGCGGGGCTGAGAGAAGACAGGGCGGCACCCCGAACAGAAGGCAGGACCTCACCTCACTAATGAAGCCCAGCTGCACCAGCTCAGCCGCCAAGTCCGGGATGTTCTCATCTGACAGAAAAACGGGTGCTTGAACACAGTCTGGGAGGACCAGCAGCCCTGTGAAACCCTGTTCCTGCCTCCCTCCTCCAGAAGAAAGGCTGCTCACCTGGCATCAGGTCACAGCTCAGGTGCCGGTTCAGTTTGTCCTCCAGCTTCAGCAGAAGCGTTAGCTGGAAAAAGGACAGTGACAATGAGGCTCTCCTCCCCAGCAGGCCGCGAGCGCAGCCCTGGCATCCCGCCCTGAGCTTACGTGGTGTTTGACTCCCTCCTCCACAGATTCGATGTTGCACTGCATCAGCACCACCTGGACAGGACAGACATGGAGGACGTCTAGAGGCTGCTCAGTAACACATCAATGCCCGAGACCTTCCAGCCCACAGAAGAAAACGGTGGCCAGCAGGCAGAAATGCATCCCATACAGGACAGTGCCTTAGCTAAGGTGTCTACCACCATGGCCAAAAATACAATCACACCAGAGTCCCCACCTTGCGTGTCTCCACTTCAGCTGGCTCAGGAGTTGGAGTCTTGACAGAGGGGGGCACAACAGGTGATGTCACCTCCTCCTGCTGTGGCTGTTGAGGCCGCGGCAGCCCAAAGGCTGTCAGAGGGTAAATCCCATTCCTGGTGGGAGATGACAAAAGTCACAGGGACTCTATGAAAGTCTCAAGACACCTGTCCCTACTTCTTCCCAGAAGCCCACCCTCTCTCACCTGACATCTTCAAGGAATTTGTCTAATTCCAGGGCTGGTGACTGAGAGTACCTGGAAGAAAAGGTAAGCAGCTTGAGACTCTCCCTGCAGAGCCTGGGTGGCAGCGACCAGTCTCCCTTTCAGACCCTCAGCTGGCTACTCACAAAGTCTGCACTGGTTCCCGCCCTGGCCCTGCAGGGATTTCGGCTAGTACAGCACTGGTGTCCATGTTTTTGGTGATCTCCTCTAGAGCGTTCTCTGGTATCATGTCTGGTGGGTATAATAGGGTGGAATATTGTGTGAAGACAGACTTGTTTCACACTAGGCAGAGGACAGGGGTAAAGAATCCCTTTGGGAACAGAACACTAAAGACACCATGCCAATGATGGAAGCCCCATGTCGGATGGAAATCCTAGTGATCTTTGTGTGGCATGGACTCGGGCCCAGGACCAAGGCCTAGCAGCATCTGGGGACTCACGTTGGTGTCCCACAATACAGTGAGCAGCAAGAAGCTTGAGTGAGGGCACTTCAAACAGTGCTGGGTGGAACAGAAGTTCTCTGGCTGTTGGTCTCCGAGCAGGCTCAGACTGCAGGCACTTTTGAATAAACTCCTGTAAGACAACAAGAAACTGGAACAGGCATCTGGCAAGACTCTCACTTCCATGTAACTTTCATTAGATTTAGCAAAATGTTTTCTACATGCTTGGAATTCAAACTTATTGGGGAAACGTTGTATTTCCTGACAGGGCTTTATATCTATATGGTAATGTATAAACTTAAGTCTTTCTGGTTTTTCTTTCTAGACATTTTGTTTTTCTAAGACAGGGTCTCATTACATGGCTTAAGCTGGTTTGAAACTCACTCTACAACTATATAGTCCAAGTTGTCTCTGAACTCGCAGTCCTCCTGCCTCAGCCTCTGAAGTGTGGAAACTACAGGCATGAGGCACCATGCCTGCCTTTGGGGTTTTTTTTTGTTTTTTTGTTTTTTTGTTTTTTTCGAGACAGGGTTTCTCTGTGTAGTTCAGGCTGTCCTGGAACTCACTTTGTAGACCAGGCTGGCCTCAAACTCAAGAAATCCGCCTGCCTCTGCCTCCCAAGTGCTGGGATTAAAGGCGTGTGCCACCACCGCCCGGCGGTATTACTCTTATAGTCTCCAACCACAATTGTGTTTGTTTTTAGAGACAAGGTCTGTGTAGCCCTGGTTGTCCTGGCCCTCACTCTGTAGACCAGGCTGGCCTTGAACTCAGAGAGACCTGCCTTCCAAGTGCTGCGATTAAAAGACCATTACTGTCTGCATTATTTTTTCTTTAATGTTGAAACTTAGTATTTCTTTTGTTTTTATTAGCTTATTCATGGCCAATTTTTCTTTGCCAAATTTCGTCCCCGCCCCCCAGACTTTTAGCAAATAAATGCAGTGAGTGACATTCACCATCTTCTTGTCTCCCGAGCCTATGACCACAGATTCCTTTGTCTACAACTCCTGATTGCCCACGTTTTCTCTAACCATTCCACTTCCCTTTCTGCCTCTGGTCAAATCCCATGCCAACATGCTTTCTTACTGTCAGTATTAAAGGACAACAAAGTAACACACCTGATCTTTCCCCTAAGAATCCCACCCTAATGTAAACTAGAACCTGGATTCACGCCTTACTCTTCCATTAGATCTCTACTTCTTGCACCTCACAACTGTCTCTGATTAACATTAATTGTTCCTTCCTCATTTTGTTTTTGAGACAGGGTCTAATGTAGCCCAGGCTAGCCTTGAATCCTCTGTGTAGGGGCGGATGACCTTGAATTCCTGATCCTTCAATCTCTACCTCCCAAGTGCCAGGCTTATAGATGTACGTACTGCCGCCATGCCTGACCAGAGTTAATTGTTCTTGTTCAGACTGTCCTGTCTCACTGTAGTTAAGCTACATACTGATTCATAATTCCTTTATTCTTTAAATCTTAAATCATTAAACATAAAATCCCAAGTGACTAGTTTGATATTTACATGCCAAGATATTGTATAAGAGTGTGTAACAGCTGGGCAGTGGTGGCACATGCTGGTAATCCCAGCACTTGGGAGGCAGAGGCAGAGGCAAGTGGATTTCTGAGTTCGAGGCCAGTCTGGTATATACAAGACAGCCAGGGCTACACAGAGAAACCCTGTCTCGAGAAAAAAAAAAGTGTAGCACCCGCCTGAGGTAACACCCTCAGCTCGCCTTCATGTAGAGACACTTAACAAACAATTTTAACTTCACACTACCTATCTGAACCCTTACCTGTGCACCTAGAATCAAAGTTTCTCACAGGAATAGTATAGTTTAGTCTTTTCTATTTTGATTCTCTTCTTTTACTCTTAGAACATTTGGGACCTCTTGGGAAGTACAATAAACTCGATTAAGGAGGAACGTTGATCCTGATTGAGTCTTACCCTCTGTAATGAGTCTTCTAATAGCTGGATGGCACTGCTGATGGCTTCCTGTGGCACATATGAGGACTCACCATTGCCCTGAATCTCCAGCACTGCCATCTGTCGTGAGGAAAAACCCAAAGGAACAACTGAGAACTAAGACACAAACCCACAAACCCAGTGCACCCACAATCTCTTTCCCCAAGGACAGCATTTCCCTTTCCATGGTCTGATTTCATGCTTTCTCTCTCTCCCTTCCCTCACAGGTCTCCTCACCTCCAGTGCACACATGCCAAAGGAGTAGATGTCCACTGCTGTTGTCACATTTGTGACTTCTAGAGAAAACAGATGGTTATTAGGAGAGAGAATGGACTGGGGGAACAAGTGGCAGGGATACTTTAAAAAAAAGATACAATGTATGCAAGTCCCGGGAGCTGACCTTCTCGTTGTATTATCCCTGTATCTCACTCAGTTCATAAAGTGTAAAACCAAGATCTGGGGTGGCTCTGGCAGGGGCTGATCTTTCAGGGAGGGAGTAAGTGGAGGGGCACAATCTGTCTGAGGGACTGTTTTTTTAAAGCTGAGTCTGAGAATGGGGCAGAGAGACAAGACTACCTCACCTCCATACTCTGGTGCAAAAAAGTGTAGGTTCTTCTGTTCTTCCCGGCAAGTCTTCACGTGATTGTTGATAGTGTCAGGAGCCACTAGGAGTAGGGAGACACCCACAATCTAACCACCACCACCACCACCACCAAAGCATGATCTTACTCTACAGAGTCTCCAAAAGCCATTTTTCTCCTGAAGTCTCCTAATACTCAACAGATACAAACTATCACTTTCCCAACCCTAAGCAATAGACTACATATCAATACCACCTAGGTTCCCTGTCTGCCTGCAGTCTGTATTTCTCATCTAAGGCCCCTTCACTCAGGAACAACGAAGTCTATGCACTCTACACACAGACACGGAGGGCTGTAGGCTCAGGTAACACACAGTCAAAGGCAAACTCTGTCACTTGGAACCTGCTCATCTTTTCAAAGTCCCAGATCTATGAAATCCACGGCCCCACAAAAATGCTAGTTTTAATCCACTCATCCAGCCTGCAATTAACATAAAAATACAGGCGGCCCTTCCTACTACTAGGAGACAACTGGAGACCTCATGGGCTGGGATAAGAAAGGCAAAGCAGTAGTAACACAGAGCCAAGGAGCTAGCCTCTTCCTTACCCATATGTGATGACTGAAACTGAAAACAAAAAACCCAAAAACCTCAAAAGTGAACCAATACCCTAAAATCAGTTTACTTTTAGACCCTTGTCTAAAACCTTAGTCCTCAACAACACCTACCGCAAGACTGAATGAGGAACCAGGACCAGGCCCAAGCTGGACTCACTCTGATCATAACAATGACTACAAATCACAGAGAATCTAGGAGCACAGTATGATTTAGGGAGCCAGCCTGATGATGAAGGGGATGTGACTCTTAAGAGGAAGTGTCCAGCCAGGCAGAATCCACAGGAAACAAGCAGGTTACAAAGGGGCAAGCGGGTGGAGGGCTGGCGGGGAAAAGCTAAGCAGGCATAATTAGGCACAGGAAGCAGGGGCCAGGCCTTGCTCCCACGACTGCATGCACTGGGCAGCCGCAGACGGAGCAAAGGGAGCACAAACAGAGCCCCAAATGGGGCAGAGGGAGCTCTCACCATTAGCAAAAATCCTATGAAAGACTGTTGGGAACAGAGCAGCCCGTAAGCGGGAGGGAGGAAAACAGAGAAAAGTTGTGAGCGATGGAGCAGCCAAGCCCCAGACAAATGGTAACCACACACAGACACGGCACACAGAAATGTCACTGCACACAAATACACAGCAAATGAAAACACTCACAGCAGGCACAGACTGGAACCTCTTTGGTAGGGTTTGGCCCAAAGGGCTAGAGTCAGACCTCATATCCATCTCTTGCCCTTTCCAAGCCTCTTATCAACTTCTCTGTATTATTCCAAAGTTCTCTCCAAGAAGTACAAGGTTGTATACCCTAACCCATTTGCACTAATTGTTTTCTCCCTATGAATTCCCTCTACTAAAAGCCTATCTATTATCACCAGCTTATACCTCAAAATTTGCTGTTCTCCCATGCCTTTTACCTTACCCCCATGGTTCCCAAATTCCCGAGGCTCCCCTGCCCAGAATCTCTCCCTCCCCTCACCAGAGCCAATCTTGATGAGTCCGTTGTGCTGGATGAAGATGGTGTCACAGGTCAGGTTCCCATGGATGATGGGAGGGTCACAGGAGTGCAGGTAGCTGTGGGGGCACTGGGCTGTTAGAGGGGCCACTAGGAAATTAAGGGCAGGGGGAACCCAAGGGTTAAGAGGAGTAAGGGCCAGCTCTCCTCCTCCTCATAACGATAATCCCTATACACTGATTCTCTATTATGCCAGGGATCTTAAGTAAGATAAGCAGTAGGAAAAAAGACTGGGATACTGATGGTTAGGACATCAAGAGGACCCCACAAGGGGGCCTAATCTTGTCAGCATGTGACTCAGAGAAACTGGGGAGAGGCAGACTAGAAAAGCAGAGTAGTGCCTTGCAATGTGTGTAAGGAACTAAAACCAGGAGAGATGGGGAGGAAAACTAACCAGACAGTACCTACCTCAGGGCAGAGAGGATCTGTGTACACCAGCGTTTCCAGGCCTAAAAAAAGAACAGAGTCAGGATCAGTAGCAATTCATTCATTCTCATTCTCATTGTCTTTCTCTCTCCCTCTCTCCCCACCCCCTTCTTCCTTCTCCCCTCTCTACCCACCCTCCTCCTCCACAGTTTCACTATATAACTCTATGGTCTTAGGTGTCCTTAAACTATGTAGACCACACTGGCCTCAAACTCTCTGCCTTCTGAACCAATGCATGCAACAAACCCCACACCACAACTCGTGATACTTTCCTCTCATCCTTCCCACTAGACTAGTCCTTGCTATCCCTCCCTAATTGGCTTCATAATTTTCCCCATCTTTTTAAACCCCTAAACAAAGCCTAAAACTATGTCTAGCTTATTTTCATACCTTTTCATTCATAGTCTTGTGGTTCTTTTTGGTCTTCTTCAGAAACTGTTTAAGACTCCCAGAGGACATGTATTCTGTGATGAAGATCACCTGGGGAAGGAAAGCACTTACCATTAAGGCTTTCTACTAGAAATGATCTCTATCTAACCTGCTGACATTTATACCAGATACATACTAAATTGTGTTTTTCAACTTTCCTTTTCTTTAGTATCACTTTCTTAGGCTTAAGAGCATGATAAGAACAAAGAAGCATGCAAATGTCCACTTACTTCCCCCATCTTTACTGGAAACGCTACAGGTATCAAATGAAACCCTACTCTCCCTGCCACAGAAATAGATTTCAGTTCTTGGGTCAAAATTACCTAGTTTCAACCTCTGAATGTGAAATGGACAATAAATGCACCTGCTCTCTGGCAATTCAGGAAACACTAGGCAAAAAAATCTTACCCTAGCCTTGTTCTCTTTAACATCAGCCCAATACTTGTGAAACTTAACAATGTTAAGATGTTCCAGCTGAATCAGATTATCAAACACTGCACGGACCTTTTCCTGGAGCAAGGGAGACAAAGGGACAATAGAGGTCACTAATCATTGTAAGAATATGAAAGCCATTCCTTACCCATCCCATGGCTGATCTAACCAGGAAAGCTTTCCTCACAGCCACTTTCCCAACAACAGCTGCTTAAATAGGCCCAAGGCCTCATCACCTACCTCCTGCAGTTTGTAGTTCTTGCGTTCAGAGAACTGTACCTCATTCCACACAACCTCCACACCTTCCTCTGTATCCATGGCCAGGTATGCACTGTCAATACCTGGTACATTACGCTGATTCACCTGAGAAGCAATTAAAGTGGAATTAAAGTACTTCAAGAAGCTGCCATTTTAGTACTCCATATGATCACCTTCCAGCCCTGCCCTACACAAGTCCATTGTGCTCTTCTGGACAGCTCCTCTAGTTCTTACTGCTTACAGTTTACTATCCCAGGAACTCCATCATCACCACCTCACCTCTTCTCGCCTCTTCTGCCAGCGCCCACAGGGTGACTCTTCCAAGATCTCAGACTCATCTTCACTTTCTTCTTCTTCCTCGGGAGAAGCAGCTGAAGTTGTAGAGGTCACAGGAGGTGACACAGAAGTCAGGCCAGGAGCTGAAGATGAGGATTCTACCTTTGGGTCTGAGCCACTGCTGACTACTGTTTGGGACTCCCCTTCCGACATGCTGGAATGAACACTCAGCCTGCATTTGTTGGGCAGAGTGAGAAGACAAAGGTCAAAAACAGATGTATAAATCTTTAATAGTCTTAACTTCATCTTCAGCCTTAAAAATACATCTTCAGGGCTGGAGAGATGGCTCAGCAGTTAAGAGCACAGACTGCTCTTCTAGAGGTCCTGAGTTCAATTCCCAGCAACCACATGGTGGCTCACAACCATCTGTAATGGATTCTGATGCCCTCTTCTGGTATGTCTGAAGACAATTACAGTGTACTCGCATATATAAAATAAATAAATCTTTTTGGTTTTTTGGTTTTTTTGAGACAGGGTTTCTCTGTATAGCCCTGGCTGACCTGGAACTCACTCTGTAGACTAGGCTGGCCTCGAACTCAGAAATCCACCTGCCTCTGCCTCCCAAGTGCTGGGATTACAGGCGTGTGCCACCACCACACGGCTAAATAAATCTTAAAAAAAAAACAAAACCAACTTTAATATATATATATATATATATATACACACACATATACATGTACATGTACATATGTATATGTATATATATATCTTCCTAGCCAGGCTAAATAAATCTTTAAAAAAAAACAGCTTTTAAATAAATAGATAAATAAATAAATAAATAAATAAATAAATAAATTTATTATATATATATATATATTTTTTTTCCTAGCCGGGCAGTGGAAGATATATATATCTTTAATCCCAGCACTTGGGAGGCAGAGGCAGGCAGATTTCTGAGTTCGAGGCCAGCCTGGTCTACAGAGTGAGTCCCAGGACAGCCAGGGCTATACAGGGAAACCCTGTCTCGAAAAAACCAAAAAAATAAAAAAATAAAAATACATCTTCCTTGTTTTCTTTACATCAAAATCAAATTTACTCTTACCTAAATACTGAAATGTGAATGACTCTGGCTTCTAGAAGAGGAGTTACCTTGGTTGAAGACCACCCAGAAGGGCCACACATGAGACTAATGACAATATAGTCCACTTTAGTCAAACCCAAATAGACAGTAAAATCTGGTGCCCCATTCCCTCTCAGCAAATAGTGTTGCAATTAATATATTTCCCATTGGCTCTCCATGGGCCTCAACTTTGACTGTGCTCAAGGACTAGGGTGTACAGGCATTACTCAGAGCAGATGACTCTAGACTCAAAAATGTTCCACTGAGATAGCCCTGTGGGTCTATACCATCCTTAGCCAACTAACCAAAACTCCCACAGTGACATCCTATTAGACTAAAAGTGACATTATCCATCTTTCCTATACATAGGTAGAAGCTGCCATTGGGCCAGGTGACTGGCAGGCGTGACTTCCATCTCTAATGACCTCACCTTCCTTATGATGGGTGAGTGTGGCAAGTGGGTACTGTTTAACAACATTTCTTTTCATTTACTCACTGAAATGTTTAGTAACATTTGTGGGTTATTGTAGGTCATACACTGGGAGGGTGCTTGAGATAGATCAGTGAATTAAAATAAATGAAATGCCTGCACTTAACTAAGCACAAATTAAAAAAAAAAAAAAAAAAAAAAAAAAAAGACCTTATGCTTCCAGCTTTCCTCTCATCTACATTGCTCAAAGGATCTGACTTGTCCAATCTGAGGCACTAGGTCTGATACCAGTTACCTCCTTCAGGAACAAACAACTCAAGCTATAGCCTTTATAGGAAAAGTATTAAAAAATAACATTTCTACAGGCACAGAGTTGCTTTAAGAAAAACCTAAATTTCTAATTAACCCATACCAAAAAAGAAAAAAAAGACATAAAATGATACATCAAATGAACACAGACTGTAAAAAACCTGAACCCTGTGTGTGATTAGCTCAAAGAGCTGTCTAGTAAGAAAGCCATACCCTGGAAAGTAAGCCTGCACTCCAGTAGTTCAGAATACCTGACACCTGCAATCAACTCCAGCAGGCCATACAACTCTCTGGCGCCTCTCCCTACACATTCTCTCCCCAGCCTGTTTTATCTGAATCGGGGATTTGTATTAACGCTCTAGTAAACTCAAAGAACAGCACAGCACTGGGCAAGGGGGGGGGGATCTGGTAGCCTACTTCCCCACTTTAATTTCTAAGGAGAGTCCTTCCTGTCCTAGAAAGTCTCCTCAGTCTGCCAAGACAGCTATTAGTTGTGTGCATGTCTTAATAAACCAATAAAAAAAATGAGTTAAGGATCACTTTCTCCTCCTTCCCCTACCAAGGAGCTAAGAAAATAATAGTCTGTCTCAGCTACATTCACAGGATGTGCATCCAATCTGAATGGGTAAGTGAAGTTCTAGCGAGACACAGCAGAAGATACTCTAGACTGTCATAGCTGTAGCCTATGGAATCTAGAACTACTGGACCAACGACATAGACAGCCCCTTCACAGGGCGCTTGGAGGGAAGATAAACTGTCATCAGAGACAAACGTCCAGAAGGTACATTTCCCTCCCCAATCATGTCCCAGAAGGTAAAATAAGACCAATGCCTAAAGATCTCCAAGCACTCCAACAGATGCAGAAACTTGTGCAACACTGGGGCTTCTGCCTCGGGGCTGCTGGCAGTTTTAACTGGGTTCACCAAGGAAAAGCTCTTTTGCATTGGTGAAGGCTATCTCCTTGCAGCCTCTAGCTACCCTGAGGGCACATAGTACATTCACTCCAGGGCATTGTCTGTCATCTGCAAAGTTGTTCTCCCGGCTTCCATTATTAGCTGAAAGCATAGCATCCCGCATAGCTCGCAGCCACAGGCCACTCTGAGGTCAGCAGAACGGCTCAGTCGGAGAGAATGCAAGCTCGGAGATAGCAGGCCCTCAGCTTGTCAACACTCCAACAGGTCGCCCGGCCAATACCTGGAAGGAAGCGGCGGCGGGCAGACAGTGGCCCGCCAGGAGACGGGGCACCACAGCCACCTCATCAAAGGCCAGCCCAGCCGCGCCGTCAGGCCGCAGACCACGCCCCCGCGCTCGGCGCGCCGCCCCGCGAGCAGGCCGGGCCCGGACGCCGCGCTTCCTTCCGCAGGCCCTCGGGCCCGGGCCCCCGCCCCGCCCCCGCCCGCGCCGCCTGCCCCGCCTCTCGCGGCCAGAGTTCCAAGAGAACGCCGGGGCCCCGCGACCCGCGCCCGCAGAATTCCGGGCCGCCGCGGCCACGCCGGAGACACCAGGAGGACGGGCGGCGCCCTGGGGCCAAGGCGGCCCCTCAGCTGCGATGGGCCGGGCTAGGTCGGGCCTGACTCCCGAAAGAGCAGGGCCGCCCAACAGCACCCGCGGGCCGCGTCCCGCCGGCCCGCGGCTCGGAGTGATCCTGCCGCCCTCCCGCGAGCCCCTCCCTCCAGGGCCTCTTTCTCCGGAGCTCACCTCCCGACTCCGCGCCCGCAGCCTGCGCTTCAGCTCCAGCTCGGGTTCCGGGGCCTCGGATCGCAGCGACTCCCTCACAGCTGCGCTCCGCAGCGCAACCGAACTGCGGGCCCCGCCCTCGCGGCGTCCGGACCAACAGTGGGCGGTGCCGCAGCGCCGCCAGGTTTCCATTGGACAGGGCAGCGGGGGGCGGTTCCCACAGCCAGGCGCTCTCAGGGCAGTCTCCTGCCGCGTCTCCTCCCCTTGCGGGGTTCTGGCCGACAGCCTGCCAACGTTGTCTTCTCATCTCTCGGTCCATCCTACTTCCAGTCGAGGTGCCCCCAAGTAATTCTGCCAGACGAAAGGAAGGCTTTCTCTCTCTTCTTGAAAGCGCCATGACAGTCCTAATCCTCCGAAAAGACAAAAGGAACGGAAGACGCAGCCTCTCAATCCGAGGGACGAACCCACCCACATTCCTCTTTTGGGAAAGAGACAGTGCTCGGGTCATCAGATTTTCAGAAAGCTTTTTTAAAATCGCTTAACATGAAAACTAATAGTTGCTGATTTGTGTAACATTATTTACCCAAACATAACCTGATTTGAACCACATAAGGGAGAACTTATTGAAATTATCCAATGATTGTTGGCAAATGCTAAAAAGAAACAACCCCCCCCCAAAAAAAAAGTTACTCAAATTTAAGTTGATATTAGCCAAAATAGAATCCGAAGTAAGAAGATCCATCAAAACTGTACTCGAAAAGGTATTTGGAAAGAATTTACACTGGCTGTGAGTGTAAAGAATTACAATAGTGAGCCGGGCGTGGTGGTGCACGCCTGTAATCCCAGCACTTGGGAGGCAGAGGTAGGCGGATTTCTGAGTTCGAGGCCAGCCTGGTCTACAGAGTGAGTTCCAGGACAGCCAGGACTATACAGAGAAACCCTGTCTCGAAAAACCAAAAAAAAAAAAAAAAAAAAAAAAAAAAAAATTACAATAGATTCTGGGTAAGCCATTGATCTTGGAAACTTAAAGGCAGAATTTAAGAGATGGAAATTCATGCTACCATTATACATGTATTATCAAGGAAGAAGGATGAATCATCTGAAACAGAATGTCAACAATCACCAATTTTACTGTCCATAAAGGAAATAATTAATCCTAGTTTACGGGTTCAGACAGAAATCCTGTAGCGACTCATTTTTTCTCATCTCTTCATTTTAAAATGCTTGCTTTAAAAACAAATTTCAGCAAGCATGCCAGGCATATCTCTGTGAATTCAAGGCCAACCAGGGCTACAGAGTGGGACTCTGTCCCAAAAACAAAAATCAACCTTTTTTTTTCACCCAGCTTAGTTGTGCATACCTGTCATCCTAGTACTCAGTAGGCTAAGGTCATGAGCTCAGCACAAGCAACAGCACAACACTGTTCTGATGTTGGATTAAAAACTGCACTTACCTAAAAGTATAGCACACCATTTCAACGTTTGTTCTAGTCTCAGAAGGGAGCGCGTCCTCTCCGGCCTCCTGGGCACCAAAGCAATCGGAACTCCTGAACCATGGCAAGCTTTCATTACAGATCTGTCCGTGCCTCTTAAGTTCCTACCATTTCCTGTCAGCACTGTCTGCCTTTGCATTTCAACTAGCTATTTCAGATGTGCATAGAGGTCCATTAGTCAGCCTCGCTTTCAGTTACTCTCTCATGTGTACCTGAAATGGTCAACCGCTGCCTACATTTTTACCAATTCACTTATGTTTCCTGCTTACAAATAAATACTAGCCAGACCATGGTTGTGCACGCCTTTAATCCCAGCACTCTGGAGGCAGAGGCAGGTGGATATCCGTGCACTTGTAGCCAGTCTGGTCTACAGAGCAAGTTCCAGGACAGCCAGGGCTACAAAGAGAAGCCCTGTCTTGGAAAAACCAAAAGCAAACAAAAAAGTAATGAAGACTTATTGCAAAAACTCAGAAATTAGCTTGACTGTGGCCCAAGCCAGGAGGCAGAGGCAGGAGGATTTCCGAGTTCAAGGCCAGCCTGGTCAATAGAGTGAGTTCTAGGACAGCCAGGTCTACACAGAGAAACAATGTCTGGGGAAAACAAAACAAAAACAAAAAATTGGTATGGAGGCAGAGCCTAGCAATCAAGAGCACTCTGCTCCTGTAGGTAACCCTGGTTTGGTTGCCATAGGTAACCCTGGTTTGGTTGTGAGCACCTACATGGCAGCTCACAATTATCTGTAGCTCCAGTCTGAGAAAATCTGGCCCCCTCTTTCAGCCTCCATGGAGCCTAGGCATGCATACGGTGCACACGCCTATAGATACGCAAGCACAAGCACTCGTAAGTGTCATAAGCGTTGAAATAAATCTTTTGAGCTGGGTGCGGTGGCTCTTGCTGAGAATCTCAGCACTCAGGAGCTAGTTTGTAGAGCTAGCTCCAGAACCGTCAATGCTTCCAGCAAAACACTGTCTCAATAATATAATAACCAAATAAATATTTGTTTAAAGCCACTAAAAAACAGGAGTCTCAAAAATATTTCAGTATAATATATATATGTACATAGTAACTTCTATGAACCAGGAACTGGGTTTTTTTTTTGTTTGTTTGTTTGTTTGTTTTGTTTTGGTTTTTTTTTGGTTGTTTTCGAGACAGGGTTTCTCTGTGTAGCTCTGGCTGTCCTGGAACTCACTTTGTAGACCAGGCTGGCCTCGAACTCAGAAATCCACCTGCCTCTGCCTCCCAAGTGCTGGGATTAAAGGTGTGCGCCACCACCACCCAGCCAGGAACTGGGTTTTTTGTTTGTTTGTTTGTTTGTTTGTTTGTTTGTTTTGAAACAGGGTTTCTGTGTGTAGCCTTGGCTGTCCTGGAACTCACTCTGTAGACCAGGCTGGCCTCGAACTCAGAAATCTGCCTGCCTCTGCCTCCCAAGTGCTGGGATTAAAGGCGTGCACCACCACTGACCGGCTTGTATTTTTTTAAAGTTTTATTTAGTGTGTGTCCAGTAAGCATGTTGCTGGTCTCCAGACAATTTTAATGAGTTTGTGTTAATTTAATACCCATAACAATCATGTACTTATTTTTTTTGTTTTGGTTTTTTTGAGACAGGGTTTCTCTGTGTAGCCCTGGCTGTCCTGGAACTCACTTTGTAGACCAGGCTGCCCTTGAACTCAGAAATCTGCCTGCCTCTGCCTCCTGAGTGCTGGGATTACCAGGCATGCACCACCACGCCCGGTTACAATCATGTACTTATTAACAATTATTTTAGCAGGCCCTTATAATCCTACTATCTTCAAATAATTAAGGTTGTTCTTTTGAGCCGGACATGATAATGTCTCTAATGCCAGCCAGCACTTGGTAAGCAGAGTCAGACAAACCTCTGGGAGTTCAGGACAGCCAGGGCTGTTACACAGAGGAACCCTGTCTCCAAAAACAACAACAACAACAAAAAAAAAAACACAAAAATATTTTAATTTTGTTCCATTGTTTTTTGTTTTTTTTTTTTTTTTTTTTTTTTTTTTTGGTTTTTCAAGACAGGGTTTCTCTGTGTAGTCCTGGCTGTCCTGGAACTCACTCTGTAGACCAGGCTGGCCTCGAACTCAGAAATCCGCCTGCCTCTGCCTCCCAAGTGCTGGGATTACAGACGTGCGCCACCACGCCCGGCTCTGTTCCATTGTTTTTGAGACAAGACTCTCTATGTAGCCCTGGAAGTCCTGGAAATCACTGTTTAGACAAGGCTGGTCACAAGCTCAGAGATCCACCTGCTTCTGCCTCCAGAGAGATGGGAAGATTTACATTATCACACCTGGCTGCAGCATGCAGTCTTGATCACTAAATCATCTCTCCAATCCCTATATCATACTTCCTATAAAACTTATTTCACCTTATCAATAAAGTATTACATTTCCCAAATGTGTTCATTGGAAAATTGGATGAATTCCAGTATTCACTATCGTAATATTAGTTAATAGTTAATATTCTGTTGTATCTTGCCTGTTTATAAAATGATTAATTGGAAAAATAAATACAAGTATTACATTAATGTGTTAGATTTTATAGAGAAACTTTATCAGTACTTGAGGTTCTGCTAGCTGGGCACAGAAACTAGACGGTCGGGTGGTAAAATGGAGGAACATGTGCTACATATCCACTTATGCCTGTTTGAACTTTATGCTATTTATATATTTGTATTTATGAAATGGAATAGGAAGACCAGCTCACTAGTAAAATGCTTGCCTAACACGTGTAAGACTGTGTGTTTGATCCCTATAGGAAGAAAAATGAGAAAAGGAGGGAGAGAGAAAGGGAAGGAGGGAGAGAGAAAGGGAAGGAGGGAGGGGGAGAGAAAATAAACAGAGGAAGAACAAATTGGAGGGGAGAAAGGAACTAGCTAACCAAGGGGCACTTTACTGAATGATTAGAGGTTGCATAGCAGATCAGAGATAGAGTATTTTGCCTAGCATGCTCAACACCCTGGGTTCAATTCCCAGCACAAAAAGAAAAACTTGATGTGTACAACACATTTGTTTTTGTTGGTTAGACAGAGGCTCTCCAGACCTGTTAGACAGAAACTCACCATGTGGACCAGGCTGGCCTAGACCACACAGAGATCCACCTGCCTATTCCTCCCAAGAGCTAGGGTGAAAGGTGTATGTCACCATGCCAAAACTGGGCTAAAACTTACTATTTTCATACCTCAGCCTCCCTGGTATAATAGCCCACTCCAGCCTCAACTGGATGCTCTGCTACATGTGTTTATTAATCACTTTAATCACCACAATCATGCTATCTGGATCATCCATCACATTATATAATTCCTGTGTGTGTGTGTGTGTGTGTGTGTGTGTGTGTGTGTGAGCACTTAGAATCTACTCTTATTAGGGTAGGGAGGTGAAGAGGATCTAGGAGGAATTGGTGGGAGGAAAAGAATATGATCAAAATATATAAAATTTTTAAATAACCAAACATGATAAAATATATAATAAGATGAAATAAAAACTATCATATTGAAGTTGGACACAGCAACCCAACAGAAATAAAGGGTCCCAAGAGCAGGCACAAGAGGCAGAGAGACCTGGCTGGAGAGATGCCTCAACGGTTAAAAGCACTGTTTTTCCAGAGGTCCTTAGTTCAATTCCCAGCAATCACATGGTAGCTCACAACCATCTGTAATGGTATCTGATGCCCTCTTCTGGTGTGTCTGACAGCTACAGTGTATTCATATAAATAAAATGAATCTTTTTTTTTTTTTAAGAGTCACTGGTTCCGCCGGGCGTGGTGGCTCACGCCTGTAATCCCAGCACTTGGGAGGCAGAGGCAGGCAGATTTCTGAGTTCAAGGCCAGCCTGGTCTACAGAATGAGTTCCAGGACAGCCAGGGCTACACAGAGAAACCCTGTCTCGGAAAAAAAAAAAAAAAAAAAAAAAACCAAACACCACCAAAAGAGTCACTGGTTCCCACACTCAGGAGTCCTATAGAAATACTAAGATAATAGCTATAATATGTGTGCAAAGGACCTGGTGCAGAACCATGTACACCCTGTGTTAGACTCTCTCTGCTGTGGTTCTCTGCCTCTCTGACGATGACTTGACAAGGCTCTGATCTATGAGTATAGCAGAATATAATTAGGAGACGGTAATTTTTTTTGAAACAGTATTTCTCTGTTTAACAGCCCTGGCTGTCCTGGAACTTGGCTTTGTCGACAGGCTGGCCTCAAACTCCCAGGGATCCTTCTGCCTCTGCCTCCTGCCTGTACCACCATGCCCCGGCAAGGTCTTGGTTACCCAAGCAGTGTAGGATGTGGATTCCCTCTTGTGGGCGGGACTTAGGTCAAAGCAGACATTGGTTGGCTACTCACACAACTTCTGTGTCACTGTTACCCTAGCATGGTGTGCAGGAAGGACAGATTGTAGGTAAAGGTTTTGCAGTTCAGTTGGTGTCTACATGTCTCTTACAGCAGCCTGCAAAGTACCTTCTACAGTGCTTATGAAGTATACCAAAGGTACTTCACTAGGGTGATGGCTCCATGTAGGTACCAGCCTGACTTCTCTGTGTCCAATGAGTTCAGTGGTGCCCCTCTATCGGTTTGCAGAGAGCAATCCTTTGTTTTAGCAAAAGCCCGGGTTGTTTGGGAATTTTCATGGGACCCCCTTTGCCAATGACTCAGTTGAATGCAAAGCAGTCCCTCCGGTGTAAGCCTTTCTTGGCAACAAGAGATGGCTAGTTGAGAATCCATATCCCCACTACTAGGTGTCTTCACTGGGGTCACCTTCATAGACCCCAGGCAGTTTCCCATGTACAGGGTTCCCACCCCACCCCACCCCACCAGCCGCCAATTCCAACCTTCTTTGCCTGCACTCATCTGTCTCCCTTCAGCCTGGTCCCTGTGTCCTTCCCCACTCCAGTCCACACCCGCTCCCAGTCTGCCCATAAAATCTGTTCTATTTCTCCCTCTCAGGGAGATCCAGTTGTTCTCCCTGGTCTGTCCACTTTACCTAACTTCTCTGGGTCCACAACTTGTTTGTCTGTAGACCGAGATAACAGCTTGGCTATCTTCTACTTAATGGCTAATATTTACATGACATATTTATCTTTCTAGGTCTGGATATCTCACTCAGGATTTTTCTTTCTAGTTCCATACAATCAGATGACTGCAAGTTTCATGATGTCATTTTTTTTTAACAGCTGAGTCATACTCCATTGTGTAAATGTACCATATTTTCTTTATCCATTTCTCTGTTGAGGGATGTCTAGATTGTTTCCAGTTTCTGGATATCATGACTAAAGCTACAAAGAAGATGGTTGAGCACGTGTCCTTGTGGTAGGATGGAGTGTCCTTTGGGTATATGCCAAAGAGAGATGTAAGTGGATCCTAAGGTAGATGAACTCCCAACTTTCCGAGATACCTCCATATTGATTTCCACAGTGGAAAGTCTGCACTCCCACCAGCAACGAAAGAGTGTTCACCTCGCTCTGCATCCTGGCCAGCATGAGCTCTCACTTCTTAACCATTCTGACAGGTGTAAAACAGATTGTCCAAAGTAGTTTTGATTTGCATTTCCCTGATGGCTAAGGATATTGAACATTAAATGTTTCTTAGGCAGTTGAGAATTCTCTGTTTAGATCTGTACCTCATTTTAAAATGGGATATTTGGGGTTTCGATAGCTAGTTTCTTGAGTTCTTTATATATTTTGGATATCAGCCCTCTAGGGTGTATTGTTGGTTAAAAAAAAAATCTTTTCCCATTTTGAAGACTGCCTCTTTGTCTGATTGGCATGTCCTTTGCCTCACAGAGATGTTTAGTTCCATGAGGTCCCATGTATTAATTCTTGATCTCAGTGCCAGCATTATCGGTGTTCTTTCTGTTCAGAAAGTTGTCTCCTGTACCAATGTTTCCGAGACTATTCCCTGCTTTCTCTTCCACCAGGTTCAATGTGTCTGGTTTTATGCAGACTTGACTTTTGTGCAGGGTGATATATATGGATCTATTTGCACTCTTCTACATTCAGACATCCAGTTTGACCAGCACCATTTGTTAAAGATACTGTCTTTTTTTTTCTAGTGTGTATTTTGGCTGCTTCATCAAACATCAGGTGTCCATGTGTGTGTGAATTTATATCTGAGTCTTTGATTACATTCTGTTAATCAATGTGTTTGTTTTTATGCCAATACCATGAGTTTTTTTTTTAATACTATAGCTCTGTAGTAAAATTTGAAATTGGGAATGGTGAATTATTTTATTGTCCAATATTGTTTTAGTTCTCCTGGATCCTTTTTGCTTTTCCATATGAAGTTAGGAATTATCCTTTCAAGGTCTGTATTGGAATTTTGATGGGGATTGCATTGAATCTGCAGAGTGCTTTGGTAGGATAGCTATCTTCTTAAAAAACATTTATTTTTATTTATACAAGTGATTTGTCTTCAAATAGACCCAGAAGAGGAGATCAGATTCCACTACAGATGGTTATGAACCACCATATTGTTGCTGGAAATTTCACTCGGTACCTTTGGAAGAGCATCCAGTACTCTTAACTGCTCTACCCCAGGATGGCTATCTGTACTATGTTGATGCTACTGATCCATGAGCATGGGAGATCTTTTATTCTTCTGGTATCGTCAATTTCTTTCTTCAAAGATTTGACGTTTTTTATCATGCAAGTCTTTCACTTGCTTGGGGTGAGTTACCATAAAATATTCTATATTATTTGAGGCTATTTTGAAAAGTGTTGTTTCCCTAACTTCATTCTCGGTCCATTTGTTATTAATATATAGGAGGGCTAATGATATTTTTTTAGCTAGTCTTGTATCCAGCTACTTTGCTGAAAGTGTTTGTCAACTATAGGAGTTCCCTAGGAATTTAGGGTTTTATATATATACATATGCATTTATGTATATAAATTATTATATCATGTGCAAATAACAATGCTTTGACTTCTTCCTTTCCAGTTTGTATCTCCTTGATCTCCTTCAATTACCTTACTGCTCTAGTTAAAATTGCAAGTACTACTGTATTGAATAGATAAGGATTGAGTGGTCAGCCTTGTCTTGTTCCTGCTTTTAGTGAAACTGCTCTGAGGAGCTTTCCATTTAATCTAACGTTGTCTATAGGCTAACTGTGAATTGCTTTTACTGTGATGAGGTAAGTCCCTGGTAACCCTATTTCTGCAGAACTTTTATCGTCAAGGCCTGGTAGATCTTGTCAAAGGGCTTTTCTACATCTGATGAGATGATCATGTGGTTTTTCTATCTTTCAGTTTGTTCGTGCAGTGTATTACCTTTACTGATTTTCATATATTGAACCATCCCTGCATCTCTAGGATGACGCCTGATAGATTACGATGGATGATCTTTTTGATGTGATCGTAGATTTGGTTTGAAATCATTTTATTGAGTATTTTTGCATCTACGTTCATAAGGGAACTTGGTCTGTGATTTTATGTCATGTGGTTATCAGAGTAACTATGACCTCATAAAATGAACTGGGCAATGTTTCTTCTGTTTCTATTTTGTGGAATAATTTGAAGAGTGTTGGCGTTAACTCTTTTTGGAAAATCTGTTGGGATTCTTCACTAAACCATCTAGCCTGGGGGCTTTTTGTTGTTGTTGGGAGTCTTTTAACGACTACTTCTATTTCACTGGGGGTTATATATCTATTTAAATTGTTTATCTGATCTTGATTTAACTTTGGTAAGTGGTACCTATTGAGAAAATTATCCATTTATTTTGGATTTTCCAATTTGGTTGGAATACAGGTTTTTAAAGTATGTCCTTATGATTCTCTGGGTTTCCTCAGTGTCTGTTGTTGTTATGTCCTCTTTTTCATTTCTGATTTTTTTTTTTTTTTTTTTTTTTTTTTTTTTTTTTGGTTTTTCGAGACAGAGTTTCTCTGTGTAGCTCTGGCTGTCCTAGAACTCACTCTGTAGACCAGGCTGGCCTCGAACTCAGAAATCCGCCTGCCTCTGCATCCCAAGTGCTGGGATTACAGGTGTGTGCCACCACCGCCCAGCCCATTTCTGATTTTCTTAATTTGGATATTCTTTCTCTGTCTTTTAGTTAGTTTGGTCTATAACATCTGTTAGCTCCAGAATTTCTCTGTTTAGTTTTTGTCTGGTATTACCTGTTCATTTGCAAGATTGGGGTACTGAAATCTCTTACTAACAGTGTGTGTGCATCAAGTAGCATTGGTGCCCTTGTATTTGGGTCATAGATGTGAATAACTGAAATGTCATCTTGGTGGATTTTTCATTTGATGAGTAGGTAGTGTCCTTCACCATCTTTTTTGACTGGCTTTGTCCTGAAGTTTATTTTTAGATATTAAAATGGCCACATGCCAGCTTGCTTCTTAGGTCCATCTGCTTGGAACATCTTTTTCCAATCCTTTACTCTGAGGTAATGTTATTTGTTTTGTTGTTTTGTTTTGTTGTTTTGTTTTGTTTTGTTTTGTTTTGTTTCTGAGACAGGGTTTCTCTGTGTAGCCTTGGCTGTCCTGGAACTCACTCTGTAGACCAGGCTGGCCTCGAACTAGAACTCAGAAATCCACCTGCCTCTGCCTCCCGAGTGCTGGGATTAAAGGCGTGCATCACCCCTGCCCAGCGCTGAGGTAATGTTTAACTTGATGTTGAGGTGTGTTTCTTGGATTCAGCAGAAGGATGGATCCTTTTCTTTTCTTCTTCCATTCTGTTAGTCTGTGTTTTTATTGAGGCATTGAGACCATTGATGTTGAGAGGTATCAATTAATGGTGCTTATTGATTCCTGCTGTTCTGTTGTTGGTGGAGGTGGTCTGTGTATGTGTCCTTAACTTCTTTTGATTTTGCTCGTTTAAGATTATTAATTTCTTTTGTTTTCATGGGTATAGTTTACCTTCTTAGATTGGAGTTTTCCTTCTAGCACCTTCTGAATTTGTAGATATTGTTTACATTTGATTTTATCATGGACTATTTCATTTTCTCTATCTATGATGATTGAAAGTTTTGCTGGGTATAGTAGTCTGGGCTGGCATCTCTCTCTCTCTCTCTCTCTCTCTCTCTCTCTCTCTGTGTGTGTGTGTGTGTGTGTGTGTGTGTGTGTGTGTATGTATTGCGTTTCAGCCACTTTTTTTCTTGTTTCTGAGTCCCCTGACTCATTAGGAAGTTTTTTTTTAAAGATTTATTTATTTATTTTATATATGTAACTACACTGTAACTGTCTTCAGACACCCCAGAAGAGGGCATCAGATCTCATTACTGATGGTTGTGAGCCACCATGTGGTTGCTAGGATTTGAACTCACGACCTTCGGAAGAGCAGTTGGCGCTCTTAACCACTGAGCCACCTCTCCAGCCCATCTGTGGTTTTTCTTAGAGTCTGCAGTACATCTCTCCAGACCCTCTGGCTTTTAGAGTCTCCATTGAGAGATCAGATGTAATTCTAATAGGTCTGCCTTTATATGTTTCTTGGTCTTTTTCCCTCGAAAATTTTAATATGCTTTCTTTGTTCTGTATGTTGAGTGTTTAATTATTATGTGCTAGGGGACTTTTTTTTTTTTTTTTTTTTTGGTTTTTCGAGATAGGGTTTCTCTGTGTAGCCCTGGCTGTCCTGGAACCCACTCTGTAGACCAGGCTGGCCTCGAACTCAGAGATCCACCTGCCTCTGCCTCCCAAATGCTGGGATTAAAGGCGTGTGCCACCACCGCCCAGCCGGAACTTTATTTTCTGATCCAATCTATTTGGTGTTCTGTAAGCTTTTTGTACGTTTATAGGCATCTCCTTTAGATTAGGAAAATTTTCTTCTCTGGTTTTATTGAAAGTTTTTTCTGGGCCTTTGAGCTGGGACTCTTCTCCTTTCTCTATTCCTATTATTTTTAGCTTTGATCTTTTCAGATTTCCTGGATGTTTTGAGTCAGGAATTTTTTAGGTTTAACATTTTCTTTGACCAATGTAACCATTTCTTCTGTAGTATCTTCAACACCTGAGATTCTCGCCTCCATCCCTTGTATTCTGTTAATGAAACTTCCCTCTGTAGTTCCTATTCAAATTCCTACATTTTTTCATTTCCAGATTTCTCTCTGTTTTTATTTTCTTAATTGATTCTATTTCCATTTCAGGTCTTGAACAGTTTGGTTTCCTTCAACTGTTTGTGGTTTTGGTTTGTTTGTTTAAGGGATTCGTTCACTTCCTCTTCAAGAACCTCTATCATCTTCATATAGTTGCTTTTAAGGTCTTTTTCCTGGCTTCACCTATTTTGGTATATTCAGGGTCTGATGTGATAGGATAGCTGGACTCTAATGGAGACATATTTCTGGCTGTTATTGTGTTTTTATGCTGCCATCTAAACACCTGGGTTTGGGATGCTTATAGGTCTAGGTGCTGATTTTTTTTATTTGTCTTTATTGCGTGGGTGTTTTGTTCCTTGGTTTCTGATTCTTCCCTGGATTTCCGAAGTCTGATAGCTGTATGTTGCCTGTTTTCCTGGCAACGCCGCTGGTGTGTTCACAGGGAATGCCTGCTGGTATTGAAGGATGGGATACTGGGATGAGTTAACAGAAGGAAGGTCGGAGAGGGTCTTTGTGATCCCCTGGGGATGTTGTCAGAGAGGAAAGAGAAACCATAGCAAATTCCCTGCTACAGAGTTTGGGATGAGCTGGGGGGGGGGGGGGCTGGAGCAAGAGCAGTGGTGTTGGATTGCCTTCAGCCTACCTGGTGTCTTGAGAGAGCAGCCCTTGGATTAGCATAGGGTACCCGCTGGAGTTGGGGTCTTGGAAAACAAGTGGAGGGGGAAAATCTGGGGGGTCCATAGGAGATGGAGGGATGCCAGGGGTGTTCTTCTGTAGAGCTGGGATGAGACTGGCCCGCTGGAGGGACAGAGAAGAGATGGTGCCTGTGGGAGGTGAGGGCTGGGAAAGGGCAACCACTTGGGGAAGCGGTTAGAAGGGGACGGTCTGTGGGAGCCGCAGGAGCCGGGGTCAGAGAGACAGAGCATAATGCCAAGGGTGTTCTGCTGCAGACCCGGGGACTGGATCTCAGGGAACACGGAGGAAGTCTGCAGACAGCCTAGCTGGTTCTATGGCAGACATGGCCTGTGGTTAGCTGTGTCTGCTGGAGTCAAGGGCTGTTTCTGTGTTTCCAATAGACTGGTGTGTTTCCAGGGATTGGATTGCTTGCTGGTGTTTGGAATAATGAATCTACATCTACTGGTTCTTTCTCTCTTCCTCCTCCCTTCCCTTCTTTTGGCTGCTGCTACTTTCTCTTCCTTCCCTCTTCCCTTCCCCTTCCCCCTTCCTCTTCCCCTTCACTCCTTCCCTTTCTTCTTCCCCTTCCTTTTTCCACATTCCCCTTCCCTTTCCTCCTCCTCCTGCTGCTCCTCTTTTTCAACATTTATTCTTTTTTTTTTTTTTTTTTTTTTTTTTTGGTTTTTCGAGACAGGGTTTCTCTGTGTAGCCCTGGCTGTCCTGGAACTCACTCTGTAGACCAGGCTGGCCTCGAACTCAGAAAGCCGCCTGCCTCTGCCTCCCAAGTGCTGGGATTAAAGGCGTGCACCACCACTCCCGGCTTCAACATTTATTCTTATCTCTAGATCCAAGTTTGTTCTGTTGGACTCCCTTTGGGGGACCCCTACTCTAATCTCAGGATGGCACTTCCCCAAGAAACTTGAGAGACCAGCTTGATGCAAATGCATGAGGCAGTTTTAATATCGGAGCTCCGGGACGACTCGTATCTCACGCAGGAGACAGAGGAGTTGACCCCGAGGATCAGAAGTTAGGGGTTTATATAGGAAAAGTTAGGGGGTTTGGCGTGGTTACACATAATTGGCTGATTTAAACATTAACAGGGAGAATTGGCGCACAGTTACATCAGCAAGCAGTACGTGCAGATTGGCATTTCAGCAACGTGGGAAGATGGCTTATTTTGGTTAGCAAGAGGTTGGGTTAACCTCAAACTGCATCGAGGGGGGAGACTGGAGACCAGGGGGCCCAGTCCAGATAGCCCATGACTCAGTGGAGAGTGGAGATTATCTAGGCATGTCCCTTATCCTTCATGGCCAGTTAGTTCTCAGAATAATTCAGCAGCCTTATTTCAGGCCTGCCCGGGCATGCCCAGGCCTATCCTGCTCTGCTGCCTCTGTCGTGGGCTCTGAAAATTTTCAAACTCCTTTCATTTCCCCTCTTCTTCTTGTAACTAATTTTAATCCTAAAATGTAGAAAGTTGTCTCTTTATGTGGACTATCTCTGTCTTTTATAATTATAGGTTGATAGTGTCGTTGGAGAACCATGAGTTGTACTGCATTGATCTTAGCCCTAACAAAAGCAAGTCTTTTATTTATCAAATAAAGACCAAGGACCAGAACTAAGCATATAATAAGAATTGGCCCAGCAAGGGCAGAAAATAAAGTAGTCACTCATGGGAACTTGTGGATCTTCTTCTCCTGAGTAGGCCTCCCAGACCTTGATGTCTCATTCACTAGAGCACCTTGAGCCTAGAGAACAAAAGCTGGGAAAGCAGCACATATAGAGGCAGTTTCTACCAGTAGAGGGGGCCAGCCATAGAGCAATTTATAAGGGTCAGTCCAAAACCGTCCAGGGGTGTTCCCAACCCTGAAGAGCACAGGTAGGAGAGCTATCCAATTATTAACTCCAGTCTCTGTGGTCAATTTGGTGAGGGTCTCTTTCATCAGCATTCCAGCAACTGTTCCTGAAGTCTTCTTTCACAGATCCAATAACCTGTCTGGAAGCAGTGAGGAGTCTCTGACATGCCTGGAGCATTAAGGCAAACAGTTTGAGCCAAATCTCATGTCGTGACACACCTCCTGGGAGGACTCAGTGGATGACAAAGAAATTGGGGTACTATTCAAAAACAAAGGGGAGAGGCACCACCCAGGCCAAGCCAGTCTCCAAGGTCAATTTAGTTAAGGTCTCTCATAGGGTTTTGTTTATTTTCTCTAGCTGCCTTGAACCCTGGGGGACAGTACATTCAATAATGTTTCCAATTAGTCCCCAATATCTCTGTCAATTTCTGACTTACCTTAGGAACAAAAACAAAACCATTGTCTGATCCAATTACCTTGGGCACTCTGAAACTCAGGAAAATTTCTTCTAACCCTGGCAACTGTTTTCTGCTTGCTGGGGGAAGTCTCAACCCATCTAGATTAAGTATCTATGAATGCTAAAAGATATTAATAACCATATTTTCCTGCCTTAGCTTTATAAAACCTTTATATTCTCTAGGCTGTTTTCTCCTAGGTCTTTTGCCCTGTTTATTCTTTGCTGCATAAGCATTTACTTGCTGGCATACCTTATACTGTTCTATTAATCCCTTAAATAAGTTCATCTGTGCATTTGGCCTAGTGAGTCCTTGGCTTATTTTCTGGGAAGTATAATTCTCTCTTCTTGTGTCCACCTTCTCTTGGTAATAGTTGTTAGGGTGGCAAGCAATCTCAGTCCTTTTTTTTTTTTCAGCATATTTTAAGTGAGGCTATCTCTTAATTTTGTCTCATTTTTCAGTGGGTGTCTCTTGCAGACCCACAACCAATATGTGCTCCTGTATATCTATTTTTGGAGCCATTTGTTCTGCCCGGCTATTGCCCACTGAGTCTTTTCCCTTTGATGTCCTGGGCAGTGGGTAATACTCATGGTTGCTGGCTTCATTAGGGCATCTAAGAGGTCCAAGATTTCCTGTTGGTTTCCTCTGATGTGAGCAATCCTCTTGGCATATACACCTGTGGACGTGGGCTGTGAAAAGGATACCTGTTATCCATGTGGATGTTGATTTTCTTGCTGTCTCCAAGTTCCAAGGTCTTGGTATGGGCAATTAGCTCCACTTTCTGCATTGACATGCCAGGGGGTAAAGATTCTTCTATCCAGATGCCATTTGTGCGGTCCATCATAGCAGCACCTGCTTGTCTCTGTCCTTCATGGAGAAAATGGCTCCTGTCTGTGGCGACTTTCAGCAGGGGTCAGTCTCTTTTTGGGCCAGTTGCTGCAGCCCGTTGGACAGGAAGTATATCTGCCCCCCCCCTGCCATTTTGGAGAGTATGCCTTGCTCCAATAGAGAGGGTAGGAACAGTCTGGGGTGATCTTAAATGAATGGGTTACCCATCCCATCCCTAGGTCCATTGTTCTTCGGGTAGTCCATGAACGCATTTTGGAGCCAGTGACTTCTTGGACCCAAGATCTTTTCTTGGAAACAGGGCCATTGGGTTGGAAGACCAAGTGTTAAGCCCCTGTGTCCATCAGAACTGAGTGGGTTTTTCTTTCTCTCTCATAGTTATCTTGGGTTGGGGGAGGTGCCCAGAACCCCCATCTCCCTTGGTCGTTGTCTTCACCCAGGGCTAACATTTTTGCCATTTGGGGCACTTTTCTCAAGACTTGGGAATTCTTGCTCCCAGCTTCTATTTGTTAGAGCACCTTCTGGCTCAGTGGCCTCACTCCTTATCGTATGTACATTGATCCTTTTCTGTCTTTTAGCCACGATTTTCTGTAGCTTTTCTTCTCTGTCATTTTTTTCTTTTCTACCTCTATCTCCCTGTCTCATAAGACTGCACTAAATTTTTCTATAGACTTTCCTAACAACCTGCACTGAATCCTTTTACAGACCTTCTTAATAACCTGTATTGAATCTTTCTATATATTTTTTCAGCAAACTATATTAAATCCCCCTAGCCTGGGGTCATAGGGTGTATAGCAAAATGCTTCTATGAGCTGCTCTAGAAACGCTGCCGGTGACTCATCTGGTCCCTGCTTAACTTTATATACCTTGGTCAAATTTGTGGGCTGCCGCACCCTGAGACCTGCCACTGGAGTCTGGTGTTGGTCCTTCAGGTGCCTCTTACCTTTTGTCTGAGGGGGTATTCTTTTCTGGCTTCCTGTGAAACAGTCTCAAAGAGATTAGTCAGTCTCTCCCTAGTAGGGACATGGGGCACTCTGGAATGACCAAAAATGAGTAAGTCACTAGGTTTTTCTCTAGGTTTACTATCTGAGAAGTGGTCCATGGGTGGACCCACTGTGGCCCCAACTACTAGCATCTTTTCTTTTCTTTTTTTTTTTTATCTTACCCAAAGGGGTCTTAAGCACTGAGTATTCTGCCCCCGTATCAGTCAAAAAAAAAAAAAAAAACTTATGGGGGTCCCTTCCACTTGCAATGTTATCCTAGGCTCTGGGAGAGGAGCTGAGCCTTTTCTCCCCGAGTCTTTATCATCTTCTAGGGACAGCACCTTTGCCCCTTGTTTCTTCTTGGGGCATTTATGGGCCCAGTGCCCTTTGGCTTACAGTGTGTGCATTGATCTCTCTCCAAGTGCGGTCTATCTCTTTTGGGTCTCCTGCTTCCTATCTCTCCTATCTTCATCCTCTGTCTTTTCTCTCTGTCTCTGTCGTTAAGGATTGCTTCCCAGCACCTTGCTTTTCTAACTTCCTCAATCCCTCTTCAACATGCACAGGCCTTCTATCTACATACCCATTACTTTTATTTCTAAAAACCATGCATACTTGAGCTAACAATCTCTCTAGCATCTTTTCCCTAACTCTGCAGAAGTTAAAAATGAAGAATAAGCAGTAAGACAGCAGGAAAAGACTTGAGTATTCCAGGAATCGGCACAGACATTGAAGCTCCAGTCTCAGTAACAGAAAGAAAACTCATCTCGGGTTTTCTAAAAGTCTAGCTGCACATTGAATACAATGACTTTAGAATATAATGCAGACTAGAGGCACACAGTTGCAGTCCTGGCACTTGGAAAGCTAAAGCCAGAGGAGCATGAGTTAAGAACCAGTATGGGCCAAATGGCAAGACCCTGCCTCAAACAAACAAACAAAACCATAGTAATAATGAAGATGTGATCCAGTTAGTTTAAAACTCCAAGCAGTGGCGAGACAGCCGGGAGACAGGCACCCGCAGCAGCAACGAGAAGGCATCTTGCAGATGGTGCAGGATTCCAGCCAACAGTTTTCCCACCATAGCTGTTATTTCTTCATCTGAAATGTACCCCTGGAGTGGTCAGGATGTCTCAGCGGGTAAGAGCACTTGTAGCACAAGCCTGATGGTCTGAATTCATCCCCTGGAACCCCTGTTAAAAGTCAGGTGCAACCCCAGCACTCCCATGGTCAAATGGAAAGTAGAGGCAGGAGGATTGCCTGGAAGGTCAACGTTCTGCCTCAACCGGGTGGCACGCTCAATAAAGGAGCCCCCTGCTCTCCGTAGTGAGCATAGTCCACAGCATGGACTCCTAAAAAGTGGTTAACAGTACCCCCCGGATGTGCTCTCATTGTTACCTCTGTTTTTGCTCTAGACTGTGGGACCTCGGAAGGCAGCCTGTGTTCTGGTTGAGCTAGGTAGGGCAATGCCCCAAGTCCCTGGAATTGTCTGGACCTCACCCACCACAGTTACCTGGCAACAGCCAGGTAGGTGCAGCCCACTATAAAAGGGGCTTCTTGCCCCTGCTTACTCTCTTTCACTCTTACTCTCTCCTGCTTGATTTGCCCTCATGGGCTCTTCCCTTCCCCCCCCACCCCCACCCCCAACGTGGCCATGGCCGGCCTCTACTTCTCTACAATAAACACTCTAAAACCTTGGTTTTGGTTTTTTTGGGTTTTTGTTGTTGTTGTTTTGGTTTTGGTTTTTTCGAGATAGGGTTTCTCTGTGTAGCCCTGGCTGTCCTGGAACTCACTTTGTAGACCAGGCTGGCCTCGAACTCAGAAATCCGCCTGCCTCTGCCTCTCCTCCTCCCTGCCCTTTTCCCTTCAGCCCTGGCTAGATCCAGCCCGCAGGACCCGACTCAATTCTCCCGCGGTATCCAGCGCTGTCTGTGGTGCCCAAGACGGAGAACCTGTCATCCCCAGCCTCCCTATGGCCTGGGGACCCCAGCACGACTCTGGCAGGTTCCCCAGGGAACCTCAGACTCTCAGATTGTGCTCCTCCACACCCTCAGGGAGGGGTCCTGCGACTCCTCACAGCCGGCCGCCGCCTGCCCAACAGCAGCAGCTTGGGATGCATGCAGTCAGACTTCCCGTGTCAGCCTTGCCCAGGGTCCCCGAGCCCTGCGTGCCGCCACTTTTAACCCACACTCGACCGCTGCTGTGTTGGACTCTACCCAGTCCTTCTTCCAAGTTCTTCACATGCCTCATCCCATGAACATAAATGTATGTCTTTTGGGTGTAGAAGAGATTCAATACAAGAGACTGAATTGGGGTTTTGCATATGCCAATCAAATACATTCTACCTCTGAGCCCCTAGCTTCTTTATTCTCAAGGCTACAACCTTTGTCCAGGCTGCACAGGTGCCACTAGAAGTGCCTGCCTGGATTCTTTTTTTTTTTTTTTTTTTTTTTTTTGGTTTTTTGAGACAGGGTTTCTCTGTGTTGTCCTGGCTGTCCTGGAACTCACTCTGTAGACCAGGCTGACCTCGAACTCAGAAATCCGCCTGCCTCTGCCTCCCAAGTGCTGGGATTACAGGCGTGCACCACCACGCCCGGCTTGCCCGGCTGGATTCTTGATATTGTAGGTTCATCCTCCCAGGAATCTCCAAACTGTGCCATACCTTAAAATCCTAATGCCAAGCAATGATACAGAAAGACCCTTTCTATTTCTGCTCTAGAATATCTTTAGAAGAACTATACAGAGAGAAACACTCACCTCTTCCAATGGCAATATCAGGAGTCTCCAATGATATCCAGAATTTGTATGATTTGCCTTTAAATGGTACAACCTGTGAGATACCAGTGGTTCAGGCCTGTCTGACTTCCTGAAGGAAGCGTGAGGATGAGGTTCATACCTTCTCTTCATGGCCCCAGTTTTGTGATCTCCTGTGAGCAAAAGCTTGGAAAAAATATAGAGTACCTAGGGAAAAAAAAAAAAGAAAGAAAGAAAGAAAAAGGAAAGAATTTTACAAGATACTTCCATGCATATTCTTATTTGGTAAGGAGAAAATTATCTTTTCTCCCTTCAGGGGTACAATCTGGCTACATACATCTTTTATGCTACTAATAAATAGAAATAAATAGAAAAGCCCCAGCATCTCAAGGTAATACATTTAAATTTTGGTAAACGGTCATTTCCAGCATCAATGTGCAGGGACACATTCTACTAGTAAAGAGACAGGCCTTGAGTAAAACCAGATCATATCCAGATTGGTGTCTCTTCTTCTAGAAACAAAAATACAACTGTAAATATGATACCTCTCTGACTTAAAAGGACCATGCTGGGAAGCTGAGTTTGGTGGGACATGCTTATAATTCTTGTACCTGGGAGGCTAAGGCAAGAGGGTTGAGAGTTTGAAGCTGGTGTGGGCTACACAACAAGACAATGTCTCAAAATCCAAAACAGGCCAGGGGTGGTAGCACTCAGGAGATAGGAGCCAGTGTATCCCTAAACTGGTCTATAGAACAAGTTCTAGGATAGCCAGGGTGCTACACAGAGAAACCTTGTCTCACACTCTCAAACACACACACACACACACACACACACACACACACAGAGTTTCGCTTTGGGGTTGCGTTTTTTAGGTTGGTGGCCAGGTGTAGCCATAAGAGAAGACCAAGATAAGGCATGAGAAGACAAAGTCTACTCTAACTGTAGCGGTGCACACTTGTAACCCCAGCACGTGAGAGGAAGGAAGATCAGGCCTTTAAGGTCAGTCTCAGATATGTCGTAAGTCCTACTAAGGCTAGATGAGACCTGCAATCAAACAAACGAGAAAGAAAAACAGACCACTGTACTCACAGGCTTGGAGAGGCCGTCCTACATGCCTTATAGTCTTGTGGGACAAAGAAGTGCCCATTTAGGCCAGGTGAGAGAACAGTAGCAACACAAAGTACGGACCCAAAGCTTTATCTGCGTTGCGAAGGAAAGACAAGGTGCAACAGAGCGTGTAGGACAGGCCCTTAGAGTGGTCCCCCGGTGCCTGGGATGACAAGGGAAGAGGAATATTGCCTACCAACCTTCATTAGGAACTGACAGAGGTTTAGCTCCAGCTTGGTCAATTGTATATTAAAGGGCCTGGGTGGGGTTGTCTATCTTAATGGAAAGTCTTCGAAGCTGCAGAAACACCATGATGACAGAAATCTGAAACACACACACACACACACACACACACACACACACACACACTTTGAGTACAAAGAGGAAAATAGACCTAGCTCCAGAGGCTCAGACACAGACCCTTCTCTAGCTCTTCTAGTAACTTCAAAATTCTGTATTCCCTCTTAGCTCTAAATCTATAATCTATCTCTAGTCTTTGGCTTTCAATGTCTATCTCTCTGTGTCTCTGTCTCTCTCTTTCTCTCCATGCATGTGTGTGCGCGCGCATGTGTGCATGTGCATGATCGAGTAGACCAGGCTAGGTAAGTAGCCAGCAAACCTCCCGGGGTCCCATCCCATCTCCCACCCCTCCATGGCTGGCCCATATCTAATCACTCCCACCACTGTGTCTGCTTTTTTTTTTTTTTTTTTTTTTTTTTAATTATGAAGGCTCTGCATATCTCTAAAGTCCTAATGCTGGTGGGACGGGGACTTCACTCCTCAGGCCCAAGTCCTTTTCTCAGAGAGATTGCTTGCATGTCAGACTAGACTTGTCCTAGGTAGCCAAGGAGGACTTGAACTTCTGACCATTCTGCTTCCACCTTCCTAGCGCCCAGCATGCCCAGGTCTCCGTTTGCCAAGGCTTTGTGTATCTTACGGAAGCGCTCTACCAGTATCCTGTCACAGAGGTGCTCCTCCCTCAACCACGCTTGCCTTTATTCACTCCAGGAAGGAACATACTAAAAAACTGCTATTCCCTTAAGAAACAAGTATTAATTTTTTTTTTGTTTTGTTTTTTGAGACAGGGTTTCTCTGTGTAGCCCTGGCTGTCCTGGAACTCACTCTGTAGACCAGGCTGGCCTCAAACTCAGAAATCCACCTGCCTCTGCCTCCCAAGTGCTGGGATTACAGGCATGCACCACCACACCCAGCTGTATTAATTTTTTTTTAACCAATCATGTTTTAACACCTAACAGATCGAGTGCTTTGCATATATAGCCATCAGTTCAATCCCCGTCTCTGGAAACAAGGCTGCTAGGTTTCCATACTCATTTATATGAGTAATGTTATTTCTTCAGTGTGAAATACAAAAATGGTCAAAGCTGGACTTCGGAGCCCCCCAAGAAGCTGAAAGCTGAGAGGCTTGGAGGCCTGCTTGCTGCTGGTCACCCTTCCCCACAGCCCTTCCCCACAGCCCTCCCTACAGCCCTCCCCACAGCCCTTCCCCACAGCCCTTCCCCACTCCCTTAGCATCTTTCCTGTTCAAATTGTTTTCTCAATCTGCAGTGTTGCTTTTTGATGACCTTGTGTTTCCAAGGCACCTTTAGAAAATGTATTTTTTAAAAATAATAAATCTATAACATACAAACACAGCCTATTTTGCATCATGTGGACTAACATTTTTTGGGTGGTTTGTGTTTACATTTACAACTGAACTGGTCTCATAAAATAGAGCATTTGGCTCTTGAACATTGACTGCACTGAGGTCCCTTGAATTCCAAAGATCTGCAAGTGTATGTAAGACGTTCACAGTCACCCCTTCCCACATCCTTCCTTTTTCTTCTTGTCAGTGCTGAGCGTTGAACCTGGCCCTCACGTTCCTTAGGCAAGAACTCTTCCTCTTAGCTGCACTCCTAGTCCCTGGTTTCTTGTGTTTGAAAAGCCATGGGCGAAGCTGGGCGTGGTGGCGCACGCCTGTAATCCCAGCACTTGGGAGGCAGAGGCAGGCGGATTTCTGAGTTCGAGGCCAGCCTGGTCTACAGAGTGAGTTCCAGGACAGCCAGGACTACACAGAGAAACCCTGTCTCAAAAAACCAAAAAAAAAAAAAAAAAAAAAAAAAAAGAAAAAAGAAAAAAAAAAAAGAAAAGAAAAGAAAAGAAAAGAAAAAGAAAAAGAAAAACCATGGGCGAAAACACCTTTGTCTTTTCAAGCACTTTCTTCTCTCAGGAGAGCCAAATGGAAATAAACTGTTTTTAAAATGACATTTGGAGGCTCTCTTTTGTATTCAACCAATCTGAAGTAAATGGTCACAAGAAAAGCTTAAGCAAGCTAGCGCTTCTTGGCTATGCTGTTGTAGGAGCCGTCAAGGACAAGCTGCATTCACAACCGTCAAATCCTGTCTTTCTTCTTTGCTGTTTCAGCTTCTTAATCCTTTGCTTTTAAACAAATACACTGTATACTGTTGAGACCTCGTCAACACTCAGGGTAGCCCCTCAAGTGTACATGTAGGAACTGGTTCTATCACTATGTAAGCCAAGTTTTTGCAGTTTTTACTTTTAAAAAGAGTTTAAATCCAGGGGCTGGAGAGATGGTTCAGAGGTTAAAAACATTGACTGTTCTTCCAGAGGTTTTGAGTTCAATTCCCAGCAATTACTTGGTGACTCACAGCCATCTGTAATGAGATCTATTGCCCTTGTCTGGTGTGTGTGAAGACAGAGCAATCATAGACATTAAAAAAAAGAAGAAGAAGAAGAAGCCGGGCAGTGGTGGCACACACCTTTAATACCAACACTTGGGAGGCAGAGGCAGGTGGATTTCTGAGTTCCAGGCCAGCCTGGTCTACAGAGTGAGTTCCAGGACATCCAGGGCTACACAGAGAAACCATGTCTTGAAAACAAAAACAAAAACAAAAACAAAAAGAAAAAGAAAGTCAGGGCTGATGACATAATTCAGTGAAGCCAGCACTCAGGAGCTAGAGAGAAGGAGTTCAAAGTCCCTGTTACACAGGATGTTCAAGGCCTGCCCAGGATACATGAGACTCTCAAAAGCAAAAAGCAAAAACAAGAGAGTCAAGAGAAGTGTATTATGATTAGGAAGGAATGAGGATTAATATGATAGGTTTTATATTAATGTAAGGATCTGATACTACTCCTATTGTTCCCAGTTTACATGTGCCCCCTTTAGTGTCTCTATTTTGTCATGACTGCTCTGGGGAACTCCTTTTTCCTCCCATTCTCATCAGCCACTTCTGTCTTTCTCCTGTTTTGTTTCAGGTCATCCAACGACAGGATTTTATTCCATACTTAGCATGTGTATTTTGTTTTGTTTTAATATTTGTGCAGAGAAGCTGGCACTTTTCTTTTAGAATTTTGTTTTGTTTTGTAGACAGTCTTTCTTTGTAGCTCAGGCTTGAACTCTGGAAGTCCTAAGTAACCCAGGCTGGCCTTCCAACCCTCTATAATCTCTGGAGTACCTGGGATATATTTAGTTTTTATTTTAAAATCAATCCTGAGCTGTGTGGTGGTGGCACACACCTTTAATACCACGAGGCAGAGACAGGTAGATCTGAGTTCCAAGACAGCCAAGGCTATACAGAGAAATTCTGTCTTAAAAAATAATCTTGAGGGGCTGGAGAGATGGCTCAGCGGTTAAGAGCACTGACTGCTTTTCCAAAGGTCCTGAGTTCAAATCCCAGCAACCACATGGTGGCTCACAACCATCCGTAATGAGATCTGACGCCCTCTTCTGGGATGTCTGAAGACAGCTACAGTGTACTTACATATAATAAATAAATAAATCTTAAAAAAAAATAATAATCTTGAGCTGGGTAGTGGTGGCACATGCCTTTAATCCCAGCACTTGGGAGGCAGAGGCAGGCGGGTTTCTGCATTCTAGACCAGCCTGGTCTACAGAGTGAGTTCCAGGACAGCCAGGGCTACAAAGAGAAACCCTGTCTAGAAAATAAATAAATAAATAAATAAATAAATAAATACTCTTGAGGGACCCATGACTCCAGCTGCATATGTAGCAGAAGATGGCCATCAGTGGGAGGAGAGGCCCTTGGTCCTGTGAAGGCTTGATGCCCCAGGGTAGGGGAATACCAGGGTGGGGAGGTGGGAGTGGGTGGGTGGGGGAACACCCTCATAGAAGCAGGGGGAGGGGGAATGGGATAGGGGGTTAGGGGGCGGACTGGGAAAGGGGATAACACTTGAAATATAAATAAAATAGCCAATAAAAAAGAGAAAAAAATAAATGTTGACAATTACATTCTTGTTTCTTATGGATAAAGAAATCAACCTGAATAACTTGTAAGAAAGAAAATCATAGATAATACAAATAGATAATACATGGCAAAATCCATGTTCCTCTCACAGTGTCTTTTTGTCTTGTGTTTATTTTCATAGTTTAATGCAGGCCAGGCAAGACTAGAACTGGCTATGTAGCCAAGAATGACCTTGAGCTCCTGATCCCATCTGTACCTTCCAAGTGCCAGGATTATAAGTCACACCTTTCTCTCTAGTGCCATGTTTTAGGGAACAAATCCAAACCCAAGAATAACCAGCAGCAGTAGCCGCAGAGTTAGTTCATGCTCCCCCGTCCCACTTCTTCAGAGATCTCATTGAGGTTCACAACAACTTGCAAGCTTCATTCAAATCTACCCTCACGGCCTAACTCCAACCCAGAATTTTCACTATTTTCTATAGGAAACACTCATCTTAAATAAGACAGTTTCTCCCCAACTGGTGCATATACCAAGCGGCACCATTTCTGTGTGTGTGTGTGTGTGTGTGTGTGTGTGTGCACCCATCTAATTTCGCCATCCAAAGTCAAAGCCTTGGTGCCATTTATGAATTCAACAGACATTTAAGATTCAGCACACATGGTATGCTGGGAACAATGGGACACAGGAAAGATTAATGGGGATCCAAACTACTGCGGGGGACAGAGAGAACCCGGAGGGAGAGTTGTATTTTGTGGGTGAAAGCATGGCTTTGGGGGCACAAGAGATCTGACTGCTGAACTGAGTTATTGGGGGAAATGCAGGAGAGCTCTAGAACCCACAGAGTTATGGAGAGGACCAACTTCAGTGATAATTAAATTTGAACCGGAAAAGCCAGGCGTGGTGGCGCATGTCTGTAATCCCAGCACTTGGGAGGCAGAGGCAGGCGGATTTCTGAGTTCGAGGCCAGCCTGGTCTACAGAGTGAGTTCCAGGACAGCCAGGGCTATACAGAGAAACCCTGTCTCGAAAAACAAAAACAAAAACAAAAACAAAAACAAAAACAAAAAAAAAAAAGAAGGGGGCAGTGGTGGTGCATGCCTGTAATCCCAGCACACTCTGGGAGGCAGAGGCAGGCGGATTTCTGAGTTCAAGGCCAGCTTGGTCTACAGAGTGAGTTCCAGGACAGCCAGGGCTATACAGAGAAACCCTGTCTCGAAAAAACCAAATACAAAATACAAAAAAAAAAAAAAAAAAAAAAAAAAAAAAGAAGAAGAAGAAGAAAGAAAGAAGGAAGGTTAATTAATTAATTAATTAATTAATTAATTAATTTGGGCTGGAGAGAGATGGCTCAGCAGTTAAGAGCACTGACTGCTCTTCCAGAGGTCCTGAGTTCAATTCCCAGCAACAGCATGGAGGCTCACAACCATCTGTTAATGTGATCAGGTGTGCTCTTCTGGTGTGTCTGAAAACAGAAGACAGTGTACTCACATATATAAAATAAGTCTTAAAAAATTTGGACTGAAGAACCGTAACTAATTCTGGCACTTGCTTATGAGCTGAGGGTCTAATTCTATAGCCCCAGGTTGGCCTGAAACCTGGGATTTGTGATCTTGCCTCGGCCTCTGAGACTGAGAGCTGAAATTACTGGCAAAGAGCTATAATGCTGGGCTTAGTTTAAAATTTATTTATGTGTGTTTTGCCTGCATATATGTCTGTGCAACACTGTACGACTGGAGCCAGGAGAGGGCGTCTGGTTCCCTGGAACTAGAGTTAAGACAGCCATGTGGGTGCTGGATGAGCCAGCTCTCTAGTCCCCAGTTTTTCCAATGAGCTTTCTTTTACTTTAGGGAAAGTTCTCCTTTTCGTTATATACAATCTATATGAAGAATCTGCTGGATTGCCCCTCCATCCCTACCACCCGCGGCCAGCACTCCAGTTTTAGTCCATCAAGTTCAGATTAAGAGTATTCTAACCAATTACAGTACCCACCAGACTCTTCCTCTGGTGTGCAATGCACACAGAATCAGACTAACCAACGCAAAACAGGCACCAGCACAATAACGTCCACATTACCCATCTTGATACTAGGCCATCGCTAGATCTGTTCCTACTTAGAATCTCTCTCCACAGGGGCCAGCCAGCTTCCTCAATAAGCCAGCTCAATGTCCTTTACACTTTCCTCAGTCCTCCAGCCTTGTAACCGGATTCCCTTCTCCCGAGGCTTAACGCCACCCTCTGGCACCTTCTTCAAGGGTCTTACATCTACCAGGCGCGTTCCCGCCTCTTTGCTCTCGTCTCGCCCAGCACTGCACCAAGCAGTTTCTACCCTGTATTAATTCGAATTTTTTCACAGACCTAGGTCTCCATTTTCCTTTGTCAGAACAGGCCTCACAGAGCCTGTCCAAAAACCGCGGAAGCGCAGAACAAACGCTCATCAACTTTAATTGAACCGAATCCGGGGGGTTTTATCGGAATCTGAGGGCGTGTGGAGGGAAAGAGGGAGAGACTGGGCTGTCAAAACCGCAGGACGCGACTGGAAGCCCCAGGTCCCACACAAAAGAGACTTCAGGCAAAAACTGCTGAGGCCAGAGCCCCGAAGCACGGTCAGCGAGGAGATGGCCGCACAGCGCCACGGCTCCCTCCAACCCTGGCCGTTGGTGGGCGTGGCAATCAGTCTCGCGGGAGCGGCGGTTGGGCGGGCCGTTGTCCCCGAGGGCGGGGCGAGTTGCTAAGGAAATGACCGTCCGCAGCAGCTCACCGCGCCAGTAGGGCGGGGCCTGGAGCAGCGCGGTTTCCGCTTCCGCCCTCTCCCTGCTCCCGTCCCGTTACCGCCTCCTAGCCGGCCTCGCGCCTTTCGCCGGCACCTTGCGTCGGCTGCGCAGCCGGGCCCGCTCCTTGCCACGCGCGCCCCCAGGGGCCCCGGCTCCGGCGCCGGCAAGGGTCGCGTCCCGCTTACCTGCCCCTCAGACAGCCAGCCATCCGCCGCCATGGGTGCCTACCTCTCTCAGCCCAACACGGTGAAGTGCTCCGGGGACGGGGTTGGCGCCCCGCGGCTCCCGCTGCCCTACGGCTTCTCCGCCATGCAAGGCTGGCGCGTCTCCATGGAGGTGAGACAGGGCCCCAGAGGCTGGCCACTGCATGGCAGGAACCTGACAGAGAAAGGGAGTGAGGGGGATGGGGTTCTCTTCAAGCAAGCAAGGGTCCCTTACGAGAGCCTGCAGCTACGGTGCGGGAGGCGGCGGCGAGCGCGGGATCCGGGCGGAGAGGGAGCGGCTGGAGCTTGGGGACCGCGGCCTGATGGCTAGTGGCTGCGGGAGCCCTGCCATGTGAGAAGAGGCACCTTCCGCCCACTGGCCGCCGTCTCTCCGTACCTTCGCGCCATCCTCTGGTGCCAGCCCAGCCCTCCAGGTTTACTAGCGGCATGGGGTGTAGTTGTCAGAGTGAAGAGGGAAGACTCGCTATTTGTTCGCTTATTGGCCGAATAGATGTGAATGACTGCTTGGTTTTAATTCTTCAAATAATGTGATGTGGCAGGCCTCTTGGGGCCACAAACTTGATGGCGAAAAGGAGCCCGGGTAATAATATGTTTCCCATTCTGAACCCTCAGTTGATTTTAGTCTTAGACACCTCGTGTTAATTTCGGAAGCCCCGCTTGACCTTCGAGAATTGTCACTGGTCGTATTCTTTTCGAAACCTTTTACGACCTTTGGGAAAAGAATTGTGCCTGTCACTAGGCTTTTATTTATTTATTTATTTATTTATTTATTTATTTATAAATATGCTTGTAATTTTTTCTTACTCGATTTCTTTAAAACTTACTGAGTTGTCATTTTCCTGTGCATATACTTTAGTTTACTCGATTTTCCGTCTTTTCATCAATCCTTTTCGTCACCATCTACGAATAACTTTAAAAAAATCCACTTTGGATGAAAGGGAATCAATCATTTGGATTAACAGTGTTGAGCAAATGGATGTGAAACTGCAATGAACAGGGAATGCGTGTCTTTGAGAAATTTTGTGTGAAGTCTGAGTAAAGGGACTAATGAAATATTGTAATTATGTCTGGAATCCACTTAGTAAGTAGGTGGGCTACAGGTAACAGCCAAATAGTTTCCCTTGAGGATTTTTCTCAAATTCCCTCGCTCCTCCCTGTGGTTAGCTCTGGAATGACAGTGTGAACCTAAATGGTTTGTTCTCAGACTCAAAATTTAGTCTCGCGGTGATGGCGCACGCCTTTAATCCCAGCACTTGGGAGGCAGAGGCAGGCTGATTTCTGAGTTCCTGGCCAGCCTGGTCTACAGAGTGAGTTCCGGGACAGCCAGGGCTATACAGAGAAACCCTGACTCGGAAAAAAAAAAATTTAGTCTCACCAGCTTTTGATAATGACTCTAGCATTATCTAGACCTGGAATCTAGATAAGCAATTTCAGCAAGGAGAGGGTCCTATTCTTCTGGCTCAGCGCCCACATTTGACAACTTGGAAATTGAGGCCTAGAAAGATTAGGGTACTTGTACCTTGATATAGAGAATTGTATTAAGGTGTTCAAGACAATAGGTGCTTATAGGTGTCAAACTAAAGCACAGCTTTCATATTTGATTACGTATTTCTCAGTGGCATGCTGTAGAACTGGCTGGGTAAAGTTTGAGAATACCCGAATATAGCTTCGGAAGGAAAGCCTTGGAGATGGCTCAGTGGCTAAGAGCACTTGCTGTTCTTACGGGGGACCAGAGTGTGATTCTCAGTGCCCATGTCAAGGAGGTCACAACCACCTGTGGTTCCAGCTCCATGGAATCTGGTACCCTCTTCTGGCCTCTGCTGATACCGCATTCTGTCCGGGGGTGGAGGGGGGCTGGGGGGTGGGGGAGCATAATGTTAGTCTGGCTGGTGTTCGGGTTAGGCTATGGTGTTCTTTTATTCTAATCTCATAGACTTCAAGTTTCTTAATTTCCATTTATATGGGATGAAATGGTTTTTCCACTTTTGGGGGTGCTCTTTCTAGTTTTCTTTATGAATTGAGTTGCTTGAGTATTTTCAAATTCTGTGATTTTACTTCTCTGCTAAGCATTTTCCTTTGTTTTTTTTTTTGGTTCCTCCATTGGTGATTAGAGATCTACTTCATTTTGAATCTAGGACTGTTTGGTATGGAGAATTTTGCTCATCTGTTCTTGAAACCATGATCTTCATTCTAAAATACAGTCTGTTTGAGCATTAAAGCCTTCTTGCTGTGCTATTCCTGGATTTACTTTTGTTTGAGTAAATATGGCTAATCTTGAAGTACTATTTCAGATCCTTTTCTACTGCATAGATACTTTCTTTCTAAGTTTGTTTCCTCCCTCAAAGTATTACATAGTATCTTTGCTATTATAAGAAAGTTAGTTACTAAAGTGTCTAGTCTCTTAAAAGAATCTTTCAGAAAATAAGATCTTGATCTAATCTTGACTCAATAGGCCAAAAAGGTGGGGAAGGGTTATGCTATGTCTTGGTTCCTCATTTCCTAAGGAACAGGCTTAATTCCACCAATTAATGAAGCCCATTTACATTGTTGGCTTGGTTCTAAAGATAGTTCACATAGGTTATGTTAGTGAACCTTACAGAAGTTAGTAAATGTCTGGTATGGCTTTAACCTATTTTACTCCCTCTCTTGAACCAAGGGAGGATAGTAGTCATCAAAAGCTGGCATTTCATATCTTCTGCCTCTTTCTTTCCAACCCTTTTGCTGTGGAACTAGAATTTGGGGTGGGGCTGGAAGCTTGTAAAATGGTCTAGTGCTGTATTCCTCCTCTTTGTGGATTGGAGGGATCCTCCAACTTGTTGAGCTATCCTGTGGAGTTAAGAGAAGGAGGAGAAACAAAAAAATCTGAGGTTTTGATGGCTGATAAGACAGACGTCCAGTTTAAATGCAATGTACCGTTAAAAGGGGAAGGAATGGGAGGCTCCTCCAACAGAAGCAGAATAGTTTTGTGGAAAGTTGGGATTTTACAAAATTCAATAAATATTCCCCTTTTAATTTTTTTTTTATTTTTTAAAAAAAATATTATTTACAGCCAGGACTACACAGAGAAACCCTGTCTCAAAAAAAAAAAAAACCAAAAAAACAAAACAAAAAAAAAAACCACATTATTTAATGTATATGAGTACACTGTAACTGTCTTCAGACATACCAGAAGAGGGCATCAGATCCCATTAGAGATGGTTGTGAGCCACCATGTGGTTGTTGAACTCAAGACCTCTAGAAGAGCAGTCTGTGCTCTTAACTGCTGAGCCATCTCTCCAGTGTTTGTTTGTTTGTTTGTTTTTTAGGTTTTTTTTTTTTTTTATTTTTTTTTTATTTTTTTATTTTTTAGTTTTTTTGAGACAGGGTTTCTCTATGTAGTCCTGGCTGTCCTGGAACTCACTTTGTAGACCAGGCTGGCCTCGAACTCAGAAATCTGCCTGCCTCTGCCTCCCAGAGTGCTGGGATTACAGGCGTGCGCCACCACCGCCCGGCCTTGTTTGTTTGTTTTTTAAATGAGTGCTTTTTCTGCATGTATACCTGGATGCTAGAAGAGAGCATCAGATCCCATTACAGATGGTTGTGAGCCTCCATGTGGTTACTGGGAATTCAACTTAGGACCTGGAAGAGCAACCAGTGCTCTTAACTGAACTACTTTCCTCCTTTTAAAAACTCTGTCTGTGTCTTATTTTTTTAGCATTGTTTATGTGTGGGTATGCATGTGTTATAGCACACATGTGGGGTTCAAAGGACAGTGGAAATTTCATTTGTTTCTACCATGGAGGTCCTAGGGATTGAGCTCAGGTTGCTCAGACTTGGTGGCAAATGCCTTTACCTACTCTTACTTCTGTAGCCTTTTTGAGAAGCTGAGGAGAGGAGACAGGGATTTACTATGTACCCCTGTCTGTTCTGGAACTTGCAGGTATCCTCCTATCTCTGCCTCCTGAGTGCTAGGATTACAGGTTTGGATCACTATACCCTATTTGGTATTGATATGTTTAGTGGTCATCATAAAAAGATTACTGAAGGGCTGAATAGATGATGTCTCAACAGAGAAGAGCAACTTGATGCTCTTCCAAAGGACCTTGGTATGGAGGCTAACAGCAGCCTTCTGTATGGAACTCCAGTTCAAGGGATCTTACAGGATTCTCCAGGCCTCTTCCAGGCCTCCTCAGGTACCAGGTACACATGTGATGCACAAACAATTCAGGCAAAATGCTCATACACATGAAATAAAAATACATCTTAAATTTTTTTTAAAAGAACATCTTGGGGGCTGGAGAGATGGCTCAGCAGTTAAGAGCACTGACTGCTCTTCTGAAGGTCCTGAGTTCAAATCCCAGCAACCATATGGTGGCTCACAACCATCCGGAATGAGATCTGACTCCCTCTTCTGGAGTGTCTGAAGACAGCTACAGTGTACTCACATATAATAAATAAATTAAAAAAAAAAAAAAAAAGAACATCTTGAATTGGATATCATGTTGAACAGGAAAGTCTCAAGATAATTTCTTTGTTTTGATTGACATGGTCTTATATAACCTCATACTTCCTGAGGATGATCTTGAACTCCTCACAGGGCTGGCTGGCTGGCTGGTGCCTGTAGAAGTCAGAAGAGTGTTGGAGCCTCTGGAACTGGAGTTAATCTTGGATATATACATAAGAATGGATAGTAGGAAATGTATATTTGCCCTTTTCCCATATTTTCTGTCCTATTAAAATCCTTGAATTCATCCAAGTAGTGTCTTTTGTATGCTACTGAACTGAGTGACAGCTGGTAGCTCCTGTGTAACTCTAGGAGGAGGACTTGTCAGAAGAAAAAGTGACTTGCAGGAGATGGTTAGGGCTTTTCAACACATCCTTAACCTCCAGGGACAGTAGAGGGGCTGATCTGTTAATGGCCAGTAAATTGATTAATCAGTGCCTGTATAACACCAAAGGAGTTCAGGGGGCTCACAGTAGAATGTATGGAGATTCTTGAAAAAAATGTGATCCCCAGAGGGCATGAAAGCTGAGCCTCAGTCTGTTGGGAAAGTTCAGTGATGCCAGCCCTGGACTCACTGAATAGTCTCCTGAATTCTGTGAGTTGTACCAGCAAACTGAACACAGAGAAGGAGTTTCAGGAACTTCCTGTCTACTGCCTGCTGTGTAAGGGAAAACCTGTGGCCATTGAAGTTTTTATGATTGTGAGAACACTGCCACTGAACTTCGCCTCTATCCCTTCAGTGTGAGGAGGTTCTTTAGTCCCCTGGTTTGGTTAAGCCCTAGGCTTTGTTAAGTGCTGATTTTTTTTTTTTATATATATACATAGGATTTTATTTTATGTCTGTTGATATGTATGTGCAGTTGCCCACAAAGTCAGTCCAGGAGGGATGGTATTTGTAAAGCTGCCTAATGTGTGTGGGTGCTAGGATTTGAACTCTGGTCCTGATAGAGCTGTAAGTGATCTTAATGGCTGAGTTATCTCTCCAGTCCTGTCAAATGCTTTTATGTATGTTTTTAAGCCTGTTAAGCTAACCATGTGGCTTTGGCATACTTCATTAATTTTGAGTGCTAAGCCTAGCTGTATTCAGCACATGAATTCTTTTGGTCATTAAGTATAAATAACCCTTTTGAAGTGTTGCTGGATTTGGTTGGCTACTGTTTTGTTGAGAGTTTTTTTGTTTGTTCGTTTTTAAGACAGGATTTTTCTACAGAACCCTAGCAGTCTTGGAAATCAGTTTGTAGATCAGGTCAGCCTTGAACTCAGAGATCCACCTGCCTCTGCCTCCTGAGTGCTGAGATTAACAGCGTTTACCACCACCAAGTAACTAGTTTGTTTGGTTTTAGTATGAGGATAATAGGGCCTCATAGAATGAGTTAGAAATATTGCCTCTTAATCTGTTTGTGAAGAATTAGTACAAGTGTCTCTTGGAATCCACAAAGATCCTGATATTCAGGTCACCCTGTTGATAAGACAATCAAGTCCCTTATGTGAAATGAGGAAGGTATGATGTTGCATGTCTTTAATACCAGCATTCTGGACGCAGAGGCACTCATATCTCAGGCCAGTCTGATTTTTATAGTGAGTTCCAGGCTAGACAAGGCTATATTAGTAAGACCATGTCTCAAAAACCAAATTATTGCCGGGCGGTGGTGGCGCATGCCTTTAGTCCCAGCACTTGGGAGGCAGAGGCAGGTGGATTTCTTGAGTTCGAGGACAGCCAGGGCTACACAGAGAAACCCTGTCTCGAAAAACAAAAACAAAAAACCAAATTATTACTACTAATAATAGTGTTATATTTATATATAATTCAACCTTCCCATACTATTTAAATCATCTCTAGATTACTTATGTTACCTAATAAGATCAATTTTATTAATGTTTCTATTGGTAGAATTCAATGAAACCATCTTAGCTTGGGCTTTTGGTGTGGTAAGTTGTGAGGTTTTGTAGTTGTGATTGTTTTCAGGTCTTTTTGGGACAGTCCTCACTGGTCGGCCCAAGTTGGCCTGTAACTCACAACAGTATATTCATGCTTTGCATGCCTCCCAAATCCTGGGATTGCAATAATGTGTGCTTCTACTCCTGGCTATGGTTTTAATTGTTACACATAAAATTTACATGTTAACCACTCATGTACAATTTAAAGCTGAATGTAATAGCACATCTGTAATCCCAGAATTTGGGAGGTAGGGGCAGGAAGGAGTTCAAGGCTTCCCTATGCTACACAAAGCCCTATTTCAAAATGAAAATGCAGTTTTGTAGTATTAAGTGTATTCACACTGTGACTAATTTTCAGCACACTTCATTTTGGAAAACTTGAACTCCACTCACAGGACATTCCTTAGTCTCTGATAACCACTGTACTATGGTCAGTATGATGGCTGCTGCTGCTTACTGCTTTTTCCTCTTCCCTCCTCCTCTTCCTTTTCCTTCCTTTTTCCTTCTTTTGATGGTAGAGGAAATGAGACAGGATCTCATTATGTAGCCCTAAAGGCCTAGAATTATCTACTTGTATTGGCCTCTCTTTGTGTCTCTGCCTCCCAACTGCTAAGGTTACAAGTATGTACCAAGCATGCCTGACTTACTTTTTTTTTTTTTTTGATTTGGTGTTTTTTTTTTTTGTTTTTTTTTTGTTTTTGTTTGTTTGTTTTTTTTTTTTGAGACAAGGTTTCTCTGTATAACCCTGGCTGTCCTGGAACTCACTCTGTAGATCAGGCTGTCCTCAAACTCAGAAATCTGCCTGCCTCTGCCTCCCAGAGTGCTGGGATTACAGGCATGCGCCACCACCACCCAGCTCTGACTTACTTTTTATTCTTCAACAAACACATGCATATAACGTATGTGTTGTTGTGTGTGACATACCTACTTACTTAAGTGGGTGTGTCCATGGGTGTATGTGCTTGAGTAGCAACCAGAAATTGGCATCAGGTGGTTTCCTGTGTCTTGAATCTCTGTCGTCTTATTTTTTGAGATGTCACTGATGAACTCCAGAGGTCTACCTATCTCTGCTTCCCACCCTCACACCCAGGGATGGGTTCACAGATGTGTACTGCTGCCCAGCTACTTTGTTTTGTTTGCTGAGATGGGGTCTCATTATGTAGCCCAGCACTATCTGGCTTTTATCTGGGTGCTGGGAATCAGAACTCAATTGCATGGTAGGCATTTTACCATCTCTCCAGCCTGAATGTACCTAATTTTTAAAGTTTTGTGATATTACATTACCTTTTAGGGCTGTTTTGTTTATTGTTACTACATTTATTTCTTATGTGTATGTTGTGGGGAGAGCCATTCACATGCCATAATGCACATGTAAAGGTCAGAGGATAGCTTGTGGGCATCAGTTCTCTCCTTCCGCCTATGTGGGACCCATAGACTGATGGTTTGATGGCAGGTATCTTTACCTACTAAGCCCTATCACTGGTCGTTTTGTTTGGTAATTTGAGGCAGGGTCTGGTGTTGTCTAGGCTGTTTAGTTCATTTTTTTTATTTTTTTGTTTGTTTGGGTTTTGGTTTTTTGTTTGTTTTTGTTTTTTGTTTTTCAGACAGGATTTCTCTGAGTGGCTCTGGCTGGCCTAGAACTCACTCTGTAGACGAGGCTGGCCTCAAATTCACAGAGATCTGCCTGGCTCTGCCTCCCAAGCGCTGGAATTAAAGGTGTGTGCCACCAATGCCCAATTAATCATTTAATTGTTGATTCTCCAGATTTTACCTCCCATATTCTGGGATTATAGGCGTATACCACCACAACTGGCTTTTTTAAATTAGAAAGGTAATTAATTCCCCTCCTATCTGCCATTGAATCTTTTATCTTGGCTTAACAAGGATTTAGATAAATGTATATATCATAAATCTAAGTGGTTGATTTGAAAATAGAACAGCTGTCAGGAGATTGGCATCAGAGAAGAGAATTAACTAACCCTTTATTAATGTGGATGAACCTGTTTAGAATGTCAAAAGAGCTGTGGGATATATGACTTAGTAAGACCAAGGCCTAATAGTCTTACTCAGGTGACTCATGTGTGTATTCTCAGTCATCTCTTCTAAACGCCACAATAATTATATTTCTGGGTATCATACAGTAAGTGAAGAAGATACCTTTAAGGTAGTTGTCCTGAGATATTTAGGAACACTTCAACTTTGTTAATCTGTTTTGCATTGCTGTGACAAAATACCTGAGGGTGTGTACTTTATAAAGAAAAGTTTCAGCTCACAAATTTGGAGGATCAGCATGATTTGCTCCACTCTGTTGAGAATCATGTGGCAAATGTTAGGAATACATGTAGAAGAAATCATGTGAGCCGGGCGTGGTGGCGCAGGCCTTTAATCCCAGCACTTGGGAGGCAGAGGCAGGCGGATTTCTGAGTTCAAGGCCAGCCTGGTCTACAGAGTGAGTCCAGGACAGCCAGGGCTACACAGAGAAACCCTGTCTCGAAAAAAAAAAAAAAAAAAAAAAAAAGAAGAAATCATGTGTTGTTAAGGCATAGGAAACGAGACCAGAGATGACTCAGGCTCTCTGTCTCTCTCTTCATGATAAGCAGTCTTGTGGGAGTAATACACCCTACCAGACTTGGCCCATTCCAGAAAGCCAACTTTACTCTGTTCATGAGGTTGGAACCTCTACCTAAATCCCTTCTACTAGGTCTTACGTTAAGCTTCTGTTACTTCGCCAACACTATACTAGGCGCCTGGCCTCTATAGAGCATACACATACACCTATGGACAGCACACTGTAGCAGACATGGAGAATCTGCTATATTGTGGTAGCATTAGACCCCAGAGCAATAAGGAAACTTAAGACAGTCTTTGCTTTTGCATGCTGGTTTAAAATCTGGCTTTGGACATAGGACTCCTCTTTCTCACGGAACATTGAATGACAATGTGAAATAGTATCTGTTCAGTGTCCAATCATTGGTAAAGACAAGAAATACTGCAGGTTTAGAACATTGGTGTCATTGGGAAAGGCCTCTTAAAGTCACTGAGATGTAGAGTATAATAGAGGAGTGAGTATGGGGAGTGGTGTTAGGAAGGATAGGAGAAAAGACTGAGTACATACATTCTTTGCTAGGTAGTGGAAGGAGCATTTGTGTTAAAAGTGGAGTAGTTGGAAAATAGCTGTTGGGCGGTGGTGCCGCACGCCTTTAATCCTAGCACTTGGGAGGCAGAGGCAGGTGGATTTCTGAGTTCGAGGCCAGCCTTGTCTACACAGTGAGTTCCAGGACAGCTGGAGCTACACAGAGAAACCCTATCTCGAAAAACCAAAAAAAAAAACAAAAAAAAAAAAAAACAAAAAAAACTTTAGATTTAGGAGAATCCTGTGTAAGGGTGACTGAGAGCCCTAAAGTAAAGTAAGACAGGAACAATGTGATAATAGATGAATGGCAGCTAGGAAGGTGAGGTTGGACTATTAGTGTAGGCATGGCAGTTAAAATTTCACAGGAAGAGATAAGACCAGGGCTAAGCAGTACCCACATGATGGTTCACAACCATCTGTAACCTTCTTCCAGGGGATCCAGTGCCTCCTTCTGACCTTCAAGCATACATCTGGTACACATGTAAAAATGCAGACAAAACACACAAGAAGCAAAATGAGTAAACCTAACAATGGAAGGAAGGAAGGAAGGAAGGAAGAAAAGAAAAGATGTAAGGTGGGAAGCTCAATTATTTTTTATACTTTATCTTAGCCAAAAGGCCGAGAAGCGATCAATAATAATAATAATAATAATAATAACTATTATTATTATTATTATTATTATTATTATTATTATTTTGGGTTTTTTTTTTTTTTCTCGAGACAGGGTTTCTCTGTGTGGCCCTGGCTGTCACTTTGTAGACCAGGCTGGCCTCGAACTCAGAAATCCACCTGCCTCTGCCTCCCAAGTGCTGGGATTAAAGGCGTGCCCCACTCCCCCCACCCCGCCCAATTATTATTATTATTTTTTTTTTTTTTTTTTTTTTTTTTTGTTTTTTTTTGTTTTTTCGAGACAGGGTTTCTCTGTGTAGCCCTGGCTGTCCTGGAACTCACTCTGTAGACCAGGCTGGCCTTGAACTCAGAAATCCACCTGCCTCTGCCTCTGCCTCCCAAGTGCTGGGATTACAGGAGTGCGCCACCACGCCCGGCTCCAATTATTATTATTATTATTATTATTTATTATTTCTTTTTTTTTTTTTTTTTTTTTTTTGGTTTTTTTGAGACAGGGTTTCTCTGTATAGCCCTGGCTGTCCTGGAACTCACCCAATTATTATTATTATTTTTTTTGTTTGTTTGTTTTGTTTTTCGAGACAGGGTTTGTCTGTGTAGTCCTGGCTGTCCTGGAACTCACTCTGTAGACCAGGCTGGCCTCGAACTCAGAAATCCGCCTGCCTCTGCCTCCCAAGTGCTGGGATTACAGGCGTGCGCCACCACCGCCCGGCCCCAATTATTATTTTTTAATGGAGCCTTCTGTGTTCCTATTTATGGGAGTATTAAGTTAGAAGAGACGACCTATAGGAACAATCAGTTGATAGTATAGAAGTATTGTTCATTACTAAATTAAGAAAACTTGAAACTGTGACATGGTTTGTACTGAGAGGGAAAGGAGGGAGAGAGAGACAGAGACTGACTGACTGACTGACTGACTGACTGGATTGCTCTTATATACTTCTGCTCTAAATAAGATCTTGACAGAGGAGTGATTGGGATCCGGACTCAAAGAGGAAATGCTAATCTAGAAAGAGAAGAACTGGAGGTAAAGGAAAGTTTAGAGAAAGAGAAACTTGGGGTATTTCTGATAAGGGAATGTGTAAGAGGTTAGCCTGTGAGCTAAGAGTGAGAGAGCAATAGCAAGGAGAACTTGCACAGTGTGTACAGAGCATTTATGCGCGCGCACACACACAATGCTGAATGAAGGTAGTAGCCACAGTCAACACGCTCATTTTGTAACCAACAGTACATAGCTGCAGCACACATCTACAGAACACTTGACAGGCTTGCTTGAACTCTGTCCTACATTGCCACATTAGTTTGACGCATTAGAAATTTGTTAGAAGAATATAGTCAAACTTTTTTTAATGAAAAAATATTAATGTGGCCAGAGCCTTTTTCAATTTCCTTTCAGATGTGTTGTGCCAGTGGAATTGAATTTGTTGTAAAGAGAATTCTCTTGTAAATCTAATTTTTCTAAGCTGAGGATAGCTTCTTGAGTTAAGCTTTAGGAAGAATTTGTTAAGATGCTGCAGTGCTTTTTTTAAAAAGCATATTTAATGCAATATTGCTATATTGTCTGGTTCTGTTCTTTCTTTGTTTTTTTTTTTTTTTTTTTTGGTTTTTCGAGACAGGGTTTCTCTGTGTAGCCCTGGCTGTCCTGGAACTCACTCTGTAGACCAGGCTGGCCTCGAACTCAGAAATCCGCCTGCCTCTGCCTCCCAAGTGCTGGGATTAAAGGCGTGCGCCACCACCGCCGCCCAGCTTTCTTTCTTGTTTTTTTAGACAGGGTTTCTCTGTCTAGCCCTGGCTGTCCTGGAACTCACTCTGTAGACCAGGCTGGCCCCAAACTCAGAAATCTGCCTGCCTCTGCCTCCCAAGTGCTGGGATCAAAGGCGTGCCCTACCACCACCCAGTTTAAATAGCTTTATCTTTTATCACATATATTTACTTATTTAGTTTGGACAGAGGATGTTCATGTGCCATAATAACATGTGGTCAGAGGACAGCTTGTAGGAATTTGTTCTTTCCTTCTACTGGGGGTCAAACTTGAGCAGATAGGCTTGCCAGTGAGCACCTTCACTCCCGAGCTGTCACATGGGCTCTGAAGTAACTTTAAAGAGCCTGAATTCTAGGCAGGGTGGTGGCGCACACCTCCCCCCCTCACCCCCCACCCCATAGCGTTTATATAGCCCTGACTGTCCTAGAACTCACTCTGTAGACCAGGCTGGCCTCGAACTCAGAAATCCGCCTGCCTCTGCCTCCCAGAGTGCTGGGATTTCAGGCGTGCGCCACCACCGCCCGGCAGGAGTGGCGCACACCTTTAATCCTAGCCCTCAGGCTGCAGAGGCAGGCAGAGCTCTGTACATTCAAGGCCAGCCTGGTCTGCAGAGTAAGTTCCAGGATAGCCAGGGCTATACAGAGAAACCCTGTTTCAAAACAACAACAAAACCAGAACAAAAGAGCCCGCATTCTGAGTCTAGATAGCTCCAAAGGGTCAGGTCTAGGTTTACTAAGCAGCTAATAGTCAAATAGTTTGACTGTGGACCAAGCTCTCCTAGTGAGGAGGATGCTATAGTACAGAGGTAGTGGTCTGATTGATTCTGCTTTGCCTGTGCCCTTCTGTGCCTTCCTCTCCTGTATTCTTATATCCCCTGCCTTCCTTTCTCATTTCTTTTTTTTGTTTGTTTGTTTTTCGAGACAGGGTTTCTCTGTGTAGTCCTGGCTGTCCTGGAACTCACTCTGTAGACCAGGCTGGCCTCGAACTCAGAAATCCGCCTGCCTCTACCTCCCAAGTGCAGGGATTACAGGCGTGTGCCACCATGCCCGGCTCTCATTTCTAATCCATGTCTGGCCAACCAGAGAAGGGTTTTGCTACAAAGATATAAAAGTGCCTGTGACCTGAAAAAAAAGAGAAATAGTGTGTGGACTTGATGGGACAATTCTGATTATTATTATTATGTTCTTTCTTCTAGGATGCTCACAACTGTATTCCTGAGCTGGACAATGAGACAGCCATGTTTTCTGTCTACGACGGACATGGAGGTAACTTTAGCAGATCATATTGATGTCAATCTAAGACCCCAATCTTAGGCTTACTAATGGGCAAGAAAGGGATTCTTTGTTCTTCCAATTTCCAGGATTGAGCTATGGATAAGAAAATGTCAAGGAATGTACTCAGAGGAGTGATAGTGAAATGTTTTCAGGGTCACACATTGCTGCTGTTCTAAAGCCAGGTCTCAGGTGTGCTAATGTGCTCATCACCTGTGTCCTTATGTGGGGACACACTATTTTGTTAATAAAACCTTTCTTTTAGGGGAAGAGGTTGCCTTGTACTGTGCCAAATATCTTCCTGATATTATCAAAGATCAGAAGGCCTACAAGGAAGGCAAGCTTCAGAAGGTCTGTCTTTCTATACTGTTATTCTCCACTTGGAGGGTTCTCCCTGGTTTCCCAACCTTTGGCTTCTTTTTGACCTCTAGCTATTGCTTATTTATTGTATTTCTTCTTAAAGAGTTCTATGCCTCAAACACCAAACAGACTTCTTCCCAGTTGGGTATTTTTAGACTTACCTTATTCTCTCAAGTCTTTAAACTACTTTATTTGTGTCTCTTGGTGTGATTGATGACCCACCTGAATGTTCATCCCCCATTGTGTGCCTACAGCTGTGTGTATTGGGCTGTTGACTTGTATCCACTGCAGTTGTCTTATACTACTTTGCTTATATTTAGGCTTTACAAGATGCCTTCTTGGCTATCGATGCCAAGCTGACCACAGAGGAAGTCATTAAGGAACTGGCCCAGATTGCAGGGAGACCCACTGAAGATGAGGATGATAAAGACAAAGTAGCAGATGAGGATGATGGTGAGTACGTTAGAAATGAGCAGTTGGTTATCAGTTCTGAGGCATGGTGGCTTCCCAGGAACCTAGGGAATTTTCCCATGAAAGGACACTACAGGAATCAACTAAGCTGGCTTATGGAGCCCACAGAGACTGAACCAACAATCAGGGAGCCTGCATAGGATTGACCTAGGCACCCTGCATATATGTTACAGTTGAGTAGCTTGGTCTTGTGGGATTTCTAAAAGTGGGAGCAGGGGCTGTCTTTGACTCTTGCTGGCTTTTGGGCCCCTTTCCTCATACCTGGTTGCCTTGTCCAGCCTTAATAAGAGGGTAGGTGCCTAGTCTTATTGCAACTAGATATGCCATGTTTATATTTGGTTGATAGCCTTGGAGTGCCTGCCCTTTTCTGAAGAGAAACAGTAGTAGATATAGATAGACACTCTTGGGGAAGACGAGGGAGAGGAAACTTCAGTCGGGATGTAAAAAATAAAATAAGAAAACAATATGGGCTAGACAGTGGTGGCATGCCTTTAATCCCAGCACTTGGGAAGCAGAGGCAGGCAGATGTCTGTGAGTGCAATGCCAGCCTGGTTTATAGAATGAGTTCCAGGGCAACTAGGGTTACAAAGACAAACCCTATCTTGAAAAACTTAAAAAAAAAAAAAAAAAAAAAAAAGCCTACACTACATGTCATAAAGAGAAGTAACCTTTGTTCAGTGCATAGCTCTAAGCATTTTTGCATGTATTAAATTTTGTTACTCTGATGAGGTTTTCCTGGTTCCTGTTATATATGTGCTGACTTTCTTCAAGACTGGGGCAGTCATTAGCCCTGATAGCCATACATTACAGCTTATCCCTTCTCCTAAGCTATTATGTGGGCTTTCTGGGCCTCAGTCAGAGTGAAGCTTCAACTTGATTATACAAAGGAGAGGTACAATGGGAAGTATGACTGCTCTTCTAAGAAAGGAGTAAAAGACCAGAAAAGGTCTACTGAGGAAAAAGTGAGGGGCTGTTCTTCTGAGTGAGTGGAGCCTCGGGTGGGGGGTCATGTGGAGGCTCAGCCTCGGCCTCAGAAATGACCGAAAGCTGATCTGTGAGGAGAGTCTGGGATGGGGCTCTGACGTAGCCTTTCCCTGCAGTGGACAATGAAGAGGCTGCATTGCTGCATGAAGAGGCTACCATGACTATTGAAGAGCTGCTGACGCGATATGGGCAGAACTGTCAGAAGGTCCCTCCCCACAGCAAATCTGCAACTGGGACAGGCGATGAACCAGGGCCCCAGGGCCTCAATGGGGAGGCTGGACCTGAGGACCCATCTAGGGAAACTCCTTCCCAAGAAAATGGCCCCACAGCCAAAGGCCACACAGGCCTTTCCTCCAACTCGGAACATGGGACTGAGGCAGGCCAAATTGGTGAGCCCGGTACTGCTACTGGCGAGGCCGGACCTTCCTGCTCTTCAGCCTCTGACAAGCTGCCTCGAGTTGCTAAGTCCAAGTTCTTTGAGGACAGTGAGGATGAATCCGATGAGGTGGAGGAAGAAGAGGATGACAGTGAGGTAAGACTATACTTTGTGAGAGAGAGTGTGTGTGTGTTCATGTATAGTTCCGTGGCTTGTTTGGTGAGGTCAGAGGATATATAAATTGCATGAGCCAGTTCTCTACTTCTTTGATGTGAGGCTTGGCTTATTGGGCTTGGCAGCAAGCACCTAACTGACCATTTCACCCCCTCTTCCTTATACCTTAAATCGTTTTCCAAGACTCGTGTATTCTAGGTTTTAGCCTTTGAGTGCATTGTCTCTACCATTACAAGTTCTTTTAACCCCCTTACCTTTTCTTTTGTTGATTTTATATTCAGAAAAATAGCTTTTCTTTAAAATTTAAAAATAAACATTTAATATTGTGTTGTCTGTGTGTACCTGAATGCCAGGGCATGCTGGTGGAGGCTAGAGGACAACTTGAGAGGAATTACTTTTTCTTTCAACTATGGGAGTTCTGAGGGTTGAACCTCAGGAACGGGTCATCAGACTTTACTCTTGAGCCATCTCTGTAGCAATGATTTAGTTCTGGCCTTTCAGGATCTGACTCCTAGAGAACAGGAAGGTGGTTTTACTACTTTAGGTAATTGGGTTTCTCCTTTTTTCAACAATTTATTCTCTGGAAGGTGTTTTGACTGGCTAGTTTGATCTTCCCCAGGAAAAATTGCCCAAACACCTTTGCTGATGACATCTGAGCCCAGTTCAGAATGCCAGTTTGTCATGCTTTTCCTAGTCTGTCCCCTGCCTCAGATTTTCATATTGAGATTGGTTATATCTTTGAGTATATGTTGGGGAAGGTGGGCACTGGGGAGTCTCAATACCCAGTCTCAGTCGCTTGGAATCTTCCTGGTAGGAATGTAGTGAGGATGAGGATGGCTACAGCAGTGAGGAGGCAGAGAACGAGGAAGACGAGGATGACACGGAGGAGGCCGAGGAGGAGGATGAAGAAATGATGGTCCCTGGAATGGAAGGCAAAGAAGAGGTGTGTAGGGGAGGGGCTGAGTGGCTTTGGAAAGGACAAGGGACAAGAATAAGGTTCCTGAGTTTGATTTTAGGAAGTATATCCCCTTGGTGTTTTATTCTTTAATTCATGATGAAGAGGATTAATTCTGCTGTAGGAACCCTTAAGGGTAGTCTGAATAGAAATGTCTTGGAGAGGGCGAGGGAGCGTGCTGCTGTCTCTGGACAGCTCTTCCTATTTGTTTAAGCTCTCGTATAGATAGTTGGGTCAGAGGGGAGCACTTCTACCTAGAAGCTTCCACAAATCTCCACTTGTTCCTTTTAAAAGCCTGGGTCTGACAGTGGCACAACAGCGGTGGTGGCTCTGATCCGAGGGAAGCAGTTGATTGTGGCCAATGCGGGAGACTCTCGCTGTGTGGTGTCTGAGGCTGGCAAAGCTTTAGATATGTCCTATGACCACAAACCAGAGGATGAAGTGGAGCTGGCACGCATCAAGAATGCTGGTGGCAAGGTCACTATGGATGGACGAGTCAATGGAGGCCTCAACCTCTCCAGAGCCATCGGTAAGGACTAAGAAACTAGGGGATCATGGAGTCTTGTCCTAGGTCCCAAACTACCAATAAGCCCTGCGCTCTTCAGAATAATCTCATGCCTTCTTTGTTCTTAAACACCTGAGAAATGGTAAAGTTAGCTTTCCCCTGTGTTCTCTGGATGATTAAAAAGGCAGATCTGAAACTAGAAAAGATGGAACTTAAAGATTTGACCAACCTCTAATACAAGTCTGGGAATTATTCAAACTGCTCATCACTCTTCCCTTTCAGGAGACCACTTCTACAAGAGAAACAAAAGCTTGCCACCCCAGGAGCAGATGATTTCTGCCCTTCCTGACATCAAGGTGCTGACTCTCACCGATGACCATGAATTCATGGTCATTGCTTGTGACGGCATCTGGTGAGCACTGGTGGGAGAAATACCCTTAAACACCCTTGTGTAACCTTATTTCTGTAAGGCTTGGAGCTAAGTAGGGTAGCTTCACGGCTGGCTTCTTGGTGAGCTAAAACCTCCAAGTCTGGGTGGGAGAGATGGCTCAGCGGTTAGGAGCACTGACTGTTCTTGCAGAGGTCTTGAGTTCAATTCCCAGCAATCACTTGATGGCTCACAACCCTCTGTAAATGGGATCCGATGTCCTCTTATGGCGTGTCTGAAGACAGCTACAGTGTACTCATATACATAAATAATTATTTTGAAAACCACCACCAAGCCCAAGGTAGAGCTGAGGAGCACTTGCACGGTGTTGACAATGTCCTGCATCAGTACTGATGCTGACACGCTCTCTACTCTTGGGTAGGATTAAAGATTCTGTCATTTTTTGACCCAGGAATGTGATGAGCAGCCAGGAAGTTGTAGACTTTATTCAATCAAAGATCAGCCAGCGTGATGAAAATGGGGAGCTTCGGTTATTGTCGTCCATTGTGGAAGAGGTGAGTCTAAAGTTGGAGGAGGGTGCCTGGGTTACAGAGACTTGTCTTCTCTGGAGATGAGAGCAGAGACTGGGAGGAATAGTGATCACTATACACACTAGAGGACCTGGATTAAAAAGGTGGATCTCCTCGTTTCCCTGATGTAGTTTCCCTGATGTAGCCATAGGCCTCAGAAACTCAGTTTCTTTTTTGTAATAACTGTTGCCCATTCCTTCTGTCCTGCTCCATGTGTTAGCAAGGACAAGCCTTCTTGTGGTACTTTGGTTCGCAGGAAGGTGTTCAAACGCCATGGCTAAACTGCCTCAACCTTTTTGTAGCTGCTGGATCAGTGCCTGGCACCAGACACTTCTGGGGATGGTACAGGGTGTGACAACATGACGTGCATCATCATTTGCTTCAAGCCCCGAAACACAGTAGAGCTTCAGCCAGAGAGTGGCAAGAGGAAACTGGAGGAGGCACTCTCCACGGAGGGGGCTGAAGAGAACGGCAACAGTGACAAAAAGAAGGCCAAGCGGGACTAGCAATCGACCCGACCCTGCCCACCTGGACTGTTTTCTGAGCCCTTGGACCTGAGACTGAGTTTTGTCCTTTTCCTTTAGCCTTAGCAGTGGGAATGAGGTGTGCAGGGGGCTGGGTGGCTTTCCTCAGCCCATTCCAAAGAGGGCCCTCCCTCTGGACGTGGCAGCCTGGGAGCCTCGCTGTCCTCTCCAGCCCCCTCCTTACTCCTTGGGCTCATCGACTATCGGTTCTGTGCCTGTGCTCTGTTGTGTTGGAGGGAAGGACTGGTAGTTCTGATTTTTACTCTGTGAACACTTTATTTAAGGACATTCTTTTTTATTGGCGGCTCTGTGACCCCTAGCCGCTTGCACCCGCTCTCTGTTGTACACTTTCAAGCAACACTTTTTCAGACTAAAGGCCAAACAAAAGCTAATCGTGCTCATAGTGTCCTTTTTTACTCTCCTACCCTGGCCCCATATGGGGGAGCTGTGTGTATGGTGTGTGCCTGAGTGTGAGTCCGAGCCTCTGGAGGGGAGCAGTAAGTGTGGAGCAGCAAGCAGCCCGCTGGAGGCCATCCTGGCGCTGTTCGCCTTCAGGCATGACTTCCTAGTTCGTTTACAGAGGGGGCAGGGTACCTTTTGCCTGGTTGGCTGGTCAGGTTACTCATTCAGCTCCGGATTGGTTGGCTAGCAGCGCATCACAATCACTTCCTGGTCATGCTGCGCCTGCGCTCCTGCTGTACAGCCCAGGAACTACGCGTCCCGTGTTGCTCTGCGGTGGCGGAAGCGGAAGCGGGTACGGAGGTACCAGCTGGTCTTCGGAGGGGGGTAGGGGGCTCCATGAATGGAAGCGGCGGCGGCGGCGGGAGCGACCTGAGCTGGGCTCCGGGGCCAGGGCCAGGGGCTGCCCAAGGCCCGCACCGGCGTATGGGGGCGACTCGTGGATCCTAAGAGCAAGGACCGACGGCTGGGCCGAACTGGGAGGGGCGGGGCCGGGCGGCCTCGGGCTGGAGGCGCGTCGGGCTGGAGCCGGTCACGATGCCCCGAAGGAAGCAAAGCCATCCACAGCCCGTGAAATGCGAGGGGGTCAAAGGTCAGGGGTCAGGGGCCTTGAGCGGGGAGGAACAGGGGTGGGGTCAGTAGAGTGGGCTCAGGTCAGGGTGGAGGGGGACTCCTGAGGGATAGGGGCGGATGATCTGGAATCTTAGCTCCCTACCAAAGTATTAAAGGAACCTGAGGGTCATCGAGTACGGGAAGTGCTGTTCACAGCAGCTGGCTCCCTGGTTCGGATTATGGGTACGGCTTGGGAGGAAGATTCCACAAGCACCCTCCCCTCTTTAGTGGACACTGAAGATTCCTTCGACGAAGGTCCTGGGGCCCTGGTGTTGGAGAGCGATTTGCTACTAGGCCAAGATCTGGAGTTTGAAGAGGAAGAGGAAGAGGAGGAAGGTGACGGCCACAACGACCAGCTCATGGGCTTTGAGAGAGACTCTGAAGGTATGTTTGAGGGTCGTGGTTAAGGATTAATGGCTATTGGTAACTCAAGCTCTTTAGAAGGCGGTGCCAGCGACCAACACCACTCTTTCTACAACCTAGGACTCTTAAAGGTCCCTCAGCAGCCTCATTTTGCTGATGTGAAGTTGTGGGTCCTGGCTAAAGGTGGTGTGAATACAAGGGTGGGTAGCGCATTTCTTGTTATGTGCAACTCAAGAGGTTTATGGAAGGGAATTATGTAAATAAGCTACTCTTAAAGCTCCTTGACCGGTAGCAGCAGATCCTTTTTGTACTGAGGTTTCAGCTTCTATCCTTTTGTCTCTCATGTCTTGGGTATGTTTTAAAGTTTGGGAAAACCATATAAAAGAAAATGCCCTGTGTAATCTTCACTACATTGTTCCCACTTCCTCCAAACTGTGCCTACTTGAGATGGCTTTCATTTCATAATCAGCCTTATATAAAAAGGAGCCTTACTAAACCAGAGCTTACAAAAAAGATCTCGGGGTCTTTATATTTTTTTACTTATCTCAGGAATTAATGTTGCTTCACATCAGCCCGCACCCCACTTCAAGGCCGTGATATTTTCCATTTGTTGGAAATGATATGTCAACCCTAGTGTTAGTAACCAGGCTCAGAGACGTAGAACCAAATCAAGGGTGGGGCAGAATAAGTGGGCTACACATGAGAAGTGAGTGTGGAACTCGGCTTTGAGCCGTGCTGACCGTTTTTCTCGACATCTGTTTCGCCAGGAGACTCTCAGGGGGCCAGACCTGGACTTCCCTATGGGCTGAGCGACGACGAGTCTGGGGGCGGCCGCGCACTAAGTGCAGAGAGTGAAGTTGAGGAGCCGGCCAGGGGGCCGGGGGAGGCCAGGGGTGAGAGGCCAGGCCCAGCCTGTCAGCTGTGTGGGGGGCCGACAGGTGAGGGGCCGTGCTGTGGGGCAGGAGGGCCGGGTGGGGGGCCCCCGCTGCCCCCACGGCTTCTGTACTCATGCCGGCTCTGCGCCTTCGTGTCCCACTACTCGAGCCACCTGAAGCGCCACATGCAGACACACAGCGGGGAGAAGCCATTCCGCTGTGGCCGCTGCCCCTACGCCTCAGCCCAGCTCGTCAACCTGACGCGACATACCCGCACCCATACTGGCGAGAAGCCCTACCGCTGTCCCCACTGCCCCTTTGCCTGCAGCAGCCTGGGCAACCTGAGGCGGCATCAGCGCACCCACACAGGGCCTCCCACTCCTCCCTGCCCAACCTGTGGCTTTCGATGTTGTGCTCCACGACCAGCCCGGCCTCCCAGTCCCACAGAGCAGGAGGGGACAATGCCCCGGCGATCAGAAGGTAAAAAACACCAGCAATCTTGGGACATGGGTAGGTAGCAATAGGGAAACTTGGATTAATGGCCCCTATCTCATTGTTCCACAGATGCTCTGATCCTTCCAGACTTGAGTCTCCATGTGCCACCAAGTGGTGCCAGTTTCCTGCCAGATTGTGGGCAGCTGCGGGGTGAAGGGGAGGGTTTGTGTGAAACTGGATCAGAACCACTGCCAGAGCTACTGTTCCCTTGGACCTGCCGGGGCTGTGGACAAGAACTGGAGGAGGGTGAGGGCAGCAGGTTGGGAACTGCTATGTGTGGGCGCTGCATGCGAGGAGAGGCTGGAGGGGGTGCCAGTGGGGGACCCCAGGGCCCTAGTGACAAAGGCTTTGCCTGTAGTCTATGCCCCTTTGCCACTCACTACCCCAACCACCTGGCTCGGCACATGAAGACTCACAGTGGTGAGAAACCCTTCCGCTGTGCCCGCTGTCCATATGCCTCTGCTCATCTGGATAACCTGAAACGGCACCAGCGTGTCCACACAGGAGAAAAGCCCTACAAGTGCCCCCTCTGTCCGTATGCCTGTGGTAACCTGGCCAACCTCAAGCGTCACGGTCGCATCCACTCTGGTGACAAACCTTTTCGGTGTAGCCTTTGCAACTACAGCTGCAACCAGAGCATGAACCTCAAACGTCATATGCTGCGACACACGGGCGAGAAGCCCTTCCGCTGTGCCACCTGCGCCTACACCACAGGCCACTGGGACAACTACAAGCGTCATCAGAAGGTGCACGGCCATGGCGGAGCAGGAGGGCCTGGCCTCTCTGCCCCTGAGGGCTGGGCCCCGCCTCATAGCCCACCCTCTGTTCTGAGCACTCGGGCTCCGGCAGCTCTAGGTGCTACTGGTAGCAGGGCTCTTCACTCAGACTCACCTTGAACTAGGTTCTTTTACCTGGGGCCATAGGAATTAGCCCTATGCCTCCTGCATTTTACACAAATGGACTAGAAACCACCTTTCCCTTTCTCCCCCGCTGGTCAGGGGCTCCACACAGACTAACCTAGGCACTATATGGACCCACCTGAATCCCATGGTCGGGGGCCATATAGACCAGGGGGCCTTGTCTTAGCTCATGTACCTAATGAGCTAAATGGTTAGGGCCTTGGATTCACCGCCACTGCTCCCAGGGGCCACGGATGAATTGGTTGGGAGCTGCCCAGCCTTTTACTGTTTTAACTTATTTCAGTGCTTTATAATAAAGGAAACACTAACAAAGCCATGTCTATGCTGCATTGGCAATGGCAACTATTTAGGCCTTACCCCTTGTGACGGGGCAGTGAGAGGGAACCAAAGGTAGGCGGCAATCAGGCTGAGTTTAATGATGGGGAGCTGCTCAGACCGTTCACAGACCTCTGCCCACCCTTTGCCCATGGCCTGGCCCTGAAAAGCCAGAAGCAACCCATAGAGAGAGTTCCTCTCCAAGGCAGGTAGCCACGGTCCCTTGGACTTTGTGCAAATACTAAATGCTATTTTGGCATCAAGGGCCAGCTCTGAAAAAAGAGACTGATCTTCTGTGTAGCCAGCCCAGGAAAAGGAAGGTACGGTTAGGGGCCCCTGGCCAAGAGGAACAGGAGAAGTAGGAAGGGAGTAGGAAAAGACTCCCTTAACTTGGGAGCATAGGCACAGGGCAAGTTTGTATAAATCTCCTCTCAGGTAGAGGGCAGACATCCAGGCAGCTGAGATTACAGATCCTCATCTCCAATGCCCTCGAAGGCGAAATTGCCGTGGACGGCACTGGCACTGGCATCTGTGCTGGGACTGCCAATCCCCCGCAAGCTCACAGCACTCAGTTTACTCTGTAACAGAGGTGGGAGGAGGGTCAGAGGGTGGCAGCCTGTGAGGCCCTACAGTCAACCTCACCAACCCTGTAACTCACTGAGAGTTTGACCATGGCTTCCCGGCTGGCATCTGGTGACTCCTAGGGGAGAGGAGGCAGGAGAGTTAGACAGATGTAGGAGCGGAGGGGAGGGCAAGGCTGAGCTTCGAGCCAAGGCGCTGACGTTAACTTACGAGCAACGGCGGAGACTTCACTGCTTGCTGGCTGTCTGACCGTCGCAGGGTGCCCCCCACCCGCCGGCGCAGCATCTGAGGACAGACCCAAAGCACTGATGCGGAGAGGGAAATTCACCTCAGAGCCCAACCACTCCCCTTCTTCCCAAGAGAAACCTTAATCCTAGGACAAAGCGGGAGCTCAGCCGCTCAGCTGCTCAGTCTCCGCCGCTTACCTTCCTGATACTGCCCCCAGATTTCTTCACCATCAGCTCATCTACCATGGACTGCAGGCAGATGCTCATCATGATAGCCTGAGGGTAAGAAGGCTCAGTCTGACTAGAGAAGTCATCCCCACGCAGGTCTACAACAGGGACTCCCACTCACAGAGTCCTAAGCCTAGACTTGGGAACCTGAGGCGGGCTCATACCTGTGGGCTGGTGATGGTGACCCACTGGAGTCGGTCCTTGCTCATGAGGTATTCGAAAGCCAGCTCCAGGCGCACCTCCCCCCGACCCCGGCTCGGACTGTTCGTGCCCCCGCTGGGAAGTGGCACCTAGAAGAGGAACAGGGCTCAGGCTGCATTCATCTCGGCCAAGCTGTGGACCTCTGCAGCCTGGAAGCTTAAGGCTTGCCAGATCTCCATCTCAGAAAGCCTCCTCTCATCCCCAGTCACCAGAAGAAAGCCAAGTGTGCTAATCCCAGCAATTGGAAAGGTGAGGTGGGAGGGTCATGAGTTCAAAGACAACTGGGCCAGAACTAGAAGTTGTCTCAAAAAAAAAAAAAAAAAAAAAAAAGAAGGAAGGAAGAAAAAAACTCACAGAGGAGGTGACACGCCAGCATCGCATTCGGGTAACCCGGAAAGAGCCTTCACGGAGTTGCTGGCCTGGTAGTCGCAGCTGGAGACTGAGCTCACTGTTGCCTGCACTGACCACAACAGGGCAATCCTTCTCTGGAAAGTCAGCCACACAGGCATCAAAGCGCAGATAGCCATAGTGCCGCAGAGTTTGGGCCAGCCGTAAGAACTGAGAAATGGTCAACGGGTGTGGTTAGTTAGAGACCGAGACGGAGCAGCTCAGAGCTAGTAACCCTTGCAGGGAGACAAGGCAAAAAGCAGCTCACCTCCTTTTTTGAGACCTTCTCTTGCAGAGATTTGAGCTGCCGGTGCTGCTCTTTGGTGACCAGGATCCAGCCATGCTCAATGTCTGACACCGTCTACACATAGTGGAGACAGTGAATGAAAAGTTGGGGGTCCCAGGTAATACTTGCAGTGATGTGATCAAAGTGAACTTGGTCAGCATGAGCTAAGAGCTAACTGCAGAGAGACCTTGACCTTATCAGTTTACAGATAAGAGCTCTGGCCATATTCTAGGAACTTCCTCATGAACAGGGAACCAGTCAAGGAGTTTTCTTCTGAAAGTGGAATACCAGAGTCACTTCAGGGCAAGGGTTCTGAGGTAGCTCACCTGAGCATAGAGCAGGTTCAGGCCAACCCGGTTCTCCATGACATCATCGTCATAGGCGGAGTCCCAATAACTGTGAGGGCCAAGAGGTGGAAGTGGGTAATGGGCCTAAGCAAAGCCGTCTCCACTGCAGCTATGGGGTAACAGTAGGGCAGCGGGAGAAGGATGGGAGGTGTGGCACCATCCACCACCACCGTTTCCTAGACGAGATAAAGCTGCTGCAGTATGAGGCCCAGCCACCCTGCCCACGCCCTCTTCTGCTTTAAGGCTCAGCCCTGACCTCTTTCTGAGCACAATCTTGTACTCTTGACTCCGAAGACTAGTGACAGATACATAAGGCAGCTCGAACTCCTGCAGCTTCCGTACAACTACAGATTAAAAAAGGAAAATGCCATCAGACTGAAGAGGAAGGAAAGCCATGGACGTGCTAAGAGGAAATGTCCCAGCCTGACATCAGGAACTTGCTGCCTGAAGAGCCAGCAGTAAAGGCCAGCGACACTCACAAGAAAAGGCTCCGTCTTCTTTTTCTCGAACAAGGAAGAGACTAAAATATCCGATCAAGTCATCTGGAAGATCCAGCTTTGCAGCCACAGCCTGAGAACAGGAAGTGCAACTTAACTGGCCAGCTATTAGTGCAGAATCTGGCGTGCCCAGGGCACTTGGGCTGTCTTCCACAAACACCTCACCTCCAGGACATCTTCTGTCTGGTCAGAAGTCAGCACACTGACCAGAACCTTCTGGCCACTGCTGAGCAGTACCTCCAAGGAGACCTCCTCTGTGGGGACCTGTTGTGTCTCCTGTGTGAACAAATGAGATGGGGGGCACTACCTTTTTAATGTAGGTCTTAGGGTCCAGCTCAGATGCACCCCACTTTCCTAACTCCCTCTGGTGTGATCCTTAAATAAAGGCTGGCCTTTTCTTGACTTCAGTGGTACAGTAGAAAGTTTTTCCATTTTTTTTTTTTTTTAAAGTAAAGGTGACAGGAAATAACCATGTAATTAAAATGACATGGTCCCCGATCAGGTCTTTCTCTTAAATATGGGCTCTACCCAAAGCCTCTCACCTGTTGGGCCCGACGTAGAAAGCTATTAAAGGTCTCACTGCTCCCAAGCAATGGGTCTTGCCGAACTGTGGGGTCAAGAGAACAGCGTTCTAGTAACTTAAGACTCACTCTTAGCTTCCCTGCCCAAATCCTCTTCTTAGTAGGTCCCCCAACCCCATTTCCTGGGCTGATGGTGGCCTGCCACACCCCCAGCTGGCCTCACCTCACACACTGTTTGCATAAATTCTTCACCTGCCCCACCCTTGGCTGCCATCTAGTTGAGTCCAGTCTACAGAACTAGGGAAATAACAATTTTGTTAATCTAAAGCATATCAGATACAAAGTTCTCCCCACAAATTACTTTCAATTCTAGTATTATACTAGTATTTCTCAGAGATAAGTTTCCACATGGCTTTACTAACATGGAAAGTTTAAAATCCATGATGACTATTCACTTTGCTGGTTAAATAACATCAGACAAGAGACTTCCTAAATCTGCCTGTTAAGATGGGGCATTTGACAGCCACCTGATTAAATCTCTCCCTGTGGCTCACACCAGCCTCGAGCTCATCCAAGCACTCACCAGCTTGCATGTACTTCTCTAACTGCTCTCTCCTCTGCTCGACCTCTGCAGGCGTCAAAGAGAAAAGCTTCTTTGGGGGGAATGCAGGAAGCACGTTGGCCCCATACTCCTTCCGAAGCTATGTAGAGAAAAGATACAATTCTTCACACAAACACGAGAACTGAAAGGTGACAACAGCTGAGACTCATCAAAGTCCTCCTGGGTTCCTGTAATAACACTTAAAATCTGTGACAAAAAGACTTTGGCAGAGACAGGACCCCCCAAGGATCTTAGGTATAAATTCTTGTATGTATTAATGTATATGAGCACCTTCACATTACAGGGTGGGTTTCCATGGGGTCCAGGAGCCCTTTGATTGACCTAGCAAAACTGTTCAGTAGAGAACATTTATAGGGGACAATTAGGTGCACAAATAATAAAGTCATAGTATGCTTAGTGTGTTGAAGGGACTTTGCTGATCAAAGAATCTATTTTTCATCTGGAGAAACTAAGGCCCGAACCGAAGAAATTAGGTAACTTGTCCAGGACTGACAGCTAGTAGACACAGGTTCTCTAGAGACTTAAATACAGAGCTCACTATCTGGTGAGGAAGGGGAACACTGCATCTGCGGTACATGGCCACTGGACATCTTATACACTGAAGGGACCAAGTACACACAAGGAAATCAGTGAATGGTTTGTATTAATCGGGGGAATTAGTTACTGAGCTATAGCTTAGGTGATGGAAGGAATGGCTCACAGGGCTCAGTTTTCCCATGCAGGGGCAAAGGATGGAAAAGCAGACAGCTCAGAGAAGGAAGGCTGTGTGAGTATAGGGAAGAGCAGGAACTGAGAGAAGACGCTCAGAGTTTCCGGAAATGTCACGCTAACAAAGTCCACCTTCCACTGTAGCAGGGATTATGGGGAATATAATGAAGGGATTAATGTCTACGGTATGAAAGAGCTTGAAGCTGCATCTCGACAGGGGTGCGAGTCCCACCTGCTCGTGCAGCCCCAGAAGCTGGCTGTAGCGCACCCGACAGTGCAGGACTCCGTTCACGTGAATGTTATAGGCCTGAGGACACAAAAGCAGGCAGACATCTCAGGGCCGACGTCCAAACCACCTCTCGCCCCAGAAACCTGTCCGGAAGTTGCCTGACAGATCCGTCTGCGCAACGCTCCGAGACTTCCCGGGATTTAGCCTGTTTTTCCCCCAGGGCCGGGTTCCAAGCAGAAGGCCTAGTCCAGAGGAAACTCGGGCGCTTGTGCGGCAGTATCCCTCCCGGAGATGACAGTATTGCCCACCACCAGAGCAGTCGCGGTCTGGCCGGGGAAAGCAATCGCCCAAAGAATCTATTGGAGCTTGGGGTGACTTCAGTACGAAGCTGAGACATGAGATGGCTTCCAGTGCGGTTCGAAAGCTGGAGGCAGCAGCTCCGAGAGCTATGGCCCGTTATCCCCGCCCCGGCCCAGCTCTAGCAGCTCCTCACCACGTAGGCGGAGCCGCCGCTGTCCCCGCTGCGGGACTCCGTTTCAGGAATGGAAAAGTGCATGTTCCCTAAGGCAGAGCTCCGTACTACCAGGGCCGCAGCGGCTCTGCTCGCTTGCCTCCACCACTCAGCGCGTCTCCGCAGCCCAGCTCGCCATTTTGGGGGGCCTGAACTCCGAGGTGGGAAGGCTGTAGGACGTCGGCTCTGCGAGCAGCAACCTCGGCATGCTGGGAACTGTAGTCGAGAGCCGGAGACTATCCTAATTGGGAACCCAATATCCTTTGATCCCCACCGCGACCCGTAGTCGGGGCGGGACCCAGTGCACGCCGGAAGTTGTAGTCCGCTGGGAGACTGACTCTGCGGGAGCCGTCAGGGGAGCCAGCAGCCCAGGTGGCGCTGTAGTGTGAGTGACCTCGGCGGGAGGAGCCTAAGACCCACAGTCATGGCTGCGGTGGCGGTGGCCGTTCGCGAAGGTGAGTGAAGGGCTACATGCACCAAGTGGTAGAAGAGCAGATGAGCACTGAATCGCTGATGCGAGGTACCGAGTGCCTTTGGGCCTTGCCGCCGGGTTTCTACGCATCGCGGGACTCTGGTTTACAAGATCTAGGGCGCAGCCGGGTGCTGCTTGCCGGCTGTTCTCAGAAGGGTGACTGACCCTTTTCCTCCCCCGCCTGTCCTTTGATCCTGCCGCGCAGTGCGTCCCCACGCGGATCCCGGAGCGCCTCGCGCCCGGCAGCCGAGCTGTGGTCATGCCAACCCAGCAGCCAGCTGCGCCGACGAGTCTCCCCAAGTCCTCCCGGAGCCTCTCTGGCTCACTCTGTGCCCTGTTTTCTGATGCAGAATCGAGATCCGAGATGAAGACTGAACTTTCTCCTCGACCCGGGGTAAGTGAGGGCGAGACTTCCCAAGTTGCCTGACAAGAGCTACACAGAAAGCTGTGTCACCTTCATTCGGCCCCATCTCCCTCCCTTTTCATTTCATGTTAGACCTAGGAGATTTTACAGAGCTTAACGGTGTGTGACAATGGCTCTGAAGAAGTTTCTCTCCTTACTTATGTAGACTTGTGACAGAAGTCAGTGTTAGGAACTTAACCCTGTGGGAATCTAGTAAGCATCGAGTATTGATAATGCACCTTTGCAATTGCCTGGGGTAGAGCAGTTCCCGTGTCTGTGTCTCAGGCAGCGGGGCGGGAGTTGACCCAAGAAGAGAAGCTTCAGCTTCGTAAAGAAAAGAAACAGCAGAAGAAGAAACGGAAGGAGGAAAAGGGGGCAGACCAAGACATTGGCTCTGCAGCCCAACGTCAAGGTGCGGGGACTCTTTAAAAGGCTGGGGGTAGGAGGCTGTTTGAGGGCTTTGCAAAGGGAGATAGAACAAAGTTGATTTGAGCAAGTACAAAAAAAGCTTACTTGGAAGGCAGAGCCAGGAGGTGGTGGCTGGTGGTGGCTCACTGCACACCTTTAACCCCAGCACTGAGGAGGCAGAGGCAGGTGGATCGCTGGTGAATTCCAGCCTCAGTCAAAAAAGGAAGAAAAATAAATAAATAAATAAATAAATAAGGTAAAGGGGAAACTTTGGTTGGGGCAGAGAGGTCACCAGCCTAGGGCTCGGCACCTCTTCCCTCTGTTTTTAATAGACCCAATCCGAGAACTCCCAGGACCTGGTAGTCAGTTGGGAGGTACTGCTGGGGAGAAACTTCCAGCTGGCCGGAGTAAGGCGGAACTTCGCGCCGAAAGGAGAGCCAAGCAGGAGGCAGAGCGGGCCCTGAAACAGGCAAGAAAAGGGGAACAAGCAGGGCCCCCTCCTCAGGCCTGCCCCAGCACGGCTGGAGAAGCCACCTCAGGTATCTATCTCCTCCTCAGGCCCACACTCCTGTTACCCCAATTCTGCCAACACGGGCTCCCGCTCTTACCTTAGGAGACAAGAGTTTAAAGTTTTTCCTGTGAACTCCATCCTTGCCCCTGCTGTGACTCCCCAGCTCTGTCTTCCCATCTCCCTGTGTGCTCTGCCGTCCCACACGGACTGGTCAGGTCACCTGTCTCGAGATGTATGGAGTCTTAAAAGCGTCTTCTTAACTTTCAGCAGTTAAACGTGTCCCTGAGCACACCCAGGCTGACGACCCCACACTTCTGAGGAGGCTCCTCAGAAAGCCAGATCGACAACAGGTAGGAAGTGGGTCTGGTACCTGGAGAACCACCCAGGCAAGGTTTGGAAAAGCACAGTGTATTGGGGTCAAAGAAATGAGTTTACTTTATTTCCTGCCTAGTCCCCTTTGCTTACATTCCTTTGTTTCATCAAGGTTCCTACACGAAAGGATTATGGATCCAAAGTCAGTCTCTTCTCCCACCTACCCCAGTACAGCAGACAAAGCTCCTTGACACAGTATATGAGGTAGGCAAACTCAGAAATCCGCCTGCCTCTGCCTCCCAAGTGCTGGGATTACAGGCGTGCACCACCCCCGCCTGGCAGGTGTAACTCTGAGGAGATTGAGGAACTCAGAGTTAAAAGTAACTGGAACTTTGAGATGAGATGTGTGGGTGGGTGGGTGGGGTACAAACTCAAGGCAAAACTGCAGGAAATGGGGGAGCCCCTGCTAGTGAAGGCAGGTCCTTCTCATGAGGGGCAGGGGCCAAGAGGTACTCAAGTTCCCTTAAAAAGCCTGTGACATCACCATCCCATCAGCATCCCCTGCTCTGTGATCCACCCAGCCATGGTGCGACTCGGCCTGCAGTACTCCCAGGGCCTCATCAGCGGCTCCAACGCCCGGTGCATCGCGCTGCTTCGTGCTCTGCAGCAGGTATGTCCAGTTCTATCCTCTAGGACCCTGCCCCATCCCCGAGGGCTGCCCCAGCATGACGGTCCTTTATCTGGGACAAAGCAACAACTCTCACAGTCTGAACACTTCCCTAGTGACACAGCGTGCACCTGTCCCCACATCAGAGACCTTCCTTAAGGGGCATCTTGTATTCTACAGGTAATTCAGGATTACACAACACCTCCCAGTGAGGAACTCTCCAGGGACCTTGTAAATAAACTAAAACCCTACATCAGGTGAGCACAGCCGTGCGGGTCCATCTGCACCTTTCCTCGCCCTCTCTGATGCCTTTCTCAGCTTTCGTCTTGCTCTTCTCTCTATAAGTCCTGTGAGTTGCACAAACCTGAAGTATTGTTGTTGCAGCTTCCTGACCCAGTGTCGCCCCATGTCAGCAAGTATGTGCAACGCCATCAAGTTCCTTAACAAAGAGGTCACTGGCGTGAGCAGCTCCAAGCGGGAAGAGGAGGTGATGAAGGAAGGATTCTGGGAGCGGGCAGGGCGCACACCTGTGGTTAGGATAAGCACCACGTTCTGAACTCCCAGAAAACGTGTGTAGGCGTGCCACAGGGCCCTGGTCACGGCTTAGGGGAGCACTTAGGCACTTACACAGAGACCCTTTATTATATATACTTATGCAAGTAAATGGCCTAAGACAGTCTGTGTCATCCTGGCTGACCTAGAGCTCAATAGGTCGGCCAAGCTGGCCTCGAATTCAGAGATCCCCTGCTTCCTGAGTGCTGGGATCCAAGGTGTGTGCCACCATGCTTGGCACGTACGGCGTCCCAACCCGAAGGTGAACTACATCCACGCTCTCTCAACATTTAGGCCAAGTCAGAACTTAGAGAAGCCATCGATCGGTATGTGCAAGAGAAGATTGTGCTTGCAGCTCAGGCAATTTCACGGTTTGCTTCTAAGAAGATCAGTGACGGGGACGTGATCCTGGTATATGGATGGTATGGTCAGCACCTGAGCGAGAAAACTGGGGAGGAGAATGTCCGGAGAAGACTGCCCTTACCTTTGCAGACAGCTGGCAGACAGCCAGTCCCTTTAATAACATCCCTTCTCTGTCCGTGTCTAGCTCATCTCTGGTGTCGAGAATTCTCCAGGAGGCCTGGGTCGAGGGCAGGCGGTTTCGGGTGGTGGTGGTGGACAGCCGGCCCCGGCTAGAAGGAAGGCACATGCTCCACTCCCTTGTCCGTGCTGGGATCCCTACCTCCTATCTGCTGATTCCTGCAGCCTCCTATGTGCTCCCAGAGGTAAGGCTTCTCCAAGGGAAGGAACTCCAGAGATAAAGAGAACGATATAGTAACACCAGCATAATAATCTTACCTTTTGTTCTTTTTTTTACATTTATTTATTGTGACAGGGACTGGAGGGGGGGGATGGGGGGAGAGGCAAAGGCAGTGTGCCCCTGGAAGTCCAGGGACTATTCGGAAGAATCAGTTCTTTTCTTTCTTTTCCTGGTTTTTGTTGTTGTTTGTTTTGGTTTATTGTGGGTATTTTGTTTTGTCTTGTTGAGACAAGGTTTCTCTGTGCACTAGTTGCATAGCCCTGGCTGTCCTGAAGCTTGATTTGTAGACCAGGCCAGCCTTGAACTCACAGGAGACCACCTGCCACCATCCCCGACTGGATCAGTTCTTTCTTTCCACCATTTATGTCCTGAGGATAGAAATTCAGAATGCCAGGCTTCACAGTGACTTTACCCAGTGAGCCACCTCAGTGGCCCTTACCTCTTACTTATTTATTTATGTATTTGATTATTTATTTTTGGGGCAATAGGGTTCTCTGTGTAGCCTTTTGGGGGGGGGGAGAGGAGTCAAAGGTCTTGTTGTGCAGTCCTGTCTGGCCTGGAATCCACAGGCATCTGCTTGTCTTTTCTTCCCAAATACTGGAATCAAGGTATGTGCCACCACACCCAGCACTTTTATCCTTAATAGGAAAAAGCAACTAGCTTCTGGGTGTAGTATTTGAGAGGCCAAGGCAGGTGAATCTTTGAGTTCAAGGCCAGCCTGGTCTACAGAAATGGCTGGTGGTAAGATGGCTCAACCAGTTAAGAGCTTAACTACTGGCTACTCTTCCAAAGGTCCTGAGTTCAATTCCCAGCAACCACATGGTGGCTCATGACCAGAATCTATCTATCAGGCAATCTGATGCCCCATTCTGGCATTTGAGTGAGTGTACGTGCAGCAAAGCACTCATAAATAATTAAGCAAATAAATAAATAATAAAAATCTTAAAAAAGAGAGAAAGAAAAAGCAACTTCGACATGCAGTAGTACAGTGTAGCTATTACAAGAACATTAAAGTAGCAGTCATTAATAGAAATAACAGGCAGTTTCACTGTTCTGTGATGATAAGAGATGGCAAGCTGTTTTCTAAGAGCAGCCGACGAGATTTGTTGCTCGCTGGTGCTGTTCTGGGCACTAGTGGGGAACTTTATTATATACTGAATAACATGACTTTTTTCCCCCCCATTTCCACATTGTCTAAAACAAACAGGTTTCTAAGGTGCTATTGGGAGCTCATGCACTCCTGGCCAATGGGTCTGTGATGTCTCGGGTAGGGACAGCACAGTTGGCCCTGGTGGCTCGAGCTCATAACGTTCCAGTACTGGTCTGCTGTGAAACATACAAGTTCTGTGAGCGTGTGCAGACCGATGCCTTTGTCTCCAACGAGCTAGGTAAGCAGAGCGGAGCGGAGGCGTTCGGGTCCCTGAGGAAACTTGAGACAGGGAGGAGGGATTAACCAGGTCCTCTTTTTTTAAAAGGATGTTGACGCCCACTTCTCATTGCAGATGACCCCGATGATCTCCAGTGTAAGCGGGGAGACCAGGTAGCCCTGGCTAACTGGCAGAACCACCCATCACTCCGGTTGTTGAATCTGGTCTATGACGTGACTCCTCCTGAGCTCGTGGATCTGGTGATCACAGAGTTGGGCATGATCCCTTGCAGTTCTGTCCCTGTTGTCCTTCGAGTCAAGAGCAGTGACCAGTGAAAGGGAAGAAGGGTCAATAAAAACCGTATCCCCTCCCCTCACTCCGCTGCCTTTGTATCTCTGAGCATCTCTACCTCTCAGGCCGGGAACCCGCACTTGGCCACCTTTGTCGCCTGCATGAACCTGTCTATGGAAACCCTTCTAAGGTGCTTAGCTCCAGGCCATTGCTTTGGAGCAAGGTGGTTTGGGTAGGTATCGGATCTGTTCATAGACCAGGCATAGTGGCACTCCCAGAATTCTCCTTTAATCCCAGCAGGGGTAGCCAGGCTCTGTAAACTTAAAGGCCAGCCTGGTCTACATGTGAGTTCCAAGACAGCTAGGGTTACAGAGTGAGACCTTGTTTCAAAAACAACTTCTGGAGTTGGAGAGGTGGGTCAGCAGTTAGGACCACTGGCGGTTTTCCCCGAGGACCTGTTTTAGATAGCCAGCACCCATGTGGTGGCTATGCCCATCTGTAACTCTAGTCTCAGGATATCCATTGCCCTCTTCTGATCTCAGGCACCAGGCATGCTTGTGATACACATACACACAGACAAAATATGCATACACGTACTAGGTAGGCACGCTGGCCCTCGCCTCTAATCCCAGGACTCCTGAGGCAAAGGCAAGACCTCCTGAGTTTGAGGCCAGCCTTATCGATACCGAACGTTCCAGGATTACATAAAGAAACCCTGTCTCAAAAGTAAAATCCTAAATAAATATAATTTAAAAATAAAGACATTTTTAAACAAAAACTATCCATGTCTTGAGTCATTAGAGCTAGTATTTTGTGTAGTGCCTGAGGCAGGAATGAGGAGGAATATAGAGAGAGAGTCATGACTAGAAATAGTGGGTCTTTATCTCCAGCACTCCGATGCAGAAGCAGAAAGGCCAAGTCAGAAAGCCAAGGGCTGGAGCTGGAGCTCAGTCTTAGGGCGCATGCTTACCTTCAACAGGCTCTCGGGCCATCTTCACAAGTCCTAGCCGCAGGAATAATTTGGCACTTATTCATTAATTTATCTATTTATTGGTTTTTTGAGACAGGGTTTTCTGTGTGTAGGCCTGGCTGTCATAGAACTCACTCTAGACCAGGATGACCTACCTCTGCTTCCTGAATGCTGGAGCTAAGGCATGCACCACCACACCCAGTTCTAAATTGGCATTTATGTCAGGAATAGTTGTACCCTTTTCTAATGTTAGATCAGTATATCTATATGAAATCTTACAGATGAGAAAAGGAGGTCACAGAGAGGTTAAGTTACTTAGCCAAGGGAGCACAGCTGAGGCATAAGAAGGCATTTACTTAAGATAACAGTTCATCAGAACTTAAGTCAGGATGTGGTCACCAGCATTCTGAATTCAAATCATCCTTAAGATTTTCATTTTGGACTAGCGAGATGGTTCAGTGGTTACGAGCACTGACTGCTCTTCCAAAGATGCTGAGTTCAATTCCCAGCAAACACATGATAGTTCAAACCTGTCTGTTATGGGATCTGATGCCCTCTTTTGGTGTGTCTGAAGACAGCTACAGTGCACTCATATACATAAAATAATTAAAACTTTTTTCATTTTTTGGTAATTTTTTTACGTAATCTACAGCTGTTACAAAGGATGACCTTGAGGTAAAGTGGTAACACACCTCAGTCAGGAAGCAGGGACGGATCTCTGTAGTCTGAGGCCTGCCTAAACTGCATGGAGAGTTCCTGTCTCAAAAAAATCATCAATGGGCTGTGGTAGCACAAGTCTTTGTCTTTAGTCCCAGCATTCAGGAGGGAGAGGAAGGCAGATCTCAAGAGTTCAAGGCCAGCCTGGTCTATAGAGCAAGTTCCAGGACACCCAGGGTTACATAGAGACGTCCCCTCCACCCCCCCCAGCAAAAAAGAAGGACCTTGAATTTAACCCTCACCTGGCTTCAGCTTCCCACGTACTGGGGTTAGATGTGCACCAGCACTTGTAGTAACTGAGGACTGGGGCCCGAGCTCAGGGCTTCTTGCCTGCATGCCAGGCTAGCTTCAGCCGGCTCAGCCTTGCTCCTATCCTTTGACGGGGGTGGTTGGTTTTGTCTTTTGAGACAAGTTGTTTGCTATGATGTTAGGAATGATGGCTCAGGCCTGTAACCCAGCATTTAGAAGGCAGTGACAAAGGAATCAGACTTCAAGGCCACAGTGAATTTGAGGCCAGCCTGGACTACAAGGGGAACCTGTCCTAAAAAGGGGGCTGAGAAAGGTAGCTCACTACTCTTGCAGAAGACCTGGTTTCAGATTCCAGAACGCAGGCCCCTCATCTGCTCCCAGTTCCAGAGGATCTAATACCCTTCGGCCTTCAATAGCGCCTACACACGTGTGGTGCAGATAAACTCACACAAACATACACACAGAAAAATAATTTTTAAAAATGGTGTTGGAAAGCAGGGCGTGGTGGTGCACGCCTGTAATCCTAGCACTTGGGAGGCAGAGGCAGGCAGATTTCTGAGTTCGAGGCCAGCCTGGTCTACAGAGTGAGTTCCAGGACAGCCAGGGCTACACAGAGAAACCCTCACTCAAAAAAAAAAAAAAAAAAAAAAAAAAAAAAAAAAAAGCCGGGCAGTGGTGGCACACACCTTTAATCCCAGCACTTGGGAGGTAGAGGCAGGAGGATTTCTGAGTTCGAGGCCAGCCTGGTCTACGGAGTGAGTTCCAGGACAGCCAGGCTACACAGAGAAACCCTGTCTCAGAAAAAAAAAAAAAAAAAAAGTGTTGGGGGCTGGAGAGATGGCTCAGAGGTTAAGAGCATTGACTGCTCTTCCAGAGATCCTGAGTTCAAATCCCAGCAAGCACACGGTGGGGTCTGTAATGGAGTCTGATGCCCTCTTCTGGTGTGACTAAAGATAACTGCAGTATACTCATATAGAATAATTTGAAAAGCTGATGTTGGCTCTCCACACATTTCCAATTGCTGGGGACTGCAGGTACAAGCCATAGTGCCTTGCTTGCTTTTATGGGCTTCAGGTTAACATACAGTGTAGGAAGATAGACAAAGTACCTTCAACGTGAGCTAACCAGGATCCTAGAATGATGTGACTGGATCTAGCGTAGTTGTCTCCACTGAGTAACATCTGACCAAGTCCTTGAAAAATGTTTTCTCAGCAAAAGAATCAGGAGGCAAAGCAGCAGGGAAAAAAAAAAAAAAACCAGCTTAGACATGAGAAATAGTTCCTAGAGGGAATGACCAGCCGCAGAGTTGAGAATGTGAGGTCAGAAACAGAGCCTAATACTGAGAGCTAAAGCAGCAAAGGTAGACTGGGGATGACTGAGAGGCCAGCCACAGTAACCTATGGAACAGAAACCATCTACGTGTCTCTAAAGGTGGGTTTTGTTGCTGTGCTTTTTAAATTTTCATGTAGGACAAAGGGAGGGTGAACTGTGCACAGATTTCTCATCATAGGTGCAATAATTACCAAAACTTGGCACTCTTTCTTTGTTTCCTCTGAGGCAAGGTCACATAGCTTTGAACTCTGTAGCTGGTGCTAGCCTCAAACTCAGGCTCATCCCACTGCCACATCTCAAGTGCTGAGTGAGATATGCCACAGACTGGCTTCTGTCTGAGTTTAGTACATTTTGTGTGGTGGGGCACATGTGGCAGTGAGGAGACAGCTTTATCTCTCCGGCCCTTAGTTTTCTTTTTCTTTTCCTTTCTTTCCTTCCCTTATTTTTTTGTTTTGTTTTGTTTTTGTTTTTGTTTTTTTAAGACAGGGTTTCTCTGTGTAGTCCTGGCTGTCCTGGAACTCACTCTATAGACCAGGCTGGCCTTGCATGTGCCACCACTGCCTGGCCCTTTATTTTATTCATTTATTTATTTATTTATTTACCCACTTACTTACTTATTTATTGGTTTTTCGAGACAGGGTTTCTCTGTGTAGCCCTGGCTGTCCTAGAACTCACTCTGTAGACCAGGCTGGCCTCGAACTCAAGAAATCCGCCTGCCTCTGCCTCCCAAATGCTGGGATTAAAGGCGTGTATCACCACCGCCCGGGCGTGGTGTGTGACTTTATCTTTAGTAATGAGTATGTCCTGGCATTTTAAGGTTTCCCTGAACTTTTCATTTAGTGGTTTTATCCAGCTGCTATTGGCTATCTAAATAATTGCACTGGAATATAAAGGTGTTTTTTTTCTAACTCCCATTCTTCCCATATTTAGTAATGACAGTCAGAGGGTATTCTAGCACATGCCTGCAAGATGGCCAGCACAGGGAAGGCTGCAGCAGAAGAGTCATGCATTTGTGGCCAGCGTAGGCTGCTACAGAACTCAAATGAGAAAGGGAGGGTGGGAGAGTAAGTTCCTCACGCCACTTTGTTTTTCTAAACTCTAAATCATACTGGAAAAGCAGGATAAATACTTAATTGTTCTCTTATACTCTTTAGTTTTTGCTTTTCAGACAGGGTCTTATCACATGGGCCAGGCTGTCCTTGGAGGGCACTTGGCCTTCCAGGTGCTTCTACATGCTGGCTCTCCAGGCTTTGGACTACTATACTTGTTGGCATCTTTTTATTTTAGATCAGTATGAGTATGTACCACTCAGTCATCACATTAGAGCAAATCAACAGGGTTAGATTCATGCTTTAGAAAGATAACTGTCAGCCGGGCAGTGGTGGCGCACGCCTTTAATCCCAGCACTTGGGAGACAGAGGCAGGTGGATTTCTGAGTTCGAGGCCAGCCTGGTCTAGAGACTGAGTTCCAGGACAGCCAGGGCTATACAGAGAAACCCTGTCTGGAAAAAAACAAAAACAAAACAAAAAGAAAGAAAGAAAGAAAGAAAGAAAGAAAGAAAGAAAGAAAGATAACCATCAAGAAATTAGAGAAAGACAGAATACCTAAAAGAATGTTTACTGACTGAAACTACAAGTGTGCTTACCTAAGTATTGGCCCCGTAACTGAGCTTCAAGGCATTCATCCTAGCCATACAGTAGCACGTCTGAAAGAACTTAGACATTAGATTAATTTTGGCAGCAATATTTTTTTTTTTGCTCAATTGTTCAATTTTACCAATGAAGACTGGTTGGGAATCAGATGCTGGAGTGAAAGCCTGCTAGTTCAGAGAGGAAGAGAAAGCAGCCAGCTGATCTATGCCCCTCCTTCAAACCAAATATTCCTCCCTTTACTTAAGGTTCGTCTGCCTCTGACTCCCTCTTAATGTTTTTTTTCTCTCTTATTAATCCTACATTCACTTCTGTCAACTGGTTGCTTGCTCCGCCTCTTGACCTATGGTCAACTTTATTTAAGAATGTTTACAATATGCAGTATTATTTTTTCTTTTTTTGGTTTTTTGGATTTGGTTTTTTCGAGACAGGGTTTCTCTGTATAGCCCTGGCTGTCCTGGAACTCACTCTGTAGACCAGGGTGGCCTCGAACTCAGAAATCCACCTGCCTCTGCCTCCCAGAGTGCTGGGAATTCCAGGCGTACATCACCATGCAGTATTATAATATTGAATTAAAGGTGTGTGCTAAGGCCAGGCAGTAGTGGCGCACGCCTTTAATCCTAACATTTGGGAGGCAGAGGCAGGTGGATTTCTGAGTTCAAGGCCGGCCTGGCCTGGACTACAGAGTGTGTTTCAGGACAGCCAGGGCTACACAAAGAAACCCTGTCTGGAAAAAAAACAAAAACAAAAAAAACAAAACCAACAACAACAACAACAACAAAAGTGTGTGCTAAGGCTGAGTCACACCACAGCTAAAAACAGGTTTTTCCAGTAAACAACAATCTCAGAGGTCACAGTATGATCAAATATCCTGCAGTAGCAGAAGCCCAGAAACCACATACTTAGTAGTGCCAGTAAAGGACTAAGTAATTAACTGCATAGAGTTAGATGCTAAGTAATTAGCTACATAGTTACATATTAAATAATTAACTAAGTAGGAGACTTTCATATACAAAAATACTCCAGTATATAGGAGTGTGTTCAGTTAAAAGTAGCCAGACAGGGGCTGACTGATCTCAGTGGTTAGGGGTGCATGCTGCTCTTTCAGAGGGCCAGTTTCCCAGTACCCATGTTAGGTGGCTTCCAGCACCAGGTGACCTAACACCCTCTTCTGGCCTGAAAAGGCACCCACAAGCATGTGTGCATACTCTCTCATATATATGCACACAAGAAAGAATTGATGTTTTGTTGTTTATGACAAAATAGACATGGAGGCTTGAGCTGGCAGTGAGAGCGTTTAGGAGGCTGGTGTCGAACAGCTGAAGCAGACCAGCTACGGGGAGGGGTGAGAGCCGGCAACGGGGATTTCAGTATAAGTACATGTCATGTGGCCTTAGTGAAGTCTGAAAAGAGCCTTCACCCTTTGTATCTTAAATTTTTAGCTGTGAGAATTTTTTTTCCAAAATTAAACTTATTTAAATTTTTTTTGTGATAAAACCAAAGAGAACTTTAACCAGAGGCAGCAGGAAAAGAGATTTTGTTTATCAAAGCACAGAATCTGTTATTCCCTATATAATGTTCAGGAGCCATTATCTAAAAGAGGAAGACAGCCACTCAAAATGCATAAGGGGATGTCAGAGAACTGGGTGTTCTTTCTTTCCTTTCAGATTTTGGCTAAATCCCTCTTTCTTCTTCTTTTGGTAGGATACAGGATTACCCAGGTAGGACCTGAAGTCCTGAGCTTGAGATCTTAACCGCTTCAGCCCTGAGTACCTACAGTCTGATCTTACCGCTTCAGCATTGAGTACCTACCTAAAGTCTATTGGTGGGAACCGATGTGCCCCCATTGTTTTCGCCCCCCCCCCTTTTTTTTGAGACATGGTCTATTTTATATCACAGGCTGTTTCCCAACTTCCAAGTACTCGAGGCTCACTTTGAACTGCTAATCCTCCTGACTCCGTCTCCAGAGTGTTGGGACTATAAGTGTGCACCATTATGCCCGACTTCCATACTTTTCGTAAATATTTAACCAAGATAATTAATAAACAAGACTATTTAGTAAGGGAAAAGCTGGCTTATTTCACCTCTTCCTGTTCATTTTTTTCACCCTCCTCCTGTGTAAATGAAGATCTGTGAAATTCCCATGGTTTTAAAAGGCTCTGGAAAACTTGTTGCTCCTGTTTCTTCCATCAGAGGCCACTTCCCAGTGAGGGAGTGGCGCGAGGCCTGGGCGGGCATTCTCTTAGAAGCGCAGCCTACCCACCCAGGCTAGGTTCCCCCCGCCTTCTTCTTCCTTTGGCCTCTTTCCAAGCCCCCCCCCTTTTATTTTCTCCGTTTTGGCTCATTTATTGGCAGCAATCAGTAGATCTCAGGGGGCGAGTTGTCTCCTAGTTCGTCGATGTTTGGGACTTCAGTTAAGGATCGGTGTGGCCTGGCTCTTTTCTCCACAAAGCCAGCAACTTGGGAGGAAGGGACAGATCGGGTCTCTCGGCGACAGCAGAAGCGCGACACTTTCCTCTTCAAAGCTTTTCGGCAAGGCAGCAGGCGAAGCCAGGGTGCCGCGCAGGCGCCGACCTCCCCTTCCGGTCACTGAAATTCCCAGAAGGCCCTGCAGTGTCCTAGGGCCGCGGAAGCCACGCTCCAGCTCTTGGGCGTCGGAGGGCTCAGCGCTGCGCCGCGCTGCATTATGGAACACAGAGTTTAATAGAAAGCTCGGTAGGGAACGCACTCCAGACCCAGCTTGCGTTTACCTTGCCTCGGGGGCGGGGCAAGGGAGAGCCGATCAAGATTTCGTCATAAAACCGCGACCCGACAGGCGGCGCCATCTTCGAACTTGGACTTCCGGAAGGACTTTGGCGCGGGTGAGTGTACCGCAACGGGGTGTGCGGGGGACCCAGAATTACTCCTCCCATCCTTTTGCCGTAGCGCTAAGGCAATGGGAACCGAGTCCAGATTCCTCTCTTACCCTCGCGCAAGGCAGCGCGCCTCCTAGCCTTTGCGCTTCTCCCGAAAACCGTCGCGCTCTCACCTCTGTCCCCACTGGGGCCACTGAGCATCCCCCATCTCTGCTAGCGGGTCTTACCTTCTTCCCCCATTCGGTGTATGTAGCGCGGGAAACTGGGTCCAGGCTTCTGCTCTGCTTATGTTGAACTCGTTACGTTGGGCCTTTGGACTCGGGTGAACCTGCTGTTGTCCTCGGCTTAGGGAAATCAGGGCTCGCCTGCTGCTTGAAAGCTGCCCCCACGGCCAGGATCGGGGAATGGCAGGTGGTGGTTTCTCTGATTGCAGTCAGTTCTCTTGTGCTCATTCCCTCTTGCTGTGTCTCAGCTTTTTCCTCCAAGTGACTCTAACCCCGGGGGTTGTGCCCCGCGCGCTGCAACCCCATTGGCGCAGCCAAGGGCCAGTTATGTTTCCTTGTCTAGTCCTTTTATCCCGCGGCAAGTTGGCCGTCTTTTGGACAAGACAGAGATGGCGACTTCACCCCCACAGGAGGTAATTCACTTTTCTGGAGAAGTTCAGGATATAACCAGATCTTTTTGCCCTTGGAGGCATTTTGATTGTTACATAAATTTAAATTAACCTTTGCTTACGTTACTTTTTACCGTTATCAACTGTAGTGCCATTTTCCTAATAATTTTAAGTTGTCCTATTCAAATTTTCACTCTTTAGTTTCTAGCAATGTCAACTGAAAACTCGAGTTGCAGGTTTCTGTGCAATAACATGTTCGCTTTTGTATCAGTAAAATTATCTGCTATATCGCCAGATGCATGATAGGAATACTTTGGGAATCAGTATATTAAACAGTGTATGTGACATGAGTCCGTATTAAGATTTAGTATTATCGCCGGGTGGTCGTGGCGCTCGCCTGTAATCCCAGCACTCTGGGAGGCAGAGGCAGGCGGATTTCTGAGTTTGAGGCCAGCCTGGTCTACAGAGTGAGTTCCAGGACAGCCAGGGCTATACAGACAAACCCTGTCTCTAAAAATCCAAAAAATCAAAAAAAAAAAAAAAAAAAAAAAAGATTTAGTATTATCTGATTGTTCTTCTTTTGCCAGAGTAGTCAGTTTTGTTTCAGTAACAACCTGAAGCAGCAAAGAAATCAAACAGTTTGGAATGTAAAAACTCTTAATTAGACTTTACTGAACATATTTTCCTTGACTGTTTAAAATTTGTATTGTAAGATCCTAAATAGGAATTCTACCACTCACTGCCACTGCCTTTCACAAGAAGTGAAATTTTAAAAGGATTTTTTTGTATGTTCAGTCACTCAGTGAAAAAAAATATATGCTAATTCATGCATTGAGTTCGAATACTGTAGTAACCAGGTAGGGAAGATCTAAACTTTCAAAGTTAGATGTTGTCTTAGTTTTCTACAGTATAAATATTGTTTTATTTGTTTTGCGAGTGCAAGACTGCTTTCTCTCCTCCTCCCCCTCTCAGACAGGGTTTCTCTGTGTAGCCTTGGCTGTCCTGGAACTCACTCTGTAGACCAGGCTGGCCTCAAACTGAACTCAGAGATCCTCTTGCCTCTGCCTCCCAAGTGCTGGGATTAAAGGTGTGTGCTACCACTGCCTGGCTACAAGACCGCTTTCTTCAAGATAGGTTTTTATTCCTGATTGGCCTGGAATTCCAGATCCTTTAGCTTCAACTCCCAAGGCTTGAGATTAGAAGTGTTCACCCTCCTGGTCAACTGAAATCTTTAAAATCTGTTTCGTAGCCACAGTTACCATAGTTACTTAATCTCAATTTAATGTTCCACTGTTGTAAATGATTCCAGTCTTTGATATTACAGTTTCTTTATTAGAAAGTCTCCCTCCCTCCCTCCCTCCCGTCTCTTTGTTCCTTCCTGTACTGGAGATTGACTCCAGGACTTTGGGAAATGCTAAGCAAGTGCTCTACTCCTGAACTATTTCTCCAGCTCATAGAAAAGAAACAAATTACATAGATCTTAAACTTGCATATCCAGGATGTCATGCTGCTGCCTTTACACAAATGATGACTTAGCTTAGTGAAGGCTTTCTCAAGGCTGTAATTTTAAGTATTTGTGAGAACTTTGAAGCAGGTCTGATGCGTTTTCCTCTATATGAGACTCCTACCAAAAGTGCTGATATGAGCAGAGATGTTCCCTTTTGAAATGTAGTGTTTTCACTCAGATATTTTTTGCTGTAATAATTATTTATTGGTTTTATTTCTTTTTTTGTACAATAAGCCATTTATTTAATGTTTATGGGTAGTTTGCCTGCATGGATCGTATGCATGTGTGCCTTTTATGTGCCTGGTGCTCTCCACTCCGAAGGCCTTTGATCCTTTGGAATTGAAGTTTGGTTGTGAGCCACCACATGGGTGGTGCTGGGAACCAAACCCAGGTCTTCTCAGGAGCATCAAGTGCTCTGACCTGTGGAACTATCTCTGCAGCACCCCAGTAAGTGTTCTTGATTCATAAATTGAGGTATTCCTTATTTCCAGGTCTTTCTTTTTTCAGTATTTTGAAGGGAGAGAGTTTGAGAGGAGACAGGGTCTCACTGTAACCCTGCTGACCTGGAAGTCTCCATCCTCTTGACTGTGGTACTTTCCACTGCTGGGATTACAATTACAGGTGTGCTGTAATCCCTCTCCTATTAAATATTTTATTTTGTTTAAAACAGGGTCTTAATTATGTACCTCTGGCTTGTCTAGTACTCCTGATATAGATCAAGCTGGCCTTGACCTCACAGAAGTTAAAAGCATGTGCCACTAGCCCTGACTTCTTCTAAGTTTGTTTTCTCTTAAACACTGAGCTGTCTCTTGCCACCTTGCTCTTTCTCCCTGCCCCTTCTCATTTCTTTGTGAGGCGGGGGCTCTCATGTTTTCCAGGCTGGTCTCGAACTCCTGATCCCACCACAACACCTCCCAAGTCATCACACTTGTCTTCTTCCTTAAAATGTAAATTTTTTAAATCAGGGATGGTGGAGTACACCTTTAATCCCAGCAGAGGCAGGCAAATTCTCGTCAGGTCAAAGCCAGCCGGGGAAGCATAGTTTGAACCTGCCTCACAAACAGCAGCAGAGCCCATCAGTTTACCACTTGTTAGCTAGTGTCTTTCCTTCTCTCCTGTCACAAAGGCCATGTTTATCACGTCCTTATGGCTAACTCTTCAGTCAGCGGCCTTTCTCGACCTGCCTTTGATCTCACTGTTGAGCAGTATAGTTTTAATGTGCTCTTTCTCTTCCTGTGGACTTTGGTTTTCACTTGACTTGTTTCCCTGTGGCTTCCAGTTTATTCAGGCCCCCTGCATTGTTTTCTCTTGTTTCCTAGATCCGGTAGCATTTGTGTTTGCGGAAAACGGTCTTCTGTTTTCTGGAATAGTTCTTTTGAAAGGTACTTTTCAACTTTTTTTCTTCCTTTCTGTCTGCATAAGTCTCCCGTGGATCCTTTTTTGCTTATTAAGGGATACAGTCTTCTATTTACTGAAGAACAGTGTCACCACACACAGTGTCATTAGCATGTGAAGCCACATTGTGTCCTCATCAGTTGAGTTAGAAGGTTTGCTGCTGTTATTTATAATCTAACTATAGCTAGGAGATGGGAAGGGGCTCTAAGTTAAGTATTTCATTTAGTGTTTATATGAGCACATTTTTACATTGAGACTGTTAAATTCTTTATCTTTTAGTTATGTCTCAACCTATGGAAGGTTCCCTTCTGGGATTTGAACTATTTCTTTCCCTTTGTCAAAGGTCAACAGGTTGTCCTGACCCGAAACTGCACCTTTACAGAGTTGAATTTGCTGGAATCTTTGGTTTGTGGTCAATGTTTTACTTCTGCCAAACTCCTTGGTCTGTGATTATATATCTAGTATTTCTGGATTCATGAAGATTGAAGATACTTTTATTTGGTGTGAGAAAGTTCTCTTAATGTGATGGGATGATCTTTAATTGTATCATAACCATAGGCACCCACTGTCCCCAATTCAAATGGAACATTGATGGCTAGCTTCCAGAAAACCCTTACTTTTGTTTTGTTTGCTTTTTTCTTTTTTAAGGTCTGATCTCATGTAGCCAAGGCTAACCTTGAACTCCTGCCTTTGCCTCTCAAGTGCTGGGATTTCAAAGGGCTCTACCCCACCTCGCTCAGCACAGCTCTTATTCTTAAGGAGATCTGTTCCTTTACTAATATTCACAGAAATGGATGTTACTTCTGGGTATCCTACTTCAGCTTGGTCTGTTTTATAGCATCTGGCAACTCTTCATATTTAATAGAGTCTTGCTGTTTTATACCCCAAGTTGGCTCCAAATTTCTGGGCTCAAATTACCTTTTTGTTTCAGTTTCCATAGTTGCTGGGACTTGGCGCCATACCCTCACACCTGCTTGGCCCCTGTTATTTGTCAGTTTTTAGGAAGTTATGTTTCTTCCCCAGAGCTGCATACTTTTTATCTCCTTTTCCATTGTGGTGGGAATCTGTTTATTATTTTATTTATATGTTGACTTCTATATCTTTACAACATACAAGAGGTATAAGTAATATTCATAAAGCATGTAGTATTACATTTGGGTTGTAGTAAACAGTTAACGATTATTATGATCTGTTTACTTATTGTTTATTTGCTACATGAGAATGTAAAATCTCAAGAACTTAGTTTCTTGCCTGTTTTTTCTTTTGTTTTCTGAAATGGGCTTGGTATTCCCCAGGCTGGTTTCAAACTCACAGCATCTCCTGCCTCAGTTTCCCGGGAGCTGGGATTACAGGTGTACACGTCATGCCCAGCTCCTTTTTTGTCTTACTTGTCATTTCCTAGACCCTAGAACAGTGCTTAACATAATAGTTTGTGTGTTGGGGTGCTCTTATTTGTTTTTTGAGGGGGACACTCATGTGGCTGACCATGTGGAGGTCAGAGTACAATGTAGAAGTTGGTTTTCTCCTTATACATGCCATGTGGACAGGGGGATTGAATTCAAGTCAGCAGGCTTGGCAGCAAGCATCCTAACCTACTAGGCCACCTTAATACACCAGTAATTACTTGAATGAATGAATGAATGAATGATCAGGATGCTTGGATTTCTGGTAGTTAGATGAAGGGGAAAAAGAGAAAAAACTGAGCCTTTACAAATAGCTTCTGTGTTACACTCATCATTGCTGTATCTCTGTATGCAGGGCAGCCATTTTGGGGGGTGCTGATGGATACCTGCGGGGTCGGCTATGTTGCCCTGGGGGAGGCCGACCCCGTGGGGAGCATGATTGTGGTAGACTCTCCTGGACAAGAAGAACTAAGCCAGCTGGATGTCAAGGCCTCCTCAGAAGCGTCCGGTGTGGAGGCTTCCATCGAGATGTCACTACCTCCTCCTTTGCCTGGATTTGAGGATTCTTCTGACAAGAGGAGGCTTCCTCCAGATCAGGAGAGCCTCACTAGGTTGGAGCAGCAAGGTATGTGCCTTGCTCTCACTCTTTGCTTCGCTTAAAACGAGAGAGCAGATTGAGCTCATGTGTTCTTAAAAACCTGGGTGCAGTATACTGTAGTCCGAAGAACTTGAGCTCTGATCCCATCTCACAGACCATATTCTTCTCTACAGATCTTTCTTCAGAGATGTCAAAGGTCTCAAACCCCAGGGCCTCAAAGCCTTCCGGAAGGAGAGGTGGTAGGACAGCAAGGGGCGCCAAGAGGCCTCTGCAACGTAAACCTCCATCTGCCCCTCTGGTTCCTGGTCTCTTAGATCAGTCCAACCCTCTGTCCACCCCCATGCCTAAGAAACGAAGTCAAAAGTCCAAGGGAGACCTGCTACTCTTGAAGTTGTCCAAAGGCCTAGATCAGCCAGAGTCTCCACATCCAAAGAGGCCCCCCGAGGACTTTGAGACCCCTTCTGGGGAACGACCCCGCCGAAGGGCTGCCCAAGTGTAAGGATTGTGGGGCACAGCCTGGTGGAGGGGTGGTGGTGGTGGAGGCGGGAAGGTGGGGCAGATGTTGGAGAGATGGGAAGATTGGTGAGGTATCAGGTAAGTAGGGGTGGTATCTGGGTTCTGGGTGGGGGCCACCCTTTAGCTCGTAAGAGCCACTTTTGTGATACGTGTTGTTAACTTTTTGTATCTTAAGTGATTTCTTTCTGTACTTCATACTCCATCACATTTTTGTTTGTTTTGTTTTTGTTTTTGAGACAGGGTGTCGCTGCCCAACCCAGGTTGGCCTCGAACTTGCGATCCTCCCACCTCAGCCTCCCGAGTGCTGGGATTGCAGGCGTGCGCCACCACACCTGGCTCTCCATCACATTTTTCACAGACTTCCCCCAGGTCTTCATTGCTTTTACCACTCAATTTATTTCAGTGTTTATGTGCCTTTCCTTCTTTCCCTTGCCCTTTATGTTCTATGTGGTAGAGTAAAGAATGCATTGGCCTAGTGTTAGAAAGCCTAGCATATTCCTTGGTGTCTGGCTTGCCTGTACCAAGTCACTTAATTTTCTTGGCTTTCTGTTTCTGCATCTATTGGAGGGAAGGGGAAACTGATAGCTGCTTCACAGCATTACTGAGATCAATAAAACAATGATAAAGTCTAGAAATGTGGGCTCTGTTTAATGCTTGTGAGGATGGCTCTGACTCTGCCCTATTCCACAGGGCACTTCTGTACCTTCAGGAACTGGCTGAAGAGCTCTCCACAGCCCTGCCGGCACCACTGTCTGGTCCTAAGAGTCCCAAGGCGAGCAGCCCCACGAGGCCGAAGAGGATCCGGCAAGCAGCCTCTCAGGGGGAAGAGGACGGAAACGCTCGCGATGAAGACTTTGTTCTCCAGGTCGAGGGTGAAGATGAGGAAGAAAGTGAGGCCCCTAGTGAGAACTCATCAGATCCTGAACCTGTCGCACCCCGAAGCACCCCACGAGGACCTGCTGCAGGGGTAACTTGAGTCAACAGCAACAAATAAGATGGGAATTATAGCATTCTGAGTACTCATGGATAGCATTTGGCCTCATGGCTGGCCAAAGATAGTAACAAAAAAAGGAAAAACTTTAAAAGCGTGCACTATTTGGGGAAGCTATATGTAGGAAGAATGTAGTGAGTAGATTGTTCATTCAGGAGTATTCTCTACTGAAAACCGCACGTGTGAACAAGGATCTTGCTTCTCAAAGTTGTCAGTGTGCCGAATGCCACAAAGTGACTTATTCATTGGGGGAGGGGAACCAGCTGCTCAGATTTCACACAGGAATGACACTTGAGCTGGGCTTTGAAGGGCAAGTGCTGGTTTCTAGGGGTGGTGTTTCCCTGGCAGGTAATTGCAGCAGGAGATGGGGTTTGGGATAATGTAGTGAGCTTGATAGAAAGGATGAAAGGACTTTTGTTGGTAGGTGCTGACACACACTAGTTTTGTTTTTGACTGTGATAAGTATATGCAACGTAAGTATCAATATTGTTTAGTTCAGACTAATCTTAAACTCAATCCTCCTGCCTCAGTTTTCTTAGTCCTAGCATTACAGGTGTGGACCGCCACACCCAGCTTAAACAGGAACTTTATTGGGTAGGTACATATATGTAGGGTGCATACAGATGTGTACTTGCCCATGTATATATGAACAAGTATGTGGCCATGTTTGCTAAGGTGTGGAAGCTAGAGGTGGACCTTAATGTCTCCCTCTGTTCTCCATTGGATTGTTTTTAGATTGGTTCTCTTTCCTCCCTAAATGCTGGACTTAGAGGCATACTTGGATTTTCTCTCTCTCTCTCTCTCTCTCTCTCTCTCTCTCTCTTTCTTTCTTTCTTTTTTTTTTTTTTTTTGGTTTTTGGTTTTCAAGACAGGGTTGGTTTTTTTTTTTTTTTTTTTTTTTTCTCTGTATAAATCTCATAGAGATTTGCCTGTCTCTGCCTCCCAAGTAGTGTGATTAAAGGCACACACCACCATGCCTGGCCTATTTATTTCTTAATTTAATTGAAATTTATTGTTTGCTTTTTTCCTTAGTCCTTAATATGGCTCTTTAGCCTTACAACTTGTAAAAAAAAAAGTTCTGACTTAGCCAAGTTTATAATGATGTGAGCTTTATTTTTATTTATTTATTATTTTAAAGATTTATTTTATTTATATGAGTACACTGTAGCTGTCTTCAGACACACCAGAAAAGGGCATCAGATCCCTTTACAGATGGTTGTGAGCTACCATGTGGTTGCTGGGAATTGACCTCTGGAAGAGCAGTCAGCGCTCTTAACTGCTGAGCCATTTCTCCAGCCTGATGTGAGCTTTATAATTGGGCTTAAAAGTGGTAACCATCCCTGGGACATGGATGAAATTCCAGGACTGTATATAAAGAATACACTTCTTGACCTGGCCTGTCAGGGGAGGGAGGGTCTATAAAGGAGTACTGGATGAGGGAGGAATAGGTATCACTGTCCCACAGGGCGGGAGTTTGAGGACATGTAGGAGAGTCCTTTGATCAAATGTGGAGACTGGAGAAAGGTGAGCAGAGAATGCCTTAATAGAGTAACGGAGTAGAGATCGAGTTAGATGCTGACAGGGTAGCCAGTGAGTATGTGATGCCGAGGAAAATTTAAACATTGAGAAAGAAAGTTATCTTCTGGGACTTTCTCCAGCTTAGAATGTTCTTTTTACATTTTCTTTACTTTGATCCTTAGAAACAGAAACCACACTGCCGGGGCATGGCTCCCAATGGCTTACCCAATTACATCATGGCTCCTGTTTGGAAGTGCCTCCACCTCACCAAGGACCTGTGAGATTTGGGAACAAAGACTGAGGTTGGGGGGAGGGGGAGTATAAGGACCATCTATAAAGAGAGAAGTCCTTGCTTATGTGTGGAGTGTGGTGGTGGGTCTGTTACTAAGGGACAGTGTCTTTTTTTTTTTTTTAAGATTTATTTATTATATGTAAGTATACTGTAGCTGTCTTCAGACACTCCAGAAGAGGGAGTCAGATTTAGTTACGGATGGTCATGAGCCACCATGTGGTTGCTAGGATTTGAACTCAGGACCTTTAGAAGAGCAGTCAGTGCTCTTAACCACTGAGCCATCTCTCCAGCCCACTAAGAGACAGTGTTAAAAGGGCAAAATCTCTTGATCTCTTGACCACATTTTAAGTGCTGGTAGCTACTTACCCCTAAAGCACAGATCATTCCCACCCTCAGAGAAAATTAGACAGTGTGATTGTAAAGTTTCTCTCCTTTTCCATTGATGATGCTTCTGTTTCTTTAGCCGAGAGCAGCAGCATTCATTCTGGGAGTTTGCTGAATGGATTCCAGTAGCCTGGAAGTGGCAGTTGTTATCTGAACTGTAAGTTGAATTGATATCTCTGAAGCTGAACTACCTTCTTTTGCTGTGATAAAAATGCCCTGGCAAAAGCAACTTAAGGAGAAAGCTTTATTTTGTCTCACAGGTCAAGGCTCCAGCCCATCATGGAGAGACGAGACCTTGAGAACACTAGTTACACTTTATTTGCAGTTAGGAAGGAGAGCAGAGTGGATGCTTGTGCTCAGCTAGCTTTTTTTGTTTTGTTTTGTTTTTTGTTTTTTGTTTTGTTGTTGTTGTTGTTGTTGTTGTTTTTTTTTTTGGTTTTTTTTTTTTTTTTTGGTTTTTTTCAAGGCAGGGTTTCTCTTTGTAGCCCTGGCTGTCCCGGAACTCACTCTGTAGACCAGGCTGGCCTCGAACTCAGAAATCCACCTGCCTCTGCCTCCCAAGTGCTGGGATTAAAGGCGTGCGCCACCAACGCCCGGCTCAGCTAGCTTTTATGTAGTCTGAGACCCAAGCCCATGGAATGGTACTGCCCA